>CM028345.1:35141317-35667374 GCA_016618105.1 Dendrobium huoshanense
TCCAAAGTCTCCAAATCATTGGTGATTCTCAGCTCGTGATAAATCAGGTCATCGGTATTTATAAGGTTGGCAAAGTTGAATTGACCCATTACCACCGGCGAGCCCTCGAGCTTCTGAAGCAAGTTCCAAATGTTGAAATAGCTCGAGTTCCTCGAGGATAGAATGCTAAAGCAAATTGTCTGGCCAAATTGGCCAAAGAAATGGCGAACATCAACGAGGAGAGGCCTATATTCATCGGGGTTTACACTCGTAGGGTCTTGGAGCCTGCTCTATTACAATTCCCGAGGGCAGAAGGAATTCCAGATTCAAGTCAGCAGGATAAAATTCCAGTTGACCCTCAGCCTCTCCAGCAGATCGTTATGGAGAATTATCCAGAAGAGTATCATGTGGCTAAGAGACATAAAGCTAATCAAGCTTCAGAATCGTGGTGACATTGTTTAGATATTGAAGTCGAAAATGATTGGAGACAGCCATTCATTGACTACTTCAAAGAAAACAAACTCCCGACAGAAAAGTCTATGGCCGCACAAATTTGAAAAAGGGCGTTGCGATATGCATTTGTAAATGACATGTTGTATAGACGAGCCTTTGATCAAATGTGGCTAAGATGCCTAGGGACCAAGGAAGCTGATAAAGTGGTATCAGAAGTCCACGAAGGGCTTTGTGGAACACATCAGTCAGGTCCCAAAATGGCCGCTAAAATCAAGAGGATGGGTTACTATTGGCCGACTATGGTCAGAGATTGCATTGATCACGCTAAGAGGTGCCACGAGTGTTAAATCCACGGTGATGTTATACATCAGCCGCCAAATCCACTACACCCAACAATAGCATCTTGGCCATTTGAATGTTGGGGTACTGACATTATCGGGCCGATAGATTCACCATCTTCAGCGGGACATCGCTTTATTCTAGCAGCGACAGACTACTTTTCCAAGTGGGCAGAAGCGGCTCCATTCAGAGAGGTCACATCGGAGCATGTGATCAATTTCTTTACCCACAATGTCGTATACAGATTTGGTGTGCCACGCCGCATAATCTCAGACAACGGTACTGCATTCAAAAGTACAAAAATCTACAAGTTCGTTGATCGGCACAAGATCGATTGGCGATATTCATCCATATACAATCCAAGGGCAAATGGATTGGCAGAAGCATTCAACAAAACACTGGTAAAATTACTAAAGAAGATTCTTACCAAGAATAAAAGAGAATGGCATACGAAGATGGCAGAAGCATTGTGGGCCTATCGTACAACCTACAAAACACCAACGAAAGCCACTCCTTATTCATTGGTGTTCGGTGTTGAAGCCGTCTTACCATTGGAGATCGAACTACCGTCACTACGGGTAGCAATTCAGAATGATCTCACTCAAGAGCAAAATGCCCGTCTCAGAATGGAGGAGCTCGACGCACTTGATGAACTCAGGTTACAAGCCCAACAAAATTTAGAAATCTACCGAGGAAGAATGGCGAAATCCTTCGATCGTATGGTGCGCCCTCGGACATTTCAAGAAGGAGAATTGGTCATGGTGTTGAGAAGCCAATCATCCCACACCGAAAAATCGGTGGCAAATTCATATCCAATTGGGAAGGCACCTTCATCATCGAGAAAGTGTACCAAGGAGGAGCATATCAGTTGATCGATATGAACGGTCAGAGGCCTATGCCACCTATCAATAGCCGACATTTAAAGAAATATCATGCATGAAAATTCCATGTTTAATGTATTTTATGATGACCAAAATTTTGTGTGTATATTTATTAATGCATGCTTATATTTTGAAATTCTCTTGTATAGCAAGAACGCATTTCAAAATCCCCCATCAAACTGGGGGCATTTTAAATATTTATTCGGGTCGACATCGCGCTGCGTGCCGAGATCCCCGAATAAATATTTAAAATCTTAAAGATAAAAAGCCTATCCAAAATGTCCCTGCGAGACAGGGGGCATTTTAAATATTCATTTAGGTCGACATCGTACTATACGCCGAGATCCCCAAATGAATATTTAAAATTTTATATTCCAAATCTATTTGATTCTAAAATGTCCCTGCGAGACAAGGGGCATTTTAAATATTTATTTGGGTCGACATCGCGCTGCATGCCGAGATCCCCGAATAAATATTTAAAATTATTAATACAAATATTCTTTTATGCTAAAGAATACAAATATTTGTTTTCCAAAGTATATGCAGGTGATATTTCAAGAGTTAGAGACACTGTCTTCTCCAACAAACCAAGACTCAAAGGTCAAGAAAAAGACTTTTGTGGCTACACACTCATACAAAATTGAGGCGAAGAAGCTTAAAGTCTTTCGACAGCCTGAAGCTTAAGGTTCAAATGGGTGTAAAAGGTCGGATCCAACAAGCCCAAATATGGCCTGATCGCTGGCAGCTCCGTCTACTCAACAAGCCATAAGAACGGCCGTAGTAGCGGAACCCCCACTTCGTCAACCTGTCAGTAGGGACTGTAGGAAGTAAGAAGACAAATTTGACTCGACAAGTTCAAGTGATCGTAGTCTACAAAATTCTTCCAAATGACTAGAGAATCAAAGTTCCAAGAAGAAGATGAGTCTCGAGCAACTACTGAACGTTCGTAGGCTCCAAAATCTAAAATCATGAAGAATGACTCCAAATCTGTCAACTTCAGTAAAAATAGCATTGGGGAGCGCAATTCCCATAGCTCAAGTCTAAAGCCTGAATGAGTGTAAGAGGTCGGATCCAACAAGCTTAAATATGACCGGATCGCTGGCAGCTCTATCTACTCAACAAGCCATAAGAAAGGCCGCAGTAGAGGAACCCCTATCTCAGCAACCAGAGGACAAAGAGCTATCAAATTCTAGCTCTCCCGATCTGATGAACTCAAGTGATTCAGATTAAAGTCTTCTCAAGTGGTTAAGGATCAAGATACTACCTACGTTCAGTACTATCAACTAAATCCAGAACCTGCAATTCCTTCAACAAATTCGTAAAGCACAAAGCGATGATCGAAGGAATTTTTTTCAACAAGTCTGCCAAAGCACAAAGTAAATGACCGAAGAAAATTATCCCAAAGTTCATGAAAAGCCCTAGGCTGAACTAAGTGGATTCTATCATCAAAAAGTCCGTTATGCACAAAGCTCTAGACCGATGACTTTTCGCCACCGACTTGGTACGAATCTAATGGTTTAAGTCACCGGCATCTACTCCTTCATCAAGCCCGCCAAAGCTAGAAGCAAAGGGCAGAAGACATACAAAAAAATTCTGACATGTTAGTAAAGACAAATCAGACAACCCTTCACCAAGTCCGCAGCACAAAGCACTGGACAAAAGGATCAAAATCTCAGAACTCAGGCCAAAGCTGTAGAATGAGCACCCTGATGACATCTGCAAATGTCCCTAAAGGCTGGGGGCATTTTAAATATTTATTTGGGTCGACATTACGCTGCATGCCGAAATCCCCAAATAAATATTTAAAATTCTATTAAGATACAGCCAGATGATTGAGCAGTCTTGAATATATGCTATCCACTAGCATCAATCCATAAAGACAGGATATCAACCACCTGTGGATGCATCTAAAGGATATATGGAGAAAGAAAGACTAGTGTGACATCCAAATGAAAATTTTGAGATCCACTGAAAGAAAATCCTAGTGTGACATCCAAATAAAATTTTGGAGATCCGCTAATTGAAAAATCGTGGTGTGACATCCAAGCAAATTCTTGGAGATCCACTAAATGAAAGCCTTAGTGTGAGTTCTAGAACAAATATCTAGAGATCCACATGGTCAATCAGCATACAACAAACGTGATTCGTTCTAGTCGCGAACCACATTTGTTGGGGGGCATTTGTTGACATTTGTATAAAGAAACAAAAAGAACAAAAAAAATTCAGCTAACCTGTAGACCGTCGGATCCACGAAGTCGTGCCGAATTACCGCTGCAAACGGCGCCGCTCCAGTCAATTTCCCGCGATTCCTGCAGAAATCTCGCGATCTCACCTCTGTCATTGCTCGGATCATGTCTATAAAATGAAGCAGAGCCCTGCCTTCAGTCGCTGCTCTTTCACACGCCAAATCCCTGCCTCGCTCTACTCCCTCACTCCCGATCCCGTTTCCACTCATCCCGTCGCCACCTCCTGTGCCGACCCTAAGCCGAGAGAGAGAGAGAGAGAGAGAGAGAGAGAGAGAGAGAGAGAGAGAGAGAGAGAGAGAGAGAGAGAGGAGAGTGCATCCTTACCCGGCCTCCTCCCGTCCGTCCCCGAGCCAAGATCCCCATCCCGATCTTCTCCTCTCTGCTAGTGCCGAACTCCTTACCTCTCACCCGATCTTAACCGAGAAATCCACCCCACAGCCCCGATCTCCTCTGTCTCTGCCCTGATCCCGACCTCACGCAGCTCTTCCGATCCTCCCATACCCGTCGGCTGAGAGAGAGAAAGAGAAAGGGAGAGAAAACGAACTCTACCTGGCCGAACTCGCTGAACTCCTCCCTTGCTACGGCCGACTCCGACTCCCTCCTTTCTGTTCCGATCGGAAGTTAACATTTTGATCGGGAGCAACACAGGGAGCTCACTAGTTGTGAAGGTAACTTTCCCTTTCACACGTTCGTTCGGCCAAATCCCGTAAAATCCCAAACCGAGAGCGGTGAATGGGAGGGGAAGGGAAGTTTTATTATTATTATTATTATTATTACCATTATTATTTACTTTAATAATAATTAATTAGTATTAATCATAAATTAGTATTAATTAATTGAATTTAATTGCAATTAATTATATTAATTATAATTAATTTTTGATCAATCATAATTAATTAAAGTTAATTATGATTAATCGAAATTAATTATGATTGTTAATTAATTAATTGTGAATTAATTTTAATTAATTAAAATTAATTATCTTTAAATAATAATTAATTATTATTCATCATTAATTAATCATAATTAATTTAATTTAATTATGTTTAATTATATTAATAATTAATTATTAATTAAAGCATATATTAATTAGAATTAATTAAACCTAATTTATTCTAATTAATTATTATTATTACTAAATAATTATGATAATAATAAAAGTAAAAAATAAAAATGCTATCCCCTCCACTCTTTTTCCTCAACGTTTGTGTCGGACCGGTAGACCGCCCCAAGCACGCCTTTATTGCGCGTGGTGGGATGGGACCCCGGTGCGACACCTACGACGAGGTAAGCGAGTGACCCCCTGATTCACGTGTCAACCACGACAACCCCGCGGAGGTATGAACTCTTCTAAACTTAAAACCTTGCTTCAATGTCCGTGGCAAACCGGAGAACTGCGCCATGCACGCCTTTATTGCGCGTGGTGGGATGAGACCCTGGTGCGGCACGTGCGGCGAAGCGGGGTTTCTCGTAAGTACCCCCGGGCGGGGGGGGGAATCAAAAAACTGCTTTTTTCAAAAATGCTTTTTATAAAACCTCATGCACGCCTTTATTGCGCGTGGTGGGAGAAAACAAAAAATACAACCGCCGCGGTGTCTCACCAACACCAACCGTGCACGTCTTTATTGACGTGGCGGGTAGGCGGCCTCTTGGTTTTTCCCCTTAACGGGGGAGACGCCGGTAGGCCGCCGAAATTTTGTATGAAAAAGACAAGGACTTGGACATTATTTGGACATCTGTGGACTCATTTTGGACTCAAATGGACTTTAATAAAATAACATTGAACATATGACCTATGAATTTGAGCATAAATAAGTAATCAATAAAAATTTTGAATTTAAATGAGTTAAGTGCAAAGCACTTTGACATGAATGAACGCAGAGGACTCCTTTTGGACTAGAACTTGAACTCATGTTGGGCTTGAGCACGAACAAATTTTAATGATAAATCTTGGACTTGATTTGAACAAGATTTGAACAATTGGAACTTGGATTACTCGGACTCCTATCCAAGAAAATGCAAAGGAGATTGTCATAATTTGAATCCAAGTGAACAAATGCAAAGAGACTTAATATGGACTTCAATGAGTCATAAAGAATCCGACTTGAATGAATTATAAGAAACAAGCTCAAGATTAAGGTGGAAGACCTGTCCAAATCTCATCCAAACAAAGGATCCGTGCACAAATTCACTACAAGCTTTGGCATGAATTTTATTTGGGCAAACATATTCAACCCATAATAAATGTGAGTGAAGGGATTGGTATTAAACTCATCGTGTATCCTGTGAACTATCTTTGAAGACAAAAGTTTACAAGTAGGTTTGAACTACATTTGAAGACAAAGGATTGCAGATAGAATTTGCGCACAAACAACAAAAGACAGTGGGAGGAGATGTGATAGCCTACCTTTAAGTCATCATGCAAGATTTAAATGAAGATGTCAAAAGTTGTGATCATTCAAATATAAGCAAATACACTTTTCCACACATAAAGACAATAATAAACATGAATGAAGAAGTGGATGGTGAGAAATATGACTCAATCAATGATCATAATAATCAAAGATGTCACGGAGAACAAATACATTGAATTTCTATAAACAATAGGAATCAACGTACAGTTAATACATGAGCTACATGCTGACGGTGACACTCTCTGCAATCATATGTAAGAAAGTTGAAATAGAGATGCACAGAAAAACATGATGAAATGTGCATAGGTGTTTCATACACCTGATGGTATAGTAGGGATACTGTAGCCATCCGGTATCAACATACGATGAACTAACAATGAAAGAGGTATTTGAGGATTTGAAGTAAATACCAACTTCATGCAATCAATTGTAGGGGGAATATACCATTCTCCTATAAGTAAAAATGTACGACATGTAGTAGATGCAAGTACCCACGGGCCTTTGTAGGAGACCGGTTGTGTACATGAAGTATCGTGGACAAAATGCCAGATGAATACAACGAATGCAAGATCCTACAACACAAAAAATACAGGAGATTCGTTGGTGCACTACGAACTGCAGAAAGCAACAAGTAGTGCACGACAGTCTACCTGTATGAAGCAGCGAACAATTCTATTCAAAAGTTGCTATGCCACGCCACCGGATCTGCAACCCTTGTATAAGCAGACAGAAGGCGTCTATTCCAAGAATACCCCCGCACGTGCACTATAGTTTGTATACACATAGGTACACTAAAAGGGGTAAATGTAATCAAATACCCTCATGGGACCCGACGAGCGTGTTATTGGTACACACGTGACGTCTAGGGATGCTGCGCGGGTTGACAAGTGAATTCAGGTTCGAAACTGATCATTCTATACGGGTCAATAGAAGTCGACAGGGTTCGAACCAACAAATAAATATACGGTTGTGACGATCGTTATATTTGTCTTAATACATCCATATTAGGCCTTCAAGGCCTATAACAATGAAAATTCACTATCAAAGGGCATAAAGTCTACGAAACCCGATCCTCTGTCGACAGCCCGACAGAGTTGACAAGGTTCAATCAATAAAAGAGAAATGACCCCCAAACACCCCGATGATGGTCGTGTTGAATGCAGATCTCAACCGGAGGGGTTCACAAACATTTTCAAATGCCTCCCAAAAGTCCATTTCAAATATTCCATAGCTCCACCCAAAAATACCCATAAATCCAAAAAAAATCAAAAAGCTCCACAAAAAGTTTAAATTCTATATATTTAAAAATGAAATCAATCCATCAACACACTTAAAGCAAAATCCATCCACCCTCCGTAACAGTCTGTCGGGGTGGACAAATTCAAATAAATTCTAGCTCACAAAGAGCCAAATGCCCATCCGCTTTAAGTACAAGATGGTGAAATTTCCAGATACACGTATTCTATACGTATTTGATTGACGACTAGCCTTAATCGAAAGTTCTCTCTCGTGATCGAGAGGGGTAATTAACTATAAGGGCTTGCGCCTATAGGAAACCAGAACTCAGATCATAAAGTCCTCACAAAATGAGGGCGAAATCTCTGGGTAGTGTCTTATCTACAAACCCATCTGCCTTCCAAAATTTACCTCGGAACTTAGTTCGTTAAAACTCTCTCGCCGAATAAAAAAAACGAGCAGAGGCCGAGGCCGAATTTTCGGAGCCCACAATTATCAATTCCAATAAATTTAAGATTTCCATTGTTAACCCTTGAAGATATGACTTTAAATCTAAGTTCCATAAAAATAACAAAACTAAAAAAAAAAAAAAAATAGAGGGGAAAGATCTTGGCTATGCAAGTTAATTTACTCATTGGATTACGTAACCACTCGCTAAATTGTTGGAAGAGCTATTTATAAGTTTTGAAAAGTAGAAGAGAGATTGACCCTACTTTTTTTAAATGAGAGATTAACCAAGGTTATTAATAGGAAATACTTTAGTTCGCAAGTAACCCTAAGGGTAATACTTGAGTTCACAAGCAAACCTATCACCAATTGGTGAAAATCAGTGAGAATAACACAAAATTTGGGAGAAATCAGCACAAACGATAGAGTACAATGCAAAAATCAAAGCCAAACAAGCACAAAAATAAGATACAAGTGATCCTCAATTAGAGAGGCGGATTGTCTCTCCCAAATCTCTAGACAAGATAGTCTAGAGCCCAAATCACCAAGGAACCCTTACTGAAATAAAATAAAGCATAACCTCCCCCTAAAACATCTCATGCTTTTTAATACATAAGCTTTCCTAAGCTAATTTCCCTCCCAAGCCCTAACCGCCCCCTCATTTTCAATTTTGAATTCAATTGGACTAGTGGGGCCCACTATTGTGGGCGGCAAGAAGAAAGAGAGGCGGCACTTGTCCTCCTCCTGTAGACCTGAGCCGGCTGGGTCGGTTTAGGTTGAACCGGCCTAACAATACCATCCTCTCAAAGAATCACCTTGTCCTCAAGGTGAAAACAAGGGAACTGATGTTTCACCCTCTCGTATGGCTCCCACATGACATCATAATCAGGAATGTTCTTCCACTTATTCAACATTTCCTTAGTTCCATCTTCCTTCTGACGAACCCCCATCAGCTCTAAGGGTTCCAGAATCACCTCTAAATCCTCAGTAAGTGTCACCAGTAACTCGGAGCAAGGTTTAAAATTGCGCAATATGAGGCTCGCCTTGAGGCTCGCATTTGTGCAATTCCAGTAAAAAACGCCTCAATGCTTACGCCTCGAGTTTTTTTTATGAGGCTTGCGCCTCAACTTGGTTAAGGCCCGCCTTGAGGCCCACCTCGCCTCACTGGCATGAGGCTTACTCCTCACGCTATATATATTAAAACTTACATAAATCTTGAAGTAAAGGTCCGACATTGAACTCTATAGGAGAGTAAGGGGAGAGAGCAGTTCATCATAATGATGATTCAAATGAAGAACCCCTTAGTGATGACAGTGCTGATGACTTATGAGTTCTTATGTGATATGTCATTGCTATTTATTTTTGGAAATCGAAATTATATTTTAATGAAAAGAATACTGAGATTTGAGAAAGATAGAATTTTGAGTTGAACTATATTTCATGTTGTCTTATTATTGGGATATTTTGATTTCACTTCATATCTTATGCTTTTTTATGTTTTATATTATTCATTCATTAGTATATAAAAAATTTATCATTTTATGTTTACGCAATCTTTTGATTTTGAGTCTTACGCCTCAAAACGCCTTGAGGCTTACGCCTCGCCTCACGAATGAAAAACGCCTCAATACCCGAATACGCAATTTTAAACATTGACTCGGAGCTGGTTGTATATTCACTAATGACCTTTCTCAATTGAGATACATGAAAAATCAGATGTATAGTCTCCATTGGCGATAATTTCAGCCGATGTGCTACTGCTTCGTCCTTCTCCAACACTTCATAAGGTCCAAAGTACCTTGGAGCAAGCTTCTCATTGCTCCTGTTAGCGACTGTCTTCTATCTGTATGGTCGGAGCTTCAAGAACACCCTCTCCCCCACTTCGAATTGGATGTCCTTCCTATACCCATCAACTTGTTTCTTCTTAAACTGTTGAGCTATCAGTAGATGTCTCTTCAACTCCTCTAGCACTCTTTTCAAATGCTCCTAGTGCTCCTCTTCTATCATGCTGTAGACTAGGATGTCATCAAAGAATACAATATAAATCGTCTGAGATAAGGTTTGAAAACCTTATTCATAAGTGCCTGAAAAGTGGCTGGAGCGTTGGTGAGGTCAAAAGGCATCACCAGGAACTCATAGTGTTCCTCATGAGTTCTGAAGGCAATCTTGGGCACATCCTCCTTCATTCTGATCTGATGGTATCCTGATTTCAGATCTATCTTGCTGAAGATCACTATTCCATTCATTTCATCCAATAGCTCGTCAATAACTGGTATGAGAAACTTGTCAGGTACAATTTCCTTGTTGAGCGCCCTGTAGTCCACACAGAAATCACTAACTATCGTCTTTCTTCTTCACCAATAGAACTGGACTAAAGAAAGACTAACGTTGGGTCTGATGATTATTGCCTACAACATCTCTCTAATCAACTTTTCAATTTCATCCTTCTGAAATTGAAGGTAGCAATAGGGCCTTACACTGATGGGTGACACACCTCCCTCAAAATGATTGCATGCTCATGCTCCCTCAGCGGTGGCAATCCCTGAGGTGGCTGAAGCAGCTCTTAGAATTGTTGAATCAGCGGCTATATGGAGAGGGGTATGTCCCCTCCCTCTTCCAATCTAGCTCCCTCTAAACTGTGCAGCTCCACCAAATATCCTCCACCCGCCAACTGTATATTCCTCACCATAGTTTTAAGAGAAACCATGGATTTGGATAGCCCTGCATCTCCCATAATCACCACCTTCCTTCCATCCACCATCAACTCCATTGTGAGTGCTCTCCAATTCACCTTGGTGTCTCCCAAAGTCTGCAGCCACTTCATCCCCAGGATGACATCTGTACTCCCTAACTCCAATGGAAGAAAATCTTTCCTCACCTGAATCCCCTGGATAGTCAGTAGCACTCCTCTGCAGATCCTTTCTCCACCTTCCCCGTACCCATCATCACCCCATAACAACCGTTATCCACCAATCTCACTCTCAATTGGTCGACGACCTGAGTGTAAATGAAATTGTGAGTAGCCTCACTATCAATTAGCACCACCACTAAAATCACCGTGAAGCCAATTAGAGAGGAGGAAATACTTGAGTTCGCAAGTATAACCCTAAGGGTAATACTTGACTTCGCAAGCAAACCTATCACCAATTGGTGAAAAACAACGAGAATAGTACAAAATCTGGGAGAAATCAGCACAAACGATAGATTGCAATACTAAAATCAAAGCTAAACAAGCACAGAAACAAGATACAATTGATCCTCAATTAGAGAGGAGGATCGTCTCTCCCAAATCTATAGACGAGATAGTATAGAGCCTAAATCACCAAGGAACCCTAACCGAAATAAAATCAAGCATAACCTCCCCCTAAAACATCTCATGCTCTTTAATACATAAACTTTCCTAATCTAATTTTCCTCCCAAGCACTAGCCGACCCCTCCTTTTCAATTTTGAATTCAATGGGACTAGTGGGGCCTAATATTGTGGGCGGCAAGAAGAAAGGGAGGCAACACTTGTCCGCCTCCTGTAGACCTAAGCCAGCCTTGGGCCGGTTCAGGTTGAACTGGCCTAACAGTTATCCTCACCAACTTACTTTTAAAATTTGATGAAATAATCAAAATAATTAATTAAACAATTCAAGCAAGGTGGTGGCACTTTGTTTGTGATTTTGTGATAGAAGGCTTTGTTGAGAACTTGTGAGGGGGAATTAGAGTTTAAGGTTTCATATAGTAAAGGTTTGACAAGAGTTGATGATGATTTGGGGCTTCTGGAAAGGGAGTTACATATGGACTTAAAATTGATGTTCAATATTTGGGAGGGAAGTCCATTGGCTAAGATTGCTTTTACGGTTTGGTATGGAATGTGAGGACAAGGATATATGTGGCTAGGAGTAGGGTTTTAGAGGATATAAGTGGGAATTTCTCATCTAAAGATTTCAGCCAAGCAAGAAACCACCAAACATTCTAAGAGAAGGAGATACTCAAATTTTGATTCAAGGAAAACAATTATTCTCATGCATTATCAAGTCCAATAAATTTAAGATTTCCATTGTTTACCCTCGAAGATATGACTTTAAATCTAAGTTCCATAAAAATAACAAAACTAAAAAAAAAAAAAAATTGGAGGGGAAAGCTCTTGGCTATGCAAGTTAATTTACTCATTGGATTACTTAACCACATACTAAATTGTTGGAAGAGCTGTTTATAAGTTTTGAAAAATGGAAGAGAGATTGACCCTACTTTATTTAAATGAGGGATCTACCAAGGTTATCCACACCACCTTACTTTTTAAATTTCATGAAATATTTAAAATAATTAATTAAACAATTCAAGAAAGGTGGTGGCACTTTGTTTGAGATTTTGTCACTAGAAAATGCACCACTTGATATTGTTCTGCATCATAAAGTCATTGACGATCTAATGGTTGTACAAGCTCAAAAGTGGCATGATAAAACCTGAAATGAACATTGGAAAAATGTGTTGAGCATGTGAATGCTATTTTTGATCAATTTGCAGAATTTTCTCGATCATATTGAATTTGTTTGAGTTGATTGTGATAGTTCTTTTTTGTGATTGGATTCTTGTAATGGACATAAGATCTTTGATAAGGCGTTTGTTATAGCCTATCTTGTTGCCATTTCCATTTGAGGATCACTAGAAACTCACCTCATCTTCCCTACTCCCGGACTGGCTGTCCGTGAGGAGCACATTAGCAGCCTTTATTGTCACTCATGTATCATTGCTTGGGGGCATTTGATTTCTAAAGCCCAAATCTTCTTTGAGTGCCTATGCATGTTAGCCAACAACTTTTCATGAGTATATTTCTAAAAGTGCCTATTCATGTTAGCCAACACCTTTTCATGAGTATATTTCTAAAAGTGTCCTCATGGTTAGAGGAATAATTCAATAGAAAATTACATGGATATTGATGCCTGTTTTTATTACATCTGAATGAGAATGCTATCCACCTTGAAATTGTCTCAATTAATCTACTGCATCTTTAACTTGCACCGTCATTACTATCATGATGCCACTGCCAACAGGATGATATGTTTAGATCTTGGATGTGGATAATAGTGGTGGCGGTTGTTGCTGTTAGTCGATGCCCTAACTAGTCCTTGTCGGATCCAAGTCAGCCTAAGGGTATGAGACGTTCAATTCAAATATGCCATTTTTCTTATGATGGGTGATTGCAATCTCCTTAATTCATTTTGGGTAGAAGTGAAATTTGGACCATATCTGACCAAATTAGGCCTCTATAAGTCTACAAAAATAACAAAAAAATCCATTTAGAGTAATTTTTTGAGCTTTGGTGGAAGTTCTAGATTGCTGCTTGTTGATAATGTGTCTCCACTCGTTGCTCACCCTCAGATGTTGCTTGTGATGACATGGCATAAAATCAAAAAAGCGGATGTGTTATCACCCATCAATGACGGTTGATGTTGCTGATGTTGAAGACATACTATCACTTATTGTCATTTGAAGATGCCGTCAACAGTGAGTCACCTCTAATGGCTATCGTTGAAAATGCACCATTACTCGTCCTATCTTACATGGAGCACTTCGTTCGTGCTATTTTTTTGCCTATGGATGTTATCAAGCATGCTATCAGTTGCCATTATAGAGCTGATATATATTATCATGATCACTGGTGCTCCACATTGTTATCGTTCTGATTGCCTTGATAACATCATTGCGTTGATGTTCTTCTAATCGCTTGAGGACAACCGTTGTACTTCTTTACCTTAATAGTGTTGTTTCTTGACTTGGTCAGGCCCTATGGTATCTGCCTCCTTAATTTTTTCTTGTAAAAATCTCTCATTAATTGGGTGTGTGCAAAATTCTAGAGATTAAAATGAACTTGAAGTTCCCACATTCTTTAATTATTAGAATTTCTTTGGCATGCAACGCAGTTTTTTGCTGTTTTGAATTTTTTCATATAGTTATTTATTTTAAATTAATTTTATTAAATCATGTTCCGGGGCACAGTTCTTTTATCTAATGGAACTGATTGAAATCATTGATCAGATCCAAAAGTGTATTTTGGACTTTGCAACATTTAGATGGAAAATTAATATTTGATATTCATTATTTTTTTTTTCCTAGTATTGTTTAGGCTGTATTAGCATCTTTCGTTGATTGTAGTTACATATGCTTTCAGTTAATTGTTCCAGCAAGATAAGTTGATAATAAGGTGTCTTCTTTGGTGGATGTCAAAACAAATCTCCAGTTTCATGGTCTCTGCATTCATGACGATCATAGAAAACTCTGATGTCTGTACCATGGTCTATAATATTCCTGCAGGTGAGCTTAAAACTTTCAAACCAGTTGGATAGAACTGCTGGCCCTTTTGAAGTTACAATATCTCAAGGAAGTTCCAGTTTACCAAAGGTTGTTATGATTGATGGTATCCAGAAAGTGGTATGTTTCTGTCTACGTAGTTGATTGCACTTTTTAGGATTCATTTTCGTAGATTTCGTTAAATGCTATTTGAGCAACTATTACATGAAGTGGAATGATTTAAAGCTATTAAAAAGCTTTTGTTTAGAATGAAGTTGAGGTCAATCTCAATAATTTGATGCAGTTATCTTGTTTCGAATATAGCCTTACATGAGTGTTTCTACTCGTACCAGCCAATTTATCTATTGTAATTTCTTATTCTGATAATCTTGTCCTATATGTTCAAAACGAGATTTAATTATTGTATATCTGCATTTAGGTTGGTTTTTGCATCATGAAAATACTTCATCAATATTTTGAATTAAATTATAGTAGTCTTACTATGATGTAAAAGCTCCTCCTGTGCAAGCTCAAAAGCAACATGAACTCACGCAAACGAACAAGCAGACAAAAAATAGTACTGTCAACAAAGCTGCATTGCAAGAATAAAAAGTACTTAAAATTAAATTGCTGTGCGAGAAAAAGAACTAGTATTGTAGACAAAACTGAAGTGTAAGAAAAAGAAATTGTTAAAACTAAGAACGCTACTAAATTGAGAGAAAGGAAACTACTATAATAAAAACGTCAGTGTCGAGCTAATAAATAACTGAAAATCAAAGTTTAGTGTCAAACTAGTAAACAACTGCAAACCAAAATACTTGCAGTTCAATCTACCCAAAAAAAAATCCTTAGGCTACTTCTACATGTAGAAGCTGTAAGACCTATTATTTGAGAGATTTCTAAAAGAAGTACTAAACTCTCAATTTAGACCTTCAAGTCACTTCTAAGTGAAGCAGTAAGACCCCACACGTTAGAGAAACTTCTAAGTGAAGTACAATAACCTTAAAATCCAAATAAAAACTACACAACTTCTAAAAGAAGTCCTAAAATTAAACAAACGGACCGCTTAGCCTATAGGGCTAGGTTGTAAAACCCACATTCAGGCTACTCCTAAACAAAGAAGCTGTAAGACATCCAAAATAAACAGGCGCCTTCTAAAGAAAGTTGTAAGACCTGCTATTCGAGCTACTTCTAATAGAAGCCATAAGACCCACTTCTAAAATCTATAGGCTACTTTCAATGAAATCTGTAAGACCTGCTTCTAAAACTTACGGGCTACTTTCAATGAAAGCCGTAAGACCCACTTCTAAAATAATTGGGCTACTTCCAACAGAAGACATAAGCTCCAAACCAATTCAAAAAAATAGGTAACTTCTAAACGAAATCATAAATCCCAAAATAAATCAATTACCGGGTATTCTAGCATATATAAAACCTAAACTTCCATAAAATTACAACCCACCTATATCTAACCATCTTAGTTTACTCGGGATCCCTGAGAGGAGGTTACCCATGGATGCTAATCAGATTCCTTAGACACTACGATCAACGATCACTAGTATTGGTAGATTGAAATCTACGGTATTCTTGGGACGACAAGACCATGAGATCTTGATTTGGTTTACCTTCATCCCCCAAACAAATGAGAGACTAAAATACCTAAAATTATTGATCCTTAATAGAGAGTGTTCTCTTACGCAGTGAGAGGGGTAATTAATTATGAGGGCTTGCACTCATAGGAAGTAAGGACCCATATCTAACTAAACCCTGATACTACCATCAGGAGAAATTTGGTTAACTATAACCTGTTTTAAGGAGAATGAAATCCTATGTTTGCACAGCGAGATTCATGCCTACACTCCATTTTTCTTGAACCAACAATGAGCCATCCTTGCCATAAGTCAAACATTTGGTCAAAGATTCAAGCTTGCAAGTCTGAACAAACCACCATGGATTCATCTTAGTCAATGTTGATTGATGGACTCGCACTTACATAAATGTGCTGATGAGGGTCGCTGAAATGGATGTACAAGCCCATTTTTGAAAGTTTTTTTAAGGAGCAGGTATTTTTCATGAATTAGCGGTAAGAGGATAAAGTAAAATAAATTTAGAAAGGAGTGAACTTACTGAACATTTTGACGTATTAAAAAGAACCTATGATGCACTGACATTTCTTCTCGAAGAGGCATGTAGTGTCTGACATGACACGCGTCCGACATGTGTTCGACACGCTGAAAAATTGTTCGATTAAAAAATATTAAATACAAATTGGACACGCGTGTTACTGACATGAGTATCTTAAATATTTTAAGATTTTTTTAAATATAATTTCTTGTATTTAATTTTTTTACTTATTTAAAATATAAAATTAAATTTCTTATTTCATATCTACAACAACAAATCAATCGCCTGCACTTAATACCCCATTCATCGAATATTCTCATTTTCATTTCTCTTTGGTGGGTTACAACTTTGATTTCATAACAATGCCCGTTGTCATCTCAACATCGACAATTGAATTCGTTACAACATCAACATTTCAAAACAATCTCCATATCAAAATCTGACATAGTCTTTACATTGATACTTGATGCTAGGAATTTTTACACCCACAACTTAACATCTTATATTTGTCCAATGTCATCTCAACATCGACGACCAACGCCCTCTCAAAATCGACGATAAATGCCCTCTTAACATTGATGCCTAATATTTACTGCATAACATCTATGCCCAACTCTCAACAACATTGTCTCTCCTCTTTCATTGACTGATAAATGGCACCAACGCTCGACTCTCGACATCCTAATATTAATTATTTTAAGCATAAATTCTAATTAAATGACTTATTATTTCTAAATTTATTTTTTAAATTATACTTATTCAATTTTTATACACTTTTTAAAATAGAAAAATTTTAATACCGTGTCTAACTCGCGCCCGTATCCTATATTTTTCAATATTTGATGTGTCCCGTGTTCGTGTCGTGTCGTATACGTGTCAGCGTGTCCGTGCATCATAGAATAGAACGTGCCAAACTGTTTGGCACATTCAGAATGCGCCAAATAGTTTGGTGCATTTAGAATGCGCCAAATATTTTGGCTCATTTAAAATATGCCAAACTGTTTGGCGCATTCTATTGAATGCGCCAAACAGTTCAGCGCAGTCCAGGTCGATCCTACTCGTGTATTGACTTAGTTCATGTTGATGTCGCTCGTGTGTTGACTTGTTGATCTAAGGCTAATTTATGTTAATATTTCTACTTTTATTCAGGTTTATTAATTTTTCAAATATGATTTTAATTATTATATTTATAAATATGTATTAATATTAAAATATTTCGATTCTTTGTATTTGTAATTTAATATTTATATCAATATATATAGATAAAATTGATTATGTAATTATAATAACAGGTTAACTTTGATTTAATCGATTAATTAATTAAATTGCTATTATGATTGAGTAAATATTAATAATTTATTAAAAATATGTATTATAAATTTAGAAAAATGAATAAATATAAAACTTATTTAATTATATTAAATAAGTAATTTAAAATTTAGTTATTTTTAAAAATAAATGAAGATTTAAGCAAGTTTAATTACGTATATAAAAATGTAGTCCTCGTTTTTTGCTTTTAGCGAAATTGTTGACGATTCCAGGCATTGGGTGATTTGAGTGGAGGTTTTCGACAAAATGATTTTAGTTGAGCCATTGGATATTAAGCTAAATTGAAAAAAAAATTAACTATTTTTTAAATTTATTAATAGAATAATATGATTGTTTGAAATTAATTCAAAACCCAAGTAATATATAAAGAATTTTGTTAGATTTATTAATAGAATATTATAAATCTTTTTGTTTGAATAATTTATAGATTATGCTAATTTTGAATTAATTTATGTATAATATATTTAAAATATCATGAGTCATAATGTAGGCCTTTTGAATGATTTAAGAAAGACATAAATAAAGGGTAATTATTTATTTTAGATTAATTTATAAATTATTATTATAAATTGAAATATTTTTATTGGATGAAAAATCTAAAAAAGGTTAAGCTTAATTAAGGCATCCCAATGAACTTAATTAATATATTATATTTAAATTAAATTTTGAATAATTGAACTTGTTAGAGTAACGTATAGATAATCACTTAAATTTATAATGAATTTACAGATAATTATTTTAATTTTATATAGGATAAGTAAATGAATTATATGTGAACACTAAATATGTATTCATTGAGAGTATTAAAAAAAAAACACTAAATATAAAGATAAGTAGATTTCTACAACATTTAACTTAATAATTAGAAATGGTAATACCAAGTAACCTTAAGAAATTTTATTGTATTATAAATGTAATATTCAACAAGTATATTTTATAATTTTATAGAAGATATTTCAAAAATATTGCAGTTGCCAGGTATAGAGTCCTAGATGAGAAAGGTGGAGGGTTGCATTAAATAACCGACAACCACCATAAAATTTGACGAATAAGCATGACATAAATCTTTTAATACATTGTGTTAATGTTAGGGCGTTTCCTGAAAATGACGCGCTGTATGATCTGAATACTGCTACAAGTGTGCAAAAGGCGCTGTACTGGCACCCAGGTGTAGTTTTAAATAAGAAAGGGTTCCCACATTATGGATGGATGTGGGCATGGTTTAAAATTACGCAATAAGAGGCTCGCCTCAGCGCAATTTCGTCCATTTAAGCCTCAAAGCCTACGCAATGAGTTCAAGATTTGAGGCGTACGCCTCAAGTTTACTGAGGCGCGCCTCGCCTCACGGTTGAGAGGCGTCCGCCTCTAAAAATTAAAAAAAAGTTTACATGTTATATATTTGTTCGGTTCGGACCCCCAACCCCCGCTCGGTCTTCCGCCATTTTCTGAAAACAGGATTTCTCCCTTCTTCGAGCGACCTTTTCCCTTCTTTGTTCGGTGTCGGCGTTCTTCCACATTGAATCGCTCTTCGCTTATTGCTGGGAGCTATCTTCTACCACGAGTTTGGTTTGAGCTATCTTCTGCCGCGACCTTTTTCCCTCTTCGTTCGACGTTCGCTTCCTTCCACATTGATACTGTTAGGTATATGCTTGATACCACTCGGTACAACAATATTTGGTACCACTAGGTACATGCGCAGTACCACTCGGTATCGCTCAGTATCGAGCAGGTACATGCTTGATACCACTCAATACATGCTCAGTACCACTAGGTACATACTCTGTACCGAGCCAGTACCGCTCGGTACTGCTCGGTACTGAGCAGATATATTCTCGGTACCGAGCAGATATATGCTCGGTACTGAGCGGTACATGCTCGGTACCTCTAGGTACATGCTCGGTACCGAGCCAGTACCGCTTGGTACCTCGGTACCGAGCAGTATATGCTCGGTACCGAGTGGTACATGCTTGGTACCTAGGTCAAACCCCGCCAAGGGGCAGCACCCCCGGCAGACTGGTATATTGTTGTATTCATCATTTTTAGTAGTAATTGTTAGTCTGCTTCTTCATGAGTGCATGCTTATATAAGTTTTCTTAATATATAATAAATGAAGCATTATGTTTAGGGGTTTGATATATTGTACTATTATATTCTTCTCATAAAGGATGATCAAAAGTAAGGATAAAGCTGCGTCAGGTCATAGAAAAGATCCAGCATAGAAATATAACACTCAGGTGGATATAGGGGGAAGTAATAAAACATATATCTATCTAAAATGCAATTATTGTGATAAAGTTGTGAAGGGTGGTGTGACTAGGATGAAATCTCTTTTCAGGGTCTCACAAGAATGTTGCTCCATGCTCCAAAATTCTTGATTATGTAAGGGAGGAGAGAAAGTCATACATGAATAAGTCTACCACGTCAAAATATCTTGCACAGAAGCAATTTGAGAATAGAGTTGATGTTGACTCTTACTACGGGAGTGAGCGTAGCGTTAGGGATTCATCTTCTTCGATGAAACCCATTTCATCTAAGGGTGCTAGAGGACATATGGATCATTATATGGTGGACACATCAGAGGATATGCCTTCTACTACCTAGAAGATGGCCCTAGAAAATATAAGGGAGGCACGGAGAAGAGTGTGTAAGGATATAGTTAGATTCTTCTACGAAAATACAATTCCATTTAATGTTGCAACATCACCTGCCTATTATAACAAGATTCATTCAGTTGGAGCATTTGAGAGAGGGTTCAAACCTCCTACCATATATGTTATGAGAACATGGATTCGGAAGGAGTTGGAAAGCACTGATAAAAGCATCGAAAAAATTAAGAGGACTTGAGCCCAACTAGGAGTAACAATTATGTCAGATGAGTGGTCTAATATTAAACATAAAAGTCTTATTAATACTCTCGTTAATAATCCTTATGGTACTGTATTTTTAAGATCAGTTGAAGCATCTGACCAGGTCAAAGATGCTGAGTTCATATTTGGATTATTAAATAACATTGTTGAGGAGGTTGGAGAACATTTGGTTGTACAAGTTGTGACAGATAATGCAAGTGCTTACAAGGCTGCAATAACAAACTTATGAAGAAGAGGAAACATCTGTACTGGACTTCATGTGTTGCACATTATATATATCTGATTCTTGAGAAGCTTGGCGAGCTACCTCAATATAAGAATGCACTTATTAAAGCAAAAAAAAAAAACCAAGTTTATTTACAATCACTTTTGGATTCTAGCTCTTATGCGAAAATTTTCAAAGAAATAAATTCTAAGGCCAGCAGCAACAAGATTTGCCACCGCTTGCTTGACATTAGAGAGCATGCTAGATGCTAGACAACCTTTAGAGGCTATGTTCATAACTGCACAGTGGTTGAGTTATGCTTGGGCAAAGAAGGGTGAGGGAAAAGATATTAGAAAAATTATTTTAAACGATAGATTTTGGCAAAGTATCTTATATATTATTACAACCACTAGACCTTTGATTCAAGTTTTAAGGATGGTGGATGCTAAGAAGAAGCCTACAATGGGTTTTATCTACAATGTCGTGGATGAAGCCATAGAAATGATTGCCTTCAACTTAGGAGGCGAAGAGGGTAGCTTTGGGGAAATTTGGAATATTATTGATGATAGATGAGAGCTACAACTTCACCGGCACTTGCATGCAACTGGTTATTACCTAAACTCTCAGTATCAATATGCAGAGAATAAGTCTATAAACCCTGAAATAAAGTTGGGATTGTATCATTGCATGGATCGGCTAATAAGTGATGCAACTGAAAGATCAAATGCTGACATGCAATTAATACCTTTTAGGAACAAATAATATATTTTTTGGATTACAACAAGCAAATGATACAGTTGCCAAACAATCTCCAGGTTATTTTATTTAATGTTTTAAATATTTATTTAAAAGTTATTTTTTTCGCACTAATTAAACTCTTAACTCTCTTATATACATATTAGTTGAGTGGTGGATTCAATTTGACTATGAGACTCCAGAATTGCAACGTTTTGCTGTGAAGGTTTTGGGCTCGACATGCTCTTCATCTGGTTGTGAAAGAAATTTGAGTACATACAAAAAGGAGAAATGGCTTGTCCACATTGAGGATGAATTCACTGGTGTACATTATGTATAATAGGAGACTCAGAGATAGAAATTTGAAGAAAAAAGGATTAATGGATGATGAAGATCCTTTGCTTTGCGAGGATGTGACATCTGATGATGAGTGGTTTGTAGATGATGAAGTTGAAGTGATGCCGTCTGAATTACAAGATGAAGATTTAAATGTTGATTCTTTGATGGTCTTAAAGCAACTACATCCATCACAACTCAAGAACAAATCAAAAAATGTATATAAATAATAAAGTTTTCTTAAAGTTTTATTAATGTATTGCACTATTATTTATTTTGAGATTGTTCAAAAATATTTAGGGAAGAGGAAGATAACTGATATTGAGGAAGGACCTGATTGGGAGACATTGGACTCTATAGAAGAGGAGGAAGGGGAGAGTGCAGTTCATCATATTGATGATTCAAATGAAGACCCCCTTAGTGATGACAATGCTAATGACTTATGAGTTCTTATGTGATATGTCATTGTTATTTATTTTCTGAATTATATGTTAATGAAAAGAATATTGTGATTTGGGAAAGATGGAGTTTGAGTTGAACTATATTTCATATTGTCTTATTATTGGATATTTTGATTTCACTTCATATCTTATGCATTTTTATGTTTTATATTTTATTTACTCATTAGTATATACAAAATTTATAATTTTTATGTTTACGCAATTTTTTGATTTTGAGGCTTACGCCTCAAAACGCCCTGAGGCTTACGCCTCGCCTCACGAATGAAAAATGCCTCAATACCCGATTACGCAATTTTAAACATTGGATGTGGGTAAATAAGCTAGTTAATTAAACTAAATTTAGGATATGAACTTTGAATATAGGTTCCCTTATAGATAAATTAATGGAATTAATAGATATTATGATTCATAGAAAGATTAATATTCTATGCATTTAGAAAAGCAAATGTGTTGGAGAATGCTAAATAGATTGATAATTTATGATTTTAATTATGATATTCTGGTAAGAGTCGTATTAGAAGTAATGTAGGTGTGATTACTAATAAGAGTTTGAAGGATAATGTTATAAAAATTAATAGAATTAGAAATATAATTATAGCTTTAAAGATTATCGTTGATGCTAAAATTATGAATATTATAAGTGCTTATGTCTTTTCAAGTAGGTTTGGATATGTGTTCAAAATTAAAATTTTGGAATGACTTAGAAGAATAATATAAAATATATTTTTAAAGAAAGTTTTTATTGGAGGAGATTTAAATGAACATGCTGATAAAGAGGTAGTGATTTTAAAAGCATTTATGGTAGTTATAAGTTTGAAGCAACTAATGAAGGTGGTAAGACCATATTAGATTTTTTTTAAGCTTATTATTTTATAATTGTTAACACTGCGTTGCTAGGTCCCAAGTCCCGGATGAGAAAAGTAAGGTTTGCGTTAGGTAGTCGACACCTAGCATAAAATTTGTCGAATAATCATGATATGAATCCTTTAAAAAAATGTGTTATTTAACAGGACAATGGTGAAAAAAGATTCATGTAGCCGTCCCCACGTAATGGGACAAAGCTTGATGTTGTTGTATTATTTTATAATTGCTAATACCTTATTTAAGAAAAAAGATGAGCATCTCATCACTTATAACAATGGATATAATAAAACTTAGTTAATATTTTCTCTTAAGAAAAATAGATCATTTATATTACTAAGATTATAATGTTATTTCGAGTGAAAATTTATGTACCAAAAATCGTTTATTAATTTTTGACTTTAAGATGAAGGGGCAAAAAATAAAAAAATAAAGTAAAACGTTATTCTAGGATTAGATGAGGGCATTTAAAAAATATTAACAAAAATATTTTTGAGAGTAAGATTTTAGATTTTAAGATTTTATTTTTGCATGAGGAAGTTAATGTTATGTGAGAAAAAATAGCTAGTGATATTAAAAATGTTGCAAAATATGTGTTTGTAATATTAAATGAAGAAGCTCCTGATAGTAAAAATAGTTGGTTGTGAAATCAAAATGTGCAAGAAAAGATAAAAAATAAGAAGATTTGTTATAAAAATTATTTAGATGTAAAAATTATGATAATTAAGAAAATTGTAAAGAGGTCTGTAAGGAGTTTAAGAAAGTAATATGTGATGTAAAGATTTTAGCTTTGAATGATTTACATAATAGATTGGATAGTAAGGAAGGCGAAATATATATGTATAAGTTAGCCAAATAAAGATACGTGTAGTAAGGATTTAGTTCAAGTGAAGTGTATTAAGGATGAAAATCAAAATTTTTTTTATTAGAAGAGGATATTCAACAAATGTGGATGAGATATTTTGTTAAACTTTTCAATGAAGATTGTGAGAATATGATTGATTTTAGTGACCTTAGCACTCTAAATGAAAATAAAGATTTTTATTTTTTTAGGCATATTAGTAAAACCGAAGTTAGAGAGGCTTTAAAGAAAATGAAGAGTGGAAAAACTGTTGGACCTGATGATATTCCAATAGAGGTGTGAAGATGAATAGGAGCTTAAGTAATTTCTTGGCTTACTAATCTTTTTAATATTATTTTGAAGACTAAAAAGATATCAGATGAGTAGAGAATATGTGTGTTGATTCTTATTTTTAAGAATAAAGGTGATATACAAGATTGTGTGAATTATAGAGGAATTAAGTTAATGTGTCATACTTTAAATATGGGAGAGAGTTATGGAGCATAGGTTGTGGCGTGATAATGATGTTTCTCAATCAATTTGGATTCATGCTGGGTAGGTCTACTATGGAAGCTATACATTTATTTAGATGTTTAATGGAGAAGTATATAGAGAATTAGGAGGATCTACATATGATATTTATTGATTTATATAAAGCATATGATAAAGTTCCTAGAGAAGTGTTATGGAGAGTGCTAGAAAAGAAAGGGTTTAATAATACTTATATACAAGTCATTAAGGATATGTATGTAGGAGCTGTTACTTGTGCTCAAACATAAGGTGGTTTGACAAAGTATTTTTCTATTTTAGTTGGATTACATCAAGGATCAACCTTAAGCCCTTATCTTTTTTTCTTTAGTCATGGGTGTTCTCACTAGACGTTTGCAAGAGGTTATACCTTGGTGTATGCTTTTTGCTGATGATATTCTTCTTATTGATAAGACTAGATAGAGTTGAAGGTTAACTTGAATTATTGAGGTCAACCTTAGAGTCTAAAGGTTTTCGTTTTAGCAGATCTAAAAATGAATATATGGAATGTAATTTTAATAGTAATAGGTCTAGTGGAGGATTGTGACTTTGGGCGATTAAGTCATTAATAAGAGTACACATTTTAGATATTTTGAGTTTATTGTTCAGAATGATGGTGAAATTAATGGGTATATTATTAGTATAATTCAGGTTGGATTGTTGAAATGGAGGAATGCATTGAGTTTGTTGTGTGATAGAAAAGTCCCCCTCAAATTTAAGGGAAAATTCTATAAGATGGTGGTGAGACCTTCAAGCTTTATGGTGCAGAATATTGGCCATTGAAAGAGATGCATAATATTAAGTTGTGTTGTAGAGATGAGGATGCTCAAATGGATGAGTGGCTTTGCCCTTAGAGATAGTATACGAAATGCGCATATATGTGAAAAGGTTAGAGTAGCTTTAGTGGAAGATAAGATTAGAGAGAGTCGCCTTAGATGATTTGGTCATATAAAACGGCTGCCTTCCGATGATCCAGTTAGAAAATAGACGTATTATATTTGGCTTATATTTAAAAAGGAAGAGATAGACCTAAAAAGATTTGGTTAGAATATATTAGAAATGACCTTTCTTTATTAGATTTTAATGAGAATTTAACTCTTAACAAGACAATGAAGAAAAAGGATTCATGTAGCTGACCCGACATAGTGCGAGAAAGGCTTGATGTTGTTGTTGTATAGAAGATATTTGAAAAATAAGTGAGGTTAGTGTTGTATGTTTTATAATACTTTAATATAATTGTTTAAATTTACTATTTGTAGCATCTAATGAATGATATGACTATTTATTGTATGCCAGATCAGCATAGCAATTTATTGAATGTTGAAAAACTATTGAAGATATTGGATTCCTGGGAAAATTATCATTTAAAGCATAAGATCATGTACATTTTGTCTCATTGTTCATTAATTTGATGTTATTGCTTGCAGCAATCTGTCATATTAGGTAAGCTGTAATATCCAATCAACTCTTATTATAACTGCCTGAACAAAGTTGTATAAATCAATTATTTATTTGAGTTTTTGTGACTGGTTCCTTGAAGCTTCTCTATATAAGTGATGCATATGTAGGGGGAGTTGAACATTGAGTAGAGTTCCATATATATATATATATATATATATATATATATATATTTGTGAAATACCTGAGTTCTTAATTTTTTTTTCATCATGATGTATTGGCCTAGTTTAGAAAAGGTTAGAGATATCCTAGTGAAAGATTTCGTTGATATTACAAGCGCATGATTGCAGGACTGTGTGGCTAGGTCATCCGATACTTCGTTAGAGTTTGCACAAAAAAGGGTGGAAACTAAGAAAAATGATATTTTACCCCTTGATGTTCTTACTTTTAAAGCTTGCTCTGATATTGCCAATTACTGCAACAATTGAATGAATATTTTCTGCTATGAAAATTGTAAAAAATCATTTGTGCAATCGGATGAGAGACTCTTGGATAAAGAATTGATTGATTACTTAATGCGGACATCCAATCATGAAGATTTTCAAAGGAGGAGACGACGATCGACGGCCGAGATCATTCCACCTTATTTTAATTTGTTATTTGTAATTTTTATTTTTATTATGAATTTTTTGTTTTAACCCTTACTTAAGAGGGTCGTGTATGCCCTAGGAGTATATGTGTCTTATTTTAGTTTCTTAGGCCTATATATACAGGCCATTGCTTATGTAATGTAATGTTTGATGATTAATAAAATTTTGTGTTTTCACTTGTGTTCTTTGGGAATAACCTTGAGTGAGATTTCTATGGGAGAAATTCATAGCTTCCACCAGCCGCAGGATGTGTCCGGGCTCGTGGACTTAAGTCTCTTGGTGAAGGGAAACGTAGTACCCGTCGGCTGCAGGATGTGTTCGGGCTCGCAGTTCTATCTTTCTTTCCCTAAATCCTCTTCTCCTCCTCCCTTGACCGCTGGCCAAAATCCCCCACTTTCCACCAGCCGATTCTCCCATAAACCCTTACACTTCCACAAAATCTCCCTCCCCTTCTCCCTCCCCACTGCCTTAGCTCCTCCTCCAACACCCCCCGCCAACCTCCTTAGTCGTCGGTCTCTCCAATCCACCGGCTTCATCCCCACCATCACCCAAACCCACCCGCTAGCTATCTCTTTGACTAATATCACTTTCCTCCAAAACTCCTCTTTCCTTATTTAGGATGTCATTAATTTGGAAAGATTTCAAATTGGAATTAATCTAATTTGAATTTCAAATCCACCCTAATTAATTACATCTATTTTGGAAAGTTTTTTTATTTAATTAATTAATCAATTTTGAAATTGATTGATTAATTAAGCCCATATCCAAATTTCAAATGCTTTTCTAATTAGTACATCTTTTTTAGGAAGCATCATTCAATCATATTAAATCTGAAATTATTTCAGATTTAACTCTACAATCTCCCATTAATGTATTGGTCCACATACATTGTATGTGGACACCTTTTCTCTTCCCTCCGTTGGTCAGCCCACCTTCTATCCCCTCTCTAATTATTTATTCCTTAATTTACAGCTTAAGATTAGGGAATATTAATTACCTCTTCCCTCCTTTATTCTTCTTGTTTGAAATTTGAAATTTTTTAAATCTCCCCCACCTCCTCCTGTTCTACATCAGTTTAGTATCAAAGCATGGTTACCTGGGGTGCGGACTCGACGGAGTCGAGCTCTTTTCCACCTCGGGAGAATGATACGAACATCCGATCATGAAGATTTTCAAAGGAGGAGACGACGATCGACGACCGAGATCATTCCACCTTATCTTAATTTGTTTTTTGTAATTTTTATTTTTATTATGAATTTTTCATTTTTATCCTTAAGAGGGTCGTCCTATGTAAGCCCTAGGCGCATATGTGTCTTGTTTTAGTTTCTTAGGCCTATATATAGAGGCCATTGCTTATGTAATGTAATGTTGGATGATTAATAAAATTTTGTGTTTGCACTTGTGTTCTTTGGGAAGAACCTTGGGTGAGATTTCTATGGAAGGAATTTATAGCTTCCACAAGCCGCAAGATGTGTTCGGGCTCGTGGCCTGAAGCCCTTGGTGAAGGGAAACGTAGTACCGTCAGCTGCATGATTTGTCCGGGCTCGCGGTTGTATATTTCTTTCCCTAAATCCTCTTCTCCTCCTCCCTTGACCGCCGGCCAAAATCCTCCCCCACTTTCCACCTGCTGATTCTCCCATAAACCCTTCCACTTCCACAAAACCGGCCTCCCCTTCTCCCTCCCCATGGCCTTAGCTCCACCTCCAACACCCCCCGCCATTCTCCTTAGCCGTCGGTCTCTCCAATCCGCCGGCTTCATCCCCACCATCACCCTAACCCACCCGCCAGCAATCTCTTTGCCTAATATCACTTCCCTCCAAAACTTGTCTTTTCTTATTTAGGATGTTATTAATTCGGAAAGATTTCAAATTCGAATTAATCTAATTTGAATTTCAAAATCACCCTCATTAATTACATTAATTTTGGGAAGTTTCTTTATTTAATTAATTAATCAATTTTGAAATTGATTGATTAATTAATCCCATATCCAAATTTCAAATGCTTTCCTAATTAGTACATCTATTTTAGGAAGCATCATTCAATTATATTAAATATGAAATTATTTCAAATTTAACTCTCCAATCTCCCATTAATGCATGGGTCCACATACATTGTATGTGGACACCTTTTCTCTTCCCTCCATTGGCCGACCCTCCTTAGGGTTTAGGGTTTAGGGTTTAGGATTTAGGGTTTAGGGTTTAGGGTTTTTAGGGTTTAGGGTTTAGGGTTTAGGGTTTAGGGCTCCTCCCCCCTCTCTAATTATTTATTTCCTAATTTACGGTCTAAGATTAGGGAATATTAATTACCTCTTCCCTCATTTATTCTTGTTTGAAATTCAAAAATTTTTAAATCTCCCCCACCTCCTCTCATTCTACTTCATTACTTATATTGAAAAAAAGATATTTTTAATAGTATTGATAATAAAGTAATTGTACAACGATTTCAAGATTTAAAGATTTGGAGGGAGAAATTGTAGGCGTCATGTAAGAAGAAATATGAATATCATGTGCTCTTGATTGCATGTTTTCTTATTATATATTTTATCTTTTATTACAACAAGTCTAACAAAAAATTTTTTTAAACGCCCAATGTTGATCCCAAGTTTGGATGAAAAAGGTTGATGATTTTTTTAGTATTCATAATTTGTGCCCTCACATAAAAAAACTCTGCCACTTAATTCACTAGAGGTGTAGAATTAGAATTACACAGAATGGGTAATGAATTTCTGTAAATGAACTCTTAATTGGAAGAAAGGCAGAGAGAAGGAAGAATCAATGGGAAGAATCTTGAGTTTCTTCATTGTTCAGACGTCCTAGGATCTTTTTCTGTCGTTTAACTGCAATGATGCTAAGAATGCCACTCCACTTTGGGGGATCTGTCAAGTACATAATGATGTTTCTAAATATCATTAGTAATTGTTTGAAGGTAATTCAAATAATGTCGGCAATCTTAATTGATGTAAGCTAAACGTCTAACAGTACACTTAATCACCAGTTCCCGTTGTCCTTCATCAGTGAAACCAAAATCCAGAAGTTGCTGAGGCTTATATGCTTCCATGGAGTGGGGCTTGCAGCACGCTTTGTTTTTCCTTAGAAGAAAATTGTCATTGCATACGTTGGTGTTGACAGTGCTTCTGCATATCTTGGTTATCGGCCTCTTCCGCTAGCCAGGCATCTGTCCTTTATGTTTTACCTTATTTTAAGCAGTTTTTGAAGCTTATCCTGCCATCCTTTTTATGGTGTCTGTAGAATATTGGATTAATTTGTGTTTATATTTTTAATTATTTATTTTATATGGAATCACATTTTTGTGTATATAAGGATTCTTTTTTCTATTGTAATGAAGATAGTAGGTAGCTCAGAACGAAGTATGCTTTTGCAATATCTTTTCAAGTTAGTCTATTTATTCGTCAGCAACTTTTGAATTTATAAAGTAAGAATTGTTTTTTAAAATAAGGCAATAATACTGAATGACATACAACATCAAACAACTGTATTAACATCTTTTAGTACAATAATACTGAATGACATACACCATATTATAATTATCTTTGATATCTTAATTACACGAAAATGTATTTTAATAACACTGATGTTTAAATAACATTAAATATGTTAACCCTTTTACTGCATCTTAGTAACCGCGGGCTTGACACGTTAAGAGAGTGCTGTGCTGCGATTAATGCTTGTATTTTATATAGCGTTCCATTTCCTTGTATATTTTTGACATGCAGTGGAAATTAGACATGGCTGTACGTAAACTGCATAGTTCTCGCATGTTTTAATAGATTTTGGAGCTTTTTTCAGGCATTTTTATTCTTGATGAAATTTACAATTTGTATAGGTACTTCAGCCATTGGAGGCGTACAGTTCTACAGAGTTTAGCCTGGTGAGGCGGTTGCATTTTAGTGTATATATATATATATATATATATATATATATATATATATATATATATATATATATATATATATATATATATATATATATATTAATTGACTGTGTGAATGGAGGGAAATTATTGGGTTCGGACACCGGACACAACTTACCGTTCGGAGATCAATCAGGTGTAGCCACGTTATCCAGTACCGAGTAATACTGAGCTCGGTACCGTGCAGTACTGAGTTCGGTACTGAGCAGTATCGAGCTCGGTACTGCTCAGTACCGAGTAGGGGGTGATGTGGCGCATTTTCATTAGGCTCTGGACGGTGTCCGATGTCCGAACCCAATAATTTCCCGTGAATGGAAGGGTTCCTTTGCTGTTGACAATCGGTCTTATATTTATTTTTAACTAATGCGCTGTCATTACTTCTATTAAAGCGCTGATCTAACGTCCATCTTCTGCTTTGAGAATTCTTAAGTTTTATGAACTCCCTTTCCTGCGTGCAGATTGTTACCATACACTACATACTACAAAAAACAGGGTAGATAAATTAAGATGATAGATAAAATTGTAATGGAAGGATTATTATGAAAGAGTAAAAACGTAACCAATGGTTAGAAGTTGTGAGAAAGAAAAAATGCACAAACTTGAGCTTATTCCATGGGATTCATTTAACTTGAACTAAATAGTAGGATGAGGGTAGTTATAATGATGATAAATTAGGAAAATTGATTATCTTAAATTCTTTACTAACCAAGAAATCTTAACTTATGTTTTGTTTGGGGTGGTTTTTTTACTGCTTTTTAAAACAACTTTTTAGTACAAAAATTAAAATTTTTCTACTAAAAAGATGCTTTTAAGGAGCAGTTAAAAAGCCGTCCCAAACAAAGCCTTAATATATCATGGAGAATTTGCAACCGTTATTTAGATTATGAATTGTTTTCTGTTTTTGTGTCTGTTTTTTTAGCTGATTGAATGGCAAAAAGTAATATATATGTAACCACCCTGGTCAGTCATCTAGTGAACGGTTTAATTTGCTTGAGTTATTTTGACTCGACATGCCACTTGACTTTGCCATTTGTTCATACAGAACATGATTGCCATTAGAGTGGGTGTTCAGAAGATCTCAGGAATAACAATTTATGATACAAGGGAAAGTAGAATATATGATCCATTACCAGATGTTGAGGTTAGTATATACCCTCTATTTTTCTGCAAAATCTTTATCAAAATGAATTAAATTATAAACCAAATTTCTGCCGGATTATTATTTTTGGGTTAGTAATAGGGAGTCCATATTGCAGATCTTTGTGGATTCAGATTGAATTTTGTGGATGCTTGCTTGTTGATGATAAATCTAGAGATTGTTGATGTTTTTCCACCATGTATTTGTTAATTTCCTGCAAGCAATCAACTGAATTCCATTTAATGTGATAAAGCCTTTATTGAGGTGATAGTAGGCTTGTATTATTCAATTTTGTATCTAATCTATTGCACAAGTCCTATTGTCTAAGGGCTACATTTGGGATAGCTTTCTTACTATTTTATTTTTCAGGCCGCAACCACAATTTGTGTTTGGCTACTACTTGTTCATTGTTTTTAATAAATGTGTTATGAAGTTGTTTTCAATAACAACTTTAAAAAAAGGATCTATATAATTACCTTTATGAAAAGCTGCAACAGTCTCAAACGGAACCTAAATCTAGTGGCGATTAGGTTGACACTGCTTCCTATCCTTTGGGTTTATTAATAATTTTTCTTTGTTTTAAATTAAATATCTTCTCAAGCCTTTAATATATCAACGCAGTCATAAATTTTTGTTTTATCACTTTTTGTTTTGGTAAATTTGTTCATTTTCTATTCTTAAGCAATTATTGTAAGAGTTTCATTTTGCTCTTTCAGTCGGTTGGATTCTTCATACATTCAATTGATAGTCGGATAAAATGATTAATGCAAAGAGTTGAGTAGAGAATTATGAATACAAATATTTGCTTTTGTTTTTCATTCTTTATGTAAATTTATTTACTTGTTACTCTATAATTGAATATTTAGTTTGAAATTTTGAAGTAAAATTACTTTGTATTTCAAATCTTTTAGTCAAATGTGTTCAAGCTAAAATATATGCATGTTTTGGTAGTAAATGTTGTGCTGAAATGATATTTAACATTTCATTAACTAATTCTTGCCAATACGGGAATGCTTTGTTTCTGCTATGGTCTTATGACTTGTTTGATTTATTGAGGTTGAAAAAATATTTTTTTTTAAAATGATGAAGTCATTTAGGTATAAACTTTATAAATAACTATTAAAATCATATCTGTTGATCTTTAATTGTCGATATAAAATAATTAAAAATAAAACTATTACTTCCACAATGTGTAAGAATTAAATGAGCCCTTAGTGGTGATTTGAATTTTGAATTATGATTTCTAGTAAAGCTTCGCTTTTAGGGAGAAATTTTGATCTTTGTAACTGGTCAATGACTTCTTACTAGATGGAACTTTAGTGTTTCTTGGTAAATCCTAGGCTTAATTACCAACACTATCGGACTAACTTAGGTCTTGGTTATTAGTGATCAGAATTAATACATCATCACCCTACATTTTCATAAAACAGGAATAACGCAGGACGAATGATAGCAGGAAAATTAGCATGGAATTAAAAACCCTGCTAAACAAATTTTCATTGATCTTATTTAAAAGATTCATTTTCGAGACCTTTCAGTGATGGATCTTTGGACATAAGAACCAAATGTCACATCCTGATGTTCACCGTATAGAGCATAACATTTTGGCTGCTACTATAACATTTATATGACTAGCCAAAGATGGAAAGAGAAACCATTCCCCAGCGGAGTCGCCAGAAATCTGTGGGCTCCGAAAATTCGGCCCCGGCCTCCCCGCCGCGCTTTTTTATTCGGCGAGAGAGTTTTAACGAACTAAGTTCCGGGGTAAATTTTGGAAGGCAGATGGGTTTGTAGATAAGACACTACCCAGAGATTTCGCCCTCATTTTGTGAGGACTTTATGATCTGAGTTCTGGTTTCCTATAGGCGCAAGCCCCTATAGTTAATTACCCCTCCCGATAACGAGAGAGAACTTTCGATTAAGGCTAGTCATCAATCAGATACGTAGAAACATACATGTATCTGGCATATAGTAGCAGCATGGGTATGGATTTTGGAAAGATTGGATTTGAGAATTGAAGAATTGGGTTTGGATTTGGGTATATGAAAAGGTTTGAAGAGTTTGATAATTTGGAAATTTGAAAGGTTTGATATTTAAAATAGAAATTGCACCATCTGGCATTTAAAGCGGATGGTGGGGGAATGGATGATAGGCCCGATCAAGATCCCATGGTTCCGTCGTCCCGAGCCATCGTGGTCCCTGGTCTACTTAGTCAGAGGAGGTAGTCGACCCAACCTAACAGAAGGATCCTTGTCGGCAGCCATGGGTTGCTTCGTCCAAGGGGACCTTGTAGACCGGGGTTGAATATTTGTCTAAGGGGACAAATTTGAATCCACCTTAGCTTACAGAGGGCTTTGTGCCCTATCGATCATATCCTATTGATTCATATCTCAAGGATTTGATGTAGTAAGGAGCGTATTGGCTCTGGCCATAACCGAGATATCGTGGTGCCATTTGGCGGCGAAACCACGCGGTTCAGAGGGCCCCGGGTCGTCATAACCGTTTATCCTGCGGTGCCATTTGGCGGCTAACCGCCGGTTAGAGGACACGTACCACGTCCTTACTGGCAGGAGATTGTTTTGAGAATAGATCCTAGTGATATTTTTGACTAGGCATTTCGCTCTTTGTGAGCTGAAGTTTATTTGAATTTGTCCACCTCGACAAACTGTTGCGGAGGGCGGATGGATTTTGCTTTAAGTGTTTGATAATTAGATTTCAAATTTTAAATATTTTGGGATTTTGGGATTTTCTGGATTTTTGGGTTCTCGTGGATATTTGGGTGACGTTTGAAAGTATTTGTGAACCCCTCCGGTTGAGATTAGCGTTCAACACGGCCATCATCGGGGTATTTGGGGTCATTTCCACTTGATTGAACCTTGTCGACCCTATCAACTTATCGATAGGGGATCGGGTTTCTCGTAGGCTTTGTGCCTTTTGTTTAGTGAATTCTCTTGATTTTAGGCTTTGAAGGCCTAAAAAGAATGTATTTAGACAAATACACCGGTCGCTACAACCGTGTATTTTGTTAGGTAGTTCGAATCTTGTCGACTTCTATTGATCCGTATAGAAGGATCAGATTCGAACTTGAATTCACTTGTCAACCCGCGCAGCATCCCTAAGCGTCACGTGTGTACCAATAACACGCTCGTCGGGGCCCATGCGGGTGTTTGGGGCATTTTGTAATTAAACCCTGTCGACTCCTTTTACCTGCTAAGAAGGATCGGGTTTAAATTTAATAACCCGCACAGCATCCCTAGACGTCACGTGTGTACCAATAACACGCTCGCCGGGGCCCATGCGGGTTGAGATTGTATTTTTCCCTTTAGTGTACCTATGTGTATACAATTTACAGTGTACGTGCAGGGGTATTTATTTCAGACTTTGTTGACGCCTTCTGTCTGCTTGTACGAATGTTGCAGATCCGATGACGTTGAGTCGTAGATCGTAGACGCCTTCTGTCTGCTAGTACGAATGTTGCAGATCCGGTGGCGTTGAGTTGTAGATCGTAGACGCCTTCTGTCTGCTTGTATATGTGTTGCAGATCCGGTGGCGTTGGGTTGTGATGTTGACTCCCCCTCTTTCTCATTCACCGGGGAAAAATTCTTTTGGACTTTGAAGTCCACTGATTGTCATTTCACTTTGAGAAGATCTCTTTTCAAGATCTTTAGTGTAGTAGAGTTTTTTGTACATCGGGTTGCTATTGTATCTGAAATATTGAAAATCTTGATCACCGTTGTCGTAGGTGATATTCGTACATGTGTCCACAATGGTTCATTATGCTTACGATGTACATACTGTTGTTATCCACAAGTGGTTCGTGCTTATTTGAAAGGACCCGTGGTATTTGCTACGATCTCCTAGAGATGTTCGTAGGAGAGCCATTATCACCTTCAATCATATCCACCTTTCACCAATCTCAGGTGGTTTGATTGTATTTGTTTGATCTCGTAGGGATCATCGTTGGAGATGTACTTGTGTCCACAGTGGTTCGTTGTATTTGCGATATACACACAGTTGTTATCCACAAATGGCTCGTGTTTGTTTGTAGGGATCCGTTGTATTTGCTACGACCTCCTAGAGATGTTCGTAGAAGACCCACTGTTCCCACATCATGCCCACCTATCATCAATCTCAGGTGGGTTTGTTGGGTTGCATTTGTTTGTAGGAAGGTGGATCCTCCATCATTGGTCTCCCATATCGCCATCTCAATCAACAGGCGTTTGTAGGGATTGTTGTAGGAGATTTCAATAGTGCATGGATACTCGTGCATTTCATTCTTGCAGATACGATGCACCCGATTTCGTAGAAACCGTTGTAAGAGTCTACTACATTCTTTACTTGTAAGCATTGGGATCTTGTATATTGTTCTTGAAAGTTCAAGTTCTTTTATTGCTCATGACAAGTTTGGATCTAACTTGAGTTCAATTTGAGTGCTTTGCTCTTCATATATTGTTTTTGCTTGAGTTCAAATATGTGAATCATATCTGATGTGCAAATCAAGTCTGATTTGAGTTCGATTGCATGTCCACACTTAGTTCAAAGTCTTCTGCAGTCCTTGCAAGTTATATTTCAAATTCATATTGAATTGGCTTTGAGTTCAATTTTGATCTGAATTTGATTTCAATTTGGTTTTACTTTATTCGGATTTGGTCCTTTAGAAATCATTTGAGTTTTGTTCAGGTCCTCTGCACATGTCCAATCAAGTTCAAAAGGTCCACTGCTCTTTCTCATTTGGTCCAAATATTTGGTTCTTTTGAGTTCAAAACAGGTCCCGGGTGTAGTAATATTTCACCCGAAATTTTGGCAGCCTCCCGGCGTCTCCCCCGTTTAGGGGAAAACTACGAGAAAATTGGGCCTTCCCACCACGACCAATAAAGGCGTGCATGGTAGGTGCCCTCTTTCGAGGACACCGCGGCCGTAATTTTTCTTCCCACCACGGCCAATAAAGGCGTGCATGGGGTCTTTGACGGTACCTGTTACAAGAAGAAGAGCAGTTGCTTTCCCCCCGCCCGGGGGTACTTATAAATCATTCCGGCCGCGCAAAGAAAAGGGAACACCAGGCTCGCCTGGCCTCGCCGTGTGCGTCGAATCGGTTTTCCTCCTACCACGGCCACTAAAGGCGTGCTTAGGTGGTTTGCCGGTCCGACACGCATGTCGAGACAGGAAGGCGTGGGTCGCTCGCTTACCTCAACACAGGTGTCGTGCCGGTTGCCCCTCCTACCACGCTCAATAAAGGCGTGCATAGGTAGACCGCCGGCCCGACACGTTAGTCGAGATAAGAGGGTGAAGGTTGCTCGTTTAGCTCAACACAGGTGTCGTACCGGTTGCCCCTCCTACCACGCTCAATAAAGGCGTGTATAGGTAGACCGCCGGCCCGACACGTTAGTCGAGATAAAAGAGCGGAGGTTGCTCGCTCACCTTATCGCAGGTGTCGCGCCAGTTGCCCTTCCCACCATGCTAAGAAAAGCGTGCATGGGTGGACCACTGACTCGCCACGCATGACGAGGTAAGAAAGCATGGGAGGCGACTGTCCGCCTCGTCGTAGGCGTCGGACCGGGGTCCCATCCCACCACGCGCAATAAAGGCGTGTATAGGCGGTTTTTCGGTCCGTCGTACACGTCGAGGACGGAAGCCTGAGTTTAGGGGTTATACCTTCGGGGCCGGTGGACCGGCGGTCGTCGGTGAAGGCTCGGGGACCGAGGCAAGGAGCGAGGCACATAAGCATTTCATCATCATTATTCTTTATTATAATTTATATTAATTATAATAATAATAATTAAATAATTATTAATAATAATTAATAATTAATTATAATTAATAAACTAATTATAATTATAATTAATCAATGATTAATTATAATTAATAATTAATTAATAATTACCAATTAATTATAATTAGATTAATTAATTGTTATAATAATTAAATAACTATTAAATATAATTAATAGTAATTATAATAAAAATAATAAAGAATAGGATTAGGGATTTACGGCTTAAATCCCGTATTTACTAAATCCCTAATTTCGGTGGATTTATGGGATTCGACCGAAGAAGCACCCGAAAGGTAGAAAGTTACCTTCACTTCCAACGGGCTCCCGTTGTAGCTTCCGATCAAAATGTTGAACTTCCGGTCCAACAGAGAGGGGGAGGCGTCGAAGGAGCAAAGTCGGACGATCTCAAGGGGCCGAAGAAGCGGCGAGCTACCGTCTTGCTTCCGATCCGACCGGGAAAGAAAAGTCGTCGATCGAGCGGGGTCGGAAAGCCACGGAAGTGCCGAAGAAGCACGCGGAGAGGAGAAAGTTACCTCTACAGCGAGCGAACTCCCGTTCTAGCTTCCGATCGAAATGTCTTAACTTCCGACCGAACAAGAAGGGGACGACGGGGTCGAGCGAGAGAGGGAGAGGGAGAGCGAGCGAGATCGCACGAGAGGGAGCAAACGTTCGCTGAGGCCTTCGTGAAAGTTTGATGAGGATGTTAAGCCCTTATGAACTTATTCCCAAAGCTAATTAAGAGAGATGAATTGGATAATAAAAAGGATTCTTTAAACAAAGAAAAAAAATCACAAACCAAATCACACCACAAAATAAACCAAGTGCGGAAATTAAAATGCGGAAGCAATAATAAGAAAAGAACACACCGGATTTATAGTGGTTCGGTCAAACCTTGACCTACGTCCACTCCTTGGAGGCACCCTCCAAGTATTGCACTAACACAAAGTGACTCTCCTTTAGCCCCCACAGCTAGGCGGAGAAGCCCTTACAAAATCACTTCCACCTCTCCCGGTGCGGCGGAGTTGCCGGGTCCTTTGACACCAAAGAGACTTCTTCTTTGGTGAACTTACCTTGAGACAAGCCTTGAATCCGATGGTACTAAGGTGCGAGTTCGCCGGAGCAACCGTGTGGAACCCCCTCCACACTCCCTTGAGTCCCCCCTCACAGGATCTTCTCCCTCTCTCAAACTCCACTCTTTCCTCTCTCCCTTTCAAGCTCTCTCTTGAAGTTTCCCCCACAAGAACGAAGCTACAATGGCTGTCAAAGACACTTACAAAGTGTCATGCCAAAGCTTAAATAGAAGCTCTCAAAACGAGCTCATTAATGCAAGTTGCCGACATTATCGTCCAGGACGATAGGCATATCGTTCTGGCCGATCAGTACAAATTAAGCTCATTAGCCCGGGACGACTTGAGACGATCAGAAGAAAATTGGTTACATCGTCCAGGCCGATCTCACGATCGTCCTGGCCGATTAGTTTAAAACCGATTTCAATCGTCCTGATTATAGCCCTGAATACAAGCTGTCCGATGAAGATCGTCCAGGACATCGTCCTGGCCGATCATTCGATCGTCCCGGACGATGTGATCGTATCAATCAACCATTAATGCTTTCCAAAGATACCAGATCAATTTAGGTATGATTGAGTTAGATCGTCCTGGACGATAATAATATCGTCCGGGCCGATTTCCTAAAACAAAGAATTCCTAAACTGATTATGGCGGCTGATTCTTTCTGAATTGAGATTATCGTCCTGGCCGATACAGGTATCGTCCAGGCCGATCTGTTGACGGCTGCCTTAATGAGGATGTCCTAAATAGGGTTTCTGATTTTGGACAGATCGTCCAGGACGATATAAGTATCGTTCTGGCCGATATTACCAAAAATAGAAAACTTATAGGGAACAATAGGAGATCTTCTAAATTACAATCGAACTGGTCCCACACCCAATACAACAGACTCAAGAAAGGAAAAAGATTACAAACTGACTCAGACCTAGTCTACCCAATCTTGAGCTGGTTCCAGATTGCAGTCTGATCGTGTGGACCTAAAACGTTAGCACATAAGGCAATCGTAGAGAAATAAGGAATGTTTGCTATCATCAAAATCATTGATTCGCAACAATCTCCCCCTTTTTGATGATGGCAAAACATTTCAATTTGAATTTTCATAAAAGTAAATCCTCCTAATCTCCCCCTCACTAGAATAAATCCTTTTAAAAAATAGGGGAGATGAAAAAAAATTTTTGTTGTTTTAAAATTTTTGAAAAGAAAAAAGATACAACGTTCTCCCCCTTTGACATTATCAAAAAGAGAGGAGGCACAAACAAAAAAAAACAAAACGAACAAAAAACATTCCCGGATCAAGTGAAAAAACAAATGTTCTTAAAATGAGAAAGTTACCTCTAGGTTTTAATCAAAAAAATTTAATAGAATTGGATTGACAACACATAGCCCAGTAAAGGTTAGAAAATCAAGAATTGATAATCCAAACTCAAGTTCTTTAAAAAGGCTCAAAAACTTTTTAATTCAATATCTAAATCAAGGAATAAATTAGATAAAGAAACAATAATTTTTCAAAACTCCTTTCATAAAATATATCTAATAGAAGATTAATGCACGATTTGTTGAATCATGAATCAAGATTTTCAAACTCAAGCATCGAAAAATCAAGGGTTTTCTTAAGCTTTAAGAAGTATAAGAATGGTAAGCATTAAAATTTAGTGGGCTCATTTTATGCCTCTTGACAATTTTTTGGCGCACTGCGCATCTTTTGATACACTTTGTGTATTCTATATTTTTCAATTTTGGCGCTTTGCGCTTCTTTTATTTTTGGCATCATTGGCCAATTTTTTTTTTTTTGATTATGCTACCTTTCTGAAATCTTAAATATCAAAAGTAAACCCATACTATTGATAAAGCGAATTTCTTGATTAAGAAAATTTTGAATTAGATTCAACAACTTGCAAAAGATTCCTATGCGATAAATAAAATATAGGGAGATAAAAAATTTAGTTTCAAAAACCAATTTAAAAGATGAAAAAGATTTTAAATCAAAAGTAGAAAAGCCTATTTTAGGAAACAGAGATTGAAAGTCAAAAACACGAGTTTCCTTCCTTTGATTGTTTTTAGAGAAGTCAATCACAACTTACTAAAGATTTCAAGAAAAATTAGGAAGTAAATTTTTCATTTCTAGAAAAGTGAATGTGTGTGTAGATCAGAGAAAAAATTTTACAAAAAAAATTTCAAAGAATAAACAAAACAAAAACGCAAAATAAAAATGAAAAAACATAAAAACAAAAACACAACAAAAAAGAAACACAAAAACACAACACAAAAAAAATACGAAAGGCTCTTAACCATTATCTCTCTCCTGGTCCGATGCTTCAGAGACCAGATCTGCCCATGAGATTTTTTGCTTTTCATTATTTCCCCAGTTTAAATTTAACTTTGCCTTACCCTTTTCTTTTGCAGGGAGAATTCTTAAATTAGGGCACTCATTTTTCATATGTCCAGGTTTCCTGCATTTAAAACAAATAACGTCAGAGGAAATATTAACATCCTTACCAATTTTACCTTTTTTCCACTTTTGCTTATGCATTGGTGAGCTTTGTGATTTGCTTGACAATTCCTTTCTATCGTCACCAACTAAGCTTCCTCTTTCCGTATCTTCGGCTTTTAGAACGATCGTCTCACCTGCATCCAAAAGTCTTTGACTCAACCCTTGCTCGTAGGCAATGAGTGAGCCAATCAAATTATCAATAGAATAATCATTCAAATCTTTAGACTCACAAATAGCAACAACTTTAGAGTCAAATTTATCCAGTAGACATCGAAGAATTTTGTTAACTTTTTCAAAATTTGAAAAATCTTTTCCTAAGGCATGCAATGATGTAGTAATTTGAATGAACCTTGTATACATGTCTAAAATCGTTTCAAAAGGTTTCATAGAAAACATTTCAAAATCATGCATTAAAATATTCAACTTGGATTGCTTGATTTCACTAGTGCCTTCGTATATGGTGTGCAATTTATCCCAAACTTCCTTGCCGGTAGTGCACGTGGATATTAACATAAAATCATCAGAACTTAAAGCACAAAAAAAACAGTTCAAAGACTTTGCATTTAATTGAGCATCCATTCGTTCATCCCTATTCCAATGATTAAAAGGAATATCAGTTTTAATTCCATTAACAATACGTGATGGTGATGAAAAACCAGTTAAAATCATATGCCACATACGAAAATCAATCGATTGCAAAAAAGTAGACATGCGAATTTTCCAAAAATCAAATGTAATATTTTCAAACAATGGTGGTCTAGTGATTGAATATCCTTCCGCAAAAGTATGATTAGCCATGGATCGAAATTCAAAAGCTTTTAAAAACTTATTTTATGAAAACCGCTCTGATACCACATGAAAGTTCGATGAGGATGTTAAGCCCTTATGAACTTATTCCCAAAGCTAATTAAGAGAGATGAATTGGATAATAAAAAGGATTCTTTAAACAAAGAAAAAAAATCACAAACCAAATCACACCACAAAATAAACCAAGTGCGGAAATTAAAATGCGGAAGCAATAATAAGAAAAGAACACACCGGATTTATAGTGGTTCGGTCAAACCTTGACCTACGTCCACTCCTTGGAGGCACCCTCCAAGTATTGCATTAACACAAAGTGACTCTCCTTTAGCCCCCACAGCTAGGCGGAGAAGCCCTTACAAAATCACTTCCACCTCTCCCGGTGCGGCGGAGTTGCCGGGTCCTTTGACACCAAAGAGACTTCTTCTTTGATGAACTTACCTTGAGACAAGCCTTGAATCCGATGGTACTAAGGTGCGAGTTCGCCGGAGCAACCGTGTGGAACCCCCTCCACACTCCCTTGAGTCCCCCCTCACAGGATCTTCTCCCTCTCTCAAACTCCACCCTTTCCTCTCTCCCTTTCAAGCTCTCTCTTGAAGTTTCCCCCACAAGAACGAAGCTACAATGGCTGCCAAAGACACTTACAAAGTGTCATGCCAAAGCTTAAATAGAAGCTCTCAAAACGAGCTCATTAATGCAAGTTGCCGACATTATCGTCCAGGACGATAGGCATATCGTCCTGGCCGATCAGTACAAATTAAGCTCATTAGCCCGGGACGACTTGAGACGATCAGAAGAAAATTGGTTACATCGTCCAGGCCGATCTCACGATCGTCCTGGCCGATTAGTTTAAAACCGATTTCAATCGTCCTGATTATAGCCCTGAATACAAGCTGTCCGATGAAGATCGTCCAGGACATCGTCCTGGCCGATCATTCGATCGTCCCGGACGATGTGATCGTATCAATCAACCATTAATGCTTTCCAAAGATACCAGATCAATTTAGGTATGATTGAGTTAGATCGTCCTGGACGATAATAATATCGTCCGGGCCGATTTCCTAAAACAAAGAATTCCTAAACTGATTATGGCGGCTGATTCTTTCTGAATTGAGATTATCGTCCTGGCCGATACAGGTATCGTCCAGGCCGATCTGTTGACGGCTGCCTTAATGAGGATGTCCTAAATAGGGTTTCTGATTTTGGACAGATCGTCCAGGACGATATAAATATCGTTCTGGCCGATATTACCAAAAATAGAAAACTTATAGGGAACAATAGGAGATCTTCTAAATTACAATCAAACTGGTCCCACACCCAATACAACAGACTCAAGAAAGGAAAAAGATTACAAACTGACTCAGACCTAGTCTACCCAATCTTGAGCTGGTTCCAGATTGCAGTCTGATCGTGTGGACCTGAAACGTTAGCACATAAGGCAATCGTAGAGAAATAAGGAATGTTTGCTATCATCAAAATCATAGATTCGCAACACTTCGGCCTCGTTTCCTTCGTCTCTTTTTAACGACACGCTCGAGTCGTGCTCGCGACGTGGGGAGAAGTGACGCGAGGTGTGGCCTCGTCGTGCGAAGAGCGGCGACGTCGTGGGATGGCAGAGGGCAGGTATACGACACTCTCCTTTTTTATTTTTTTTTTTAAGGTATTACGGGTCAACAAGTTGTCAATGTTGGTGAGGCTCACTTGATTGCCATTAGTTCTTCCTCACCTTAGTCACAGGTAAAGACTGGCTAAGCTTTGTTTGTTGGCATTGTTAAGTCTAACTAGATTGTCGTCGGCCCTGACCTATCTTGGTTTTCGGTAGAAGCTAATTAGTCCTTACTTGTTGATGCTAGGGAACAATATTCTCTCTGTGTTTAGACTAGTGTTAAGAACTTTAGGCTTTACCATGCTTAAAAAAAGATAAATAGCTCTAATAGTTGGAGAGTTTGAAAGCGAGCATTTTCTTCAATGAATTCATGAGATTGGAATACAAATAAGATCATGATAATCTCCTCGCAATCTTAGATGCCCATTAATTTTGATTAGGCCTACACATCAATGTGTTCTCTAAGTCTTTTTCTGGAGAAATTATTTTGTGCAGTCACTGGATGATCCATAGGTGAATCAGGATGTTCCACGTCATCCAATACACAACAAAAAAATGACGTGGAACTTTCTGATTCGCCTCTGCACACCGTCCGGTGACTGCACAGAATAATTTCTCCTCTTCCTGAGAGGAACTTATTATGTCACATGCATGCAATCAAGGCCAAGCAAGTTTTAAAAAATAGAATAGCTTATGATCATCCAAGTTTCAAATTCTCAGAAGTATTTTGCTCTCACTTGTTTTGAAGCTTGTAAACATCTTTTCCAATTTTATCTTTAACAATATAGGGGAGTTTCCCAATCAACTGAGAGGTTCCTTGTATTAGAGTGTCTTTTAGTGATAGCCATCTTTCTTAGAACTACATCCCCCATGGAAGGCTCTTGGAATTTGTATTTAGAAGATAAAAATTGGAAAAATTTGGCCTTCTACTATTGGATATTGACAAATGCTCTTAATAGTGGTTTGCGACCTATGTATAGGAAGTCTCCAACTGATTACTGTGCTTTTTTACAAAGGACACTAATTTCTTAGAGAATCAAGAATCAAACTACTATTGCTTGTTCATGAGCTGAAGTAGAGTACAAAGCCCTTGCAGCTGCTGCTTCTGCTGCGATCTGACTGTATCAACTTATCCAAGACTTTGATATTCAAATTACTAGAGCCATTTCCTTATATTGCAACAACATGTCCGCAATTGTCCTTGCCAACAACCTGATCTTTCATGCTAGAGTCGAATATATTAAAATTGATTGTCACTCCATTAAAAAATACATCAAGTCCAATCATATCATTTGCATCACGTTGCAACGCAAGAACAAATAGCAGATATTTTTACCAAAATCTTCATTGATGATTGTTACAATTTTTTTTTTCTTCAATGCCAAGCTAATAATCTCTACCAAACCTGCCAACTTGATAGGGATGTTAATGCCATAAAATGATATATGGCTTATCTTTGATCATCCATAGTGGAGCTTACCACAACATTCTTTTCATTGGTTTCTAACCAATTCCTGTACCATAATGATAGCTGGTCTTCACCTGTATTAAATACAGGAAACTGTGTAGAAATGAATACATCAACTTCCTCTTAATTCTCTTTTCCTCTTTTCTCTCTTCTTTTTTTCTATTTTCAGCTTTGAATCAGTTTCTTTCTCAAAACTCTTCACTGTTAATCACTGGTAAAGCTTCAGTGGCTTGACCATCAAATTAGTGCATGCCGGATTTGATAAAAAGATAAAGTTTTTTTTTTTTTTTTTCTTAACATGAATCTTAAGGAAATATATGTATTGAAAACTTCTTCAATTGAATCCATGATCATCAGAACCCTGATTTCGGCAAACCGACAAACGGACTGAACATCTTGATCATTGACACAACAAATGACCCGATTTGATTACAGATGAATACAAATCAAGCACTTAAAGTATACTTTAGTACTTCTAGATACTAATTGAATGATAAAATAGTTTCATAATCTTATAGTCATTGAGCTGTTTGACGAGACGAATCTAATGATCTTAAAATTTTTTAATTCTTTCATAATTAAGCCACTCAAATATATAATAAATCTATTATGAAGGATATAAATATGGATAGTTCTATAGAATATTTTAGATTCTGGCTAAATTTGCAAAAATACTTTTCGCGAAAAGGTTCTGAATAGAGCTCCATTCTTTAAATAAAGAGAGATTTAGGAGTTAAGAGAGCTAAAAAATTTGTATTTTTCAATGATCATCAACAATGACCACCTTCAACAAGCATCGCCACTTCTGCCAAACTTACTTTATCCACTTATTATCGCTTCACTACTAATATATAATTATATTTTTAAGTTTTACTTGTCTGCTTGTCGACACCTTTTTTAGACACCTGATTTATGTAATTCCTACAACGAGAATAAGAAACTTATTTTGTGTAATGTTCTCTCTTTTAATTGTGAAGAAATGATGTTTTCCGTATTTTTCATTATTTGGTGGCACAATAGATTTTTTTTTTTTTGGAATTTTTCACATAAAAAATTTATGATCTCTCACAACATTTATTGGTGACTGGTTGATATTTATGTAAAATTAAGATAATAAATATACATCATATCGCTATAAATTTTCTAACATGTAATAAAACCTATTAAAAATGTATTATTAATATAATAATACTAAAAGTGCCGATAAAAAAGAAAAATATCCAAAAGAAAGGAAAAAAAAAAAAAGAATCACAATATTCTAATTCAATTTTTATTTAGATGGTCTAAGAAACAGACATTTATTAATTTTTTATGATATTTATTTTATTAATTACATTTACTTATCTTAATATTTTGCTATTTTATCATACATTTTGTAACTCATATTATTAAATTTATTCATAATCATATAATTTCATATCAATTAAATTAAATAATATAAAATGTCAAATTTTGATTATATTCTAACTAAAATTAGGTACAACTTTATTTTTTTTTTTTTTTTTTTCCTTTTTAAATAAAGCTAATGAACTGCCATGGCCAGCTAGTAGCAGATGGCAGGAGAGAGGTTTTTTTATTATGAGAGGGAATTTTTTTTTTTTATTGATATTTCTCTAAAACTCAACTAATAATGATAGGTAAGATAAATTAAACAAATTTTAATGTAAATATAAATAATTTAATTTATTTAAGAGTTTTAAGTAAATGTTTTTTCCTTACAGTTTCTTATCCAATTTTGATGAAATAAACAAGAAGACATATTGAGTTATTTGTTTGGGATTTGCTTTTCTCTCTCTCTCTCTCTCTCTCTCTCTCTCTCTCTCTCTCTCTCTCTCTCTCTCTCTCTCTCTCTCTCTCTCTCTCTCTCTTTATATATATATATTCTAATTATTTTTTAATTAAAAATAAAGAAAAATGAATCTCAAGTCAATTCATTGGCTATTTTCATTTCAATTTCATTTCCTCTTCACAATTCCTTCAAGCCAAAAGGAATCTTGGGCCCTCTTTTGTTTTTATATTTATTTTTAATTCTAATAAAAAAAATTCTATTTGTCAAAATTTTTTCTATTCTTCACATTGAAAAACAAATTAATGTTTTTGAAATTTATAAAAGAGTTTTTTGTATTTTTATTATTATTTTTTTAAAACATTATTTAAAATTTGGACATCTTGACCTCTTCCTCACGCACCCACATACATACCCGCACACGCGCACACACACTATAATACGTACAAATAAGTTCAAAACATATTATAATTCAAAGTTATCACTCTATTGAAATTTCTACTCAAACCAATTTAATTGTTTGCGATTAAGTTTTGATTAGGATAAGTGGAAAATTTTGATATATTATGACTTCGTTTGAGATCGTTTTTTAATTATTTTTAAAGCATTTTTTAGTATAATTTTTTTTTTCAAAAAATAAAAATACTAAAAACTGCTTTAAAATCAGTAAGAAAGTTGTCCCAAATCAAGCCTATATTTCTAGTATATTTAAATAATATAACATTATGTGATTTTTATTAGAGAATAAATTCAAAATAAAAAAGACATTTGCCCTAAAATGTATGACATAATAATAAAATATTGAGGCATTTATACATTTTATTAAAATTAGGTCAAGATATGTGCTCACCCGATTCATATGATGGCTCAGACATTAATAAGCCATGTAATTTTTGAACTTGCAAAAGCATAAATGATTTCTCATTACTTAGCTTAGGCAACAAAAGCATGGAATATAATACTAGTTGAGAAAAATTTGCATAGGATAACGTTGGACATAATAGAGAAATCTAGCAATTATAAGAAAAAGTTTCACTAAGATGGCTTAGGCAAAATTCCTATCACAAGGGATCAAATAACCCTTCAACATGGGTGAAATACAAGCCTTTATTGGTGCTACATATATTGTAACAATCCAACTCTCAATAACTTAAAATATTCTTGCATCTAATTTTATTGGTTCAATTAGTCCAATAGGCTAGCTAGATAGAGTTAGAAGTTCTCCAAATTTTAAATCCTCAACTCCTTGAAACCAAGCACAAAACAAGATACAAAAGAGGACATACAAAGAGCATAATGCAAGAGCCAACAAAATATGGTTCAATGTTTTGCCAATGGCCTTTTCAATAACATCTCATCAAGAAAATAAAACATCTTTGAGCTACCTAAGTCGAGGTTGCAAGCCATATTTATATGGTCATATTTTCAAAATAAGAGCACAATTTTAAACCAACTTAAATTGGCCCAAAGTCAACAAATTAATGATTTCAAGACTGTTGAGTTTAGGGATAAAATTCTTGATACGTGCACTAATTTCAAATCAAGTCGGTAAGAATACCCTTATAAGATAAAATGATAAGTTTAAAGAAAACTTAAGTTTCAAAGCAAGTTTCAAAGCCCCTAGAATTGCTTTATCAAATTGAGAAATAAATTCTCAATTCATTTCAAAGTCAACTAAATCCTCAATCTTGTTGCTCCCCAAGTGTCTATCAAATTGAGGAACAAGCCCTCAAATAGTTACAAAGTTATTTGAATACAAAATTCCTGAAAATTCACAAACTATCTTTTAGCAAATTGAGAGATGATTATTTTCGTATTTGCACGATCATAAAGCTGATAAAATCATATTAAGAGTCTCTTTGGGAAGAATATTTACATGCGGATGCCAAACAACATCTAGAGGCTAATCAGAGCATGCTACGTCATGGTGTGTATTGATACACTATTGTGTATTTAGTGATGTGATGTGCTATGATTGACTTCCGAAGTTTGGCGTCCACACTTAATAATGTCTCCTATTTGGGACAACTTTCTAATTGTTTACTTTTTAGACAGAAACTACAATTTTGTTTGACTACTGCTTTCTCACTATTTTTTAAAAATTTATGTGGTGAAAAACTACTTTCTACAACCATAGAATTGGAGTTGCTTTCCCCTCAATAATTTCACAACCAACCTTATAAAATGCTATAATCATCCCAAATATACCCTAAATCCTAATGCTCAACACTCTTTCAATTGAATTACAATTTGAAGTTTATTAGATCAAGTTATGATTTTAATTTGACGAAACTCGTGGTACATCAAAATCACTCATGTCTCATGGATATTAATATTATTGATTTCCTTTGAGAGCTACCTTGAATCAAATGTCTGATATGGGATAAATTATTCTATGTGGAGTCCGGATGTAAAATTAGTCTGAACATCAATTAAATCATGACACGTAGTTTGAAGACAAAGATATTTAAATTGGATTTTTTTTTTAATTTTTATCTTATCGACCAAGTCGGGGGGGGGGGGGGGGGGGGGGGGTACAATGCCTCTTGGCGGAGGTCCAAGGTGGAAGCGCTCCCTAACGGAGTTTAACTTGTTTGGGGTTCCGCTATGCTTGAGAATATATTGAGGGTCCAAGGGAAAATTTTTTGATTGTAAAGGAAAGTTTGGAGTTACACTTGATTTTATTAAATTCATTGTAATAAAATTAAGTTTCTTTTTCACTTTAGTTCTTGCTAGTAATATTTTTACTCTATGTATTAAATGTGTAAACAATTTTTTTTTTTAAATGTAATTCACCAATTAACTGAGCTTTTGTTAACACATTTAATACATAGTGTAAAAATTCATAGTAATATTTAAAGCACGATGAATTACACATTGTATTATCAATTTGTAAGGATTTTCACTATGAATTAAATTTGTAAGAATTTTTTTTAGAAAATGATAATACAATATGTAATTCATTGCGATTTACTACGCTTTTATTGTACTTTTACTACGCTTTTGTTCCGTTTCCAATGCACTTTTGATGCGCTTTCTATGTATTCAATGTTTTCGACTACCTCAACTTTAATTTTTAATTATAGAGTGCATAGTTAAAAAAAATTATACCGTACTCAAAAGTTTTAGTTCAGATCATATAACTATAAATGTTTTCACCATGAATTAAATTAGCAAGAAAAATTTTCTAGAAAATAACACAATAAAGTGTAATTCATTGCACTTTCATTTTGCTTTTGTTGGTATGCTTTTACTATATTTTTATTGCGCTTTCACTGTATTTTTGTTGTATTAAAAAATGAATACAATATTAAAAAAAGAATGCATAATTATAAATAAAAAGGAATGAAGTATTTAAAAAGTATTATAATTTTATTAAAATTTATAAGTAGATATAATATAATTAAATAATTAATCAAAGAATACAATATAAAATGAATCACTGATAATACAAAATGGACAAAAAACATGTTTATTTTTTGTTGAAAGAAACAGAGCGTATGCGAATTTGGACCTAAATTTTGGCATTTAATTTTTCTGGAATCGTGGAAACTTCAAAAAGTGAAAGATGTTTAAAGTCTTGAATGTGTCCTTAATATCTTTGTGAATTACTTCTACAAATGAGTCACAAATAGTTCAAAAGGTTGAAATATAGCAACGATATGTAAATGAACGAACATAAGGAGGCATCTACAAAAAATAAAAAATAAACTCAATGAATAAAAAGTAAAAGCAAAGTAATAGCAAAACACAATAAAAGCGCGGCAACAATGTAGCAAAAGCACAGTAGCAAATGCACAGTGAAAGCGCAGTAGCAAATGCACAGTAAAAGAGCAGTGAAAGCGTAACAACAAATGCGCAATGAAAGCGCAGTAAAAGTGCAACATCAAATATGTATTGAAATCGTAGCAAAAGTGCAATGAAAGCATGATAACAAATGCACAGTGAAAGCGTAGCAATGCATAGTGAAAGCATAGTAGCAAATGTGCAGTGAAGCGCACCGAAAGCACAACAAAGTGATGCAAAGCATAGTGAAAGCACAATAGCAAAGCACAATAAATGAGTTGTAAAAGTTCATAAAAAGCGCAACAAAAGTGCACTGAAAACACACACAAAAAAACGCAATGAAAGCGTAATAGCGAATATGAAGTGAAATCATAGTAAAAAGGGCCACTAAAAATGTAGTCACATATTCAAAAGCTATGAAACCTAATTTTAAAATATGAAGAAGTCGATAAATGAGCTGATGCCATGAAAACAAAAGTACAACGAAAGCACACTTAAAGTGCAGTTCAAACGAGGCTAAAATGAACAAAAATAACTCAGAAATTTTAAAACTATGCAACCTAGTTTTTAAAATTAAAGAACTCGGTATTATATCAAAACCTGTGAATATGCAGCAAAAGAGCCTAAAAGCGCAGCAAGTTCTTGCACTTGTTTGCACATGAGACGAACTTTTATATTGTCTGAAATGTCGAAGGATTGCACTTGTTTGCAGTGAAGCTTTTGGAATACTGAACGAGAGAGAAAGTGAGTAGTTAAATGCTGTGATGAAAAATACATGAAAAAAAATGACCTAGCTCCGAGCTTTTGAACTCCTGCGAATTCAAAATTTTCATCTCTGGGTTGGGTCGGGTCAGTTGGGCTAACAAGACAAATAAAAATCAAAATTCAATTGAATATCCATGTGTACACTCCACGTGTTCGAACTCCACACAGAATAATCTCTTGATATGAATCCTTACATATTGTCTTATAATACTCAAATAAAACTAAATATATATTTGCAACGCCAATCTACCTAGAATAGTTGATAAGAGATAATAGATGGACACTAATTAAGCTCCTTGGACCTCATCGTCAATAGACGAGACCCGTTTGGTTGATTAAAGATAACGAAATCATGATATTTTAATTGAGTTGACAATTTAAACCCTAAACTTTAAAATATAAAACCAAATTTAACTAACCAATGCACAATAATATCCTTAATCGAGGTACTTCTTAAATGTTAGATCCGAACTAGAGGCTGAATGAGAGAATAACCCTACTGTCATGGATGTTAATACTTATTAATATTAGTTCATCAAATCTTTTCCACAATGTTTGCCACACTTGTACAAATTTATAATTTGGTTACTAATTTGATTGTTAAACTATATAGCTTTGATTATATATTTGAATAAGATGATTTTGAATTAAAAAAAAAAAATTTGAAAAAAAGTTCAAAGTACTCATTGAAAAACTTCAATAAGAGTGTGGATGATGAAAATGATTGCCTGTTCAGGTATATTCACATCAACAAATCCCCTCCAACATGAAGAAAATAGAGTCTAATTCCCTGCAAATCTGTTCAACTTGAGGATGAGATCTGTCATTAGACACAAAATAAAAAATCTTTCCCTTTACCTCAATCCAAGATGATCCCGTTTCTTTCTTCAATCCTTGTTCTCTCATCAGTGCTCTGATCTGTGATGCTTCACTCCACTTCCCCTTAGCAGCATAAATATTCGATAACAATACATGCATTCCTCCATCAAAACGCTCCTTATCAAAAACTCTTTTTGCTGTGAGCTCTCCAACTTCCAGATGCCGATGAACTTGGCATGCACTCAGTAAAGTTTCCCATGAATTTGTCTGAAGATCTTCAGGCACTTTCTCTGTGAGTTTGTAAGCCTGGTCAACAAATCCATGTCTTCCAAGGAGATCCACAAGACACGAATAATGCTCGGCTCTCGGAGCAAGCTTCCATTCCTCTTTCATGGAGATAAAGTACCTAAATCCTTCATCAATTAGCCCCTTATGAGAACAAGCCAACAGCAGATTCAGAAATGTAGCATGGTCTGGATGAAAGTTACTCTGAATCATCTTTTTATAAAGTTCAATGGATTCTTTAGCAAATCCATGGTAAGCATAAGTTGAAATCATGGCATTCCAAGCAATTGTGTCTCGCTTCGACATGCTATGAAATACTTTACTAGAATCCTCAACAAAGCCACACCTTGAGTACATGGAAATCAATGAACTTGTTACTAATATATCATGTTCATAACCAGTTCTAATGACATATAGATGAAGCATTCTTCCCCATCCAAGAGCAACTAGAGAGCCACATACTGAAATTACTATCACTAGTGTCACTTGGTCAGGCTTGAATCCTTCCTTCACCATATCACAAAATAAACCAAGCGCCTCTATAGTTTGATATCCAGATATCAATGTATTCCAAGAGGTTTCACTCCTTTGTGGCATGTTTTCAAACCATCTCCTTGCATTAACCACATCATTGTTATGAACAAAGCCTTGCAAAATTGTATTCCATGACACTATATCCCTATTAGGCATCATATAAAACAAATTAAGCGCATCATCGAGCAAGCCATTCTGAACAAATCCACCCACCATCGTGTTCCAGGACATGACATCGCGGCTAGGCATCTCTTCAAATAATCTTGACGCATGGTTGACATTTCCATTCTGTAAATGACCGCGGATTATAGCAGTCCATGAAATAACATCCTTTTCCGGCATCTCATTGAACAGTTGTTGAGCCAGTTCCATATTTCCAGCTCTTGAATAGCAGGTGATCATGGAATTCCAAGATACGGCATCTCTCGATTCCATTCTTGCAAACAAATACTCTGCTTCCTTGAGGCATCCAAGCTCAATATATCCTGACAGTAGAGCATTGCAAAGAGTAGTAGGGTGAAAAGGTGATTGCTTGAATAAATTGAAAGCTTGATCCAGCTGCTTTTGGTGAATGTAACCTGAAACCATTATGCACCAGGATACACTATTCCTTGATGGCATATTGTCAAAGAGTTTCCTAGCCTCTCTGATCCTCCCATTGCTGATATACCCAGAAATCAATGAATTCCAGCAGACAACATTTCTTTCGGGAATATTATCAAACAGATTGCGTGCTTCCTCTACTCGACCATCTTGCAGATAACCAGTCATCAAAGCAGCATAAGAAACAACATTCCTATGCGGCATCAAATAAAAAATAGACTGTGCATCCACCAACCTAAAGTTCTTCACATACCCAGTAATCATACAATTCCATGTCACAATATTCCTGTGAGGCATTTCCTCGAACATCTTGCAAGCATTCTCAACCTCGCCATTTCTGAAGCAAAACATGATGGCTGAGTTCCACCAAAATATGTCACGGCGAGCCGGCGCTGCATCTGAAGAAGATGAAAACCTGCGGATTGATGGCGTTATCTTGAAGAAGAGGTTTTCGAAGGAAGAATTGAAGGAGATAAATCGCTCATGTAAAAGTAATCGGGGGAGCATTTCTTGATGCCTTCTCAAGCCATTCTTGAAAATTACGGGTCGCGGCTTTCTTCCAATTCGGTGGAGAATTAAACTATGTCCATTAAACACAAGCAATGGCTTACTCGCCAATGATCAAAGAAGAAAAAGGAAGAAATGTCTTCCTCCGCAAGCATCATCACGAATGATGGGAACCCAATTTTCACTTCAGACAGAGCGTTCTTGATAGTCCGTAGCGGGAAATGGTCGCATGCAGAAATCACGATTTGAAAAAAAAAGAACAGTTTTTTATTTGAAAAAGTTGAGTGCCCAACTACCCGTTTTTGCTCAGAAATTAAAATCGTTTAAAAATCAGTTTTTTTTTTGGGGTTTTTACAGCCATACCACTTTATAATACCTATTTTACATATTTAACATCTAAAACATAAATATTTCATATACACCACCCTAACACAATTTTAACCTCAAATATACCACTCCATTCCTTATCGAGTTCACGGAGTTATCACCCGAAATCTCTCTTTCCCGCGCTTGCTCTGTTCGGTGTTCGTGGTCGATTACGCTTCGTCATCGGTGTTCCCTCTCTCAGCTCTGCGCGCTCTCTCTCCCGCGGACGACCAACTCCGTGCGTCTTTCTATTTGAAGCTTCCTCTCCCAGGTCTGCGCCTTTCTGTTCCGTCTAAATCTTATGTGTTTCCTGTTGTCGGAGGGCGAACAAAAAGAGGCAAACTTGCTGTCGGTAATGCAGTTAAATGAAAACTTGTTAATGCAGTTAAATGAAAACTTGTTAATGCAGTTAAATCATTTATCTGTTTTTTTTTTATCCGTCTAAAACTCATTTATCTATTTTTTTTTTTTTTAAGATTTGAAACTCATTTATTTGTTTGTTAATGTAGTTAAATCAATACCTAAAAAGTTGTTCAGTAGATAACTAATTTATTTGTTTATTAATGCAGGTCCCTAATAATAGCACTGGAGGACAAAAAGAGGAAATATTGGTATCATTTAGATTTGGAGGTTTTTGGATTGTAACAATGGATCAATGTAGGAGAAGTTACAATGACGGTAAACAAAGAACTGTTAAATTTGAGAAAGGCTATATCAATATTTGCAAGCTTAGAACTGAAATAGATAGAATTTGTCCATGGCTCAAAGGACATCAGTATATTATGTATTACCACATACACAAAACATCACCCAAAGAATATAAAATTCTTACAACTGATAATGATGTGAACGAGCCGATTAATCAATTGAAAGGGAATTTACGTGTTGAGATTGTAGTTGCAGTACAAGAAGATGATGTAAATGAACCAGTTTCAAATCCTATGGAGGTTGTGAGTGTAGAAGAGATGGTTGAATGTTCCATTACAAAAGATCTAGAAGTTGGCACACTCTTCAATGATGCAAAAACTTTCAAAAATGCTCTGCGATCAGTAGCCATTAAAAATAACTTTGGTGTTATAATTAAAGCAAGTGATAAGAAACGTGTTATTGCAACATGTTCTTACCAAACATGTCAATGGAGAATTCGGGCATCCCTTTGTGAAGATACTCAGTCTTTCCAAATAAGGAGAGTAGATGGAGTACATACTTGTCCTGGTGTTAATCGTGCAGGGAATAGACTCGCCACATCTACTTGGGTTGCTAATGAAATTCAAGATTTAGTGAAGAGGCACCCATACATTCCACCGAAAGAAATCAAGAGCAATTTAGAGAAAGAATATGGTTTATCAGTACCTTACATGAAGCTATGGAGAGCAAGAGAACAAGCCCGTGATGCAATTTTTGGTTCAGTTGATGATAGCTACAAATGGGTTCCAACATTGAAAGCTGAATTACTTGAAAGAAATCCGGGGTCACATATTACATACACATTTGATAGTTCTGATCATGCCTTTCAAAGATTTTATGTAAGTTTCAAGGTGTGTGCTGATGGTTTTCTTAGTGGTTGTAGACCTCTTATAAGTGTGGATGCTTGCCACCTTAAATCAAAGTATTTGGGTATGCTTCTATCAGCAAATGCACTTGACGGCAATAATGATTTATTTAATATAGTTTTATGAGAAGCTTGCTGAGCTATCGATACTAAGTCCAACAGTTCACTCATACCTTCTGTCATTACCTTACAAGTGGTCAAGAAGCCAATTCATGATAGGGATTAACCATGCCATCAATACTAATAATTTTGTTGAATCATTTAATTCATGGATTGTTGAAGCTAGAAGTAAACCTGTTGTTGACCTGGTTGATATCATTCGTGGAATGCTTATGGAACAAAGGGCTATGCAAAAACTGAATAGCTTGACATGGCATCGAGAGTTAGTACCGCAAGTGGAAGAGTACATAAGGAATATTACAACCAGGAAAGAACATCTAATAGTCCATCAATCAAGTGTTTGGAAGGCTGAGGTGGAGGGCATACATTCAAGACATGTTGTTGATGTTGACTGGACTTGTAGGGTGTGGGACGTGACTGAACTTCCATGTATTCATGCAGTGGCGTTCATTGGCATGAAAGAACACCCACTATGACATTCATACATTGATGAACACTACTATGTGGCCAGGTAAAAATAAACTTCATTAAATTACTTAATATTGTTAACATGTTGCATAAGTAGAGTATGACACAATCTACAGGTATAGAGTTGCATACGATGGAGCAATGGCCACACTACCTGGGAAAGCTCAGTGGAGAGTACTAGATGATGTTGTCCAAATTGGAGTGCCAAATTCATCTAGACCAAGGGGTAGGCCTCGAAAAAGAAGATTAATAAATTTCTTGGAGAAGGAGAAGAAAGCTCATAAATGTGGTAGATGTGGTCTTTGGGGGCAATATCGAAGTACTTGCAAGAACTCATTGCAAAAAATGAGTGACGAGGGCACATATTCCACACAGTATGGTATCACGAGATGAGATAAGTTGGCAAGCAGACGGAATGTAGATAATAGTGGATTTGAAGAATTTGAATATTCATATCTTGATGGTTTATAAATGCATCGCCAATGGTTTTTGTATGATGTTTTGGTTTTTGTATGAAGTTTTGGATTTTGTATGAAGTTCATTTTGTTCCACCCTCTTCTGCTTTGCTGATATAATTTCAGCAATGGCTTTATGGAAAAACCATTGGCTTTCTGGATATAATTTCAGCAATACCTTTGCTGGTTTGAAAATGACTAGAGTTCAGTTATTAAGCAAGCTGGGAACAATTTCTACCAACAATATGTCACATTAGTCTATAATCTTGTTTGTGAACTTGTGTATGTATGAGATTATTATGTTAGTCATACTCCAGCTTTTCATTTTGTACAGGTTATTACATCTTGTGGTTTTGTTTATACTCCATATTTCTGTTTTTAACAGAGAAAGAGTTCATTTGATCTTAAGAAGTGAGCGTTGTCTGTAGCATTGGCATTTGAATTGGTATTAGGTGTTCCACAGTTTGGTTTTCCGGCATATGCAATTCCTTCAGGTCCGCGGGAGAGAGAGCGCACAGATCTAGCTAATAGAGGGAACACCGACTACGAAGCATAATCGACTGCGAACACCGAACAGAGCAAGCGCGGGAAAGAGAGATTTCAGATGATAACTCCATGAACTCGATAAGGAACGGAGTGACATATTTGAGGTTAGAATTGTGTTAAGGTGGTGTATATAAAATATTTGTGTTAGGTGTTAAATATGTAAAATATGTATTATAAAGTGGTATGGCTGTAAAAACCCCCTTTTTTTTTTTTGAATGATGAGCAACATGCCCCATAAAAAAATAAAATAAAAATTTTTATTATATAGTTCTTTAGGTAATTTGTCCCTCCCCCAAAGAAAAAAAAATAAAATACTATGATATTTAAGCGATTACTCCCAATAAATAGTAAAGAGAATTTATCATTTTATTTATTAATTTGAATTCCTAAGTTATGAAATACTATGGTCTTTAGGTCGAATCCCAGCAAAGAGTGCTACTCCCTTGGACCCTCGACCTATCTGCTTACCACTATTTTTTTATTATTTTTAAAATTTTTTATGTTAGGAAAAACTATTTTCTAAAACAACTTTCAAAAAATTTATTTTTTTTTATAATAATAACTTTACAATCACCTTTACAAAAAAAACTATGGCCCCCAAATAAACCCTTCATCTGCCACCAAGCCTCTTTTTTTGTCTTGAGAATGGTTATTTGTTAAAATTGTACTCTTGTGAAAATAAATTAAATGAAAATTATATCAATAAAAAATAATTTAAATTTATTTATGATTTATCCACAACTAAACATAATTATTAATAAAAGGACCTTCTAATAGAACAAAAGAACAAGCATGATAAATATATATTTCTTTTATTGAGCAGAAGAACAAGCCCTCTTAATAGAACTATGACATGTCTTCAAAATGAAAATACAAGTAGCAGCTTCGAATGAAAATGGTTAGTAAAAAAGGTGGCGAGCTTAAAAAATCAACAACTGTACAAACGCTACATTTCTTTTCATTGCATTGCTCTGAACAAGTACAGACGAAAGAAACAAAGATAAAACCTCCAAAGAACTGATCATGGCTGAAAATACAGATATTATAGAAGAAGAATATAGATGCAAATGTAGTCTTATCATTCTCCGAGCTGAAACAGCCAAGGTAAACTGGTTTCCCGGTGCATTCAAGGGAAATTTTTTTTTTTTTGTCGAGATGATAGGGGGAGATTTAAAGCTGTACAGGAATGCCACTTTCTCTTATGATTCTTTGCAAGATTCGATAACCTTAACAACTGCTGTATGTGTTTCAGGAGATATCATGTTCAGTGTCAGATGAAATGCCTGGCAAAACAAAGTGAAGTAAAGAACGCGATTTTAATAGTCATTTTCCAACATTCTAATCATGCAAGGTTCTTATATAAAATATCTTGTGATTGCGAAGTCACTGTGGGTATGGGAAGATAGAAGGGGGGTGTTCCTAGGATCAATAAATAATGAGTAGATTATGAATAAATAAACAAGTCATTATGAGTTTTTTTTTTTTTTTTTTTTTGGAACAGAGTATCCACCCGCTGCCTTCTTTAAAAGGATGCTTGACGGCGTGACTAATCCTTGATTGACCTATAAGAGGCACCCACCCCAGAAACCTTCTAACCCGTACTTGATTGGGCCCCACTTAAGAAGCGCTGCCACTTGAGGAAAATCAAACACGTGTTGGGGGGTTCTCAACCGTACTCTCCCACTAATCAAGCTAAACAACGATGGGTACTATGAGTAATTTAGTTCATTAGTAATTTATGGAATAAGAATCAAAATGATCACTTTATTTATGAAGACCCAAAATGATTCCTGACTAATTAAAAATCTCATTTTAATCCTTTGATATTTTAAATAGAGATTAAATTATCTCACAGATGAGCTAATTTTGATCTCTATTTAAAGAATCAAATAATCAAATTTGACATCTATTTATATTTTGGTCCTTCAAAAAAATTTAATTAGGAGACTAATTCATATTAGAGGCAATAAGTTATTTATGAGTCGAGAGTGTCATTTTATTTCTAGAAAAATTCTCTATTGAGAGTATTTGGATATGATGAATAATACGGGACAAGCCTCCCTTCTATTTGTTTCTAGTTTCTTGCTTCCCCCCCAACCCAATTTAGGATCTGGGACAAACATACAACATAAATCTTACTACGAATCTCTCCAACATGGGAACAAGAATTTATGGGGGCTTGCTAATGATCATTTCAATAAATCAAAGACAAACACGCATCAAAAAACTTACCACAAATCTCTCCAACACAGGAACAAGAATTTGTAATCTTTGGTTGGGAAGACAGCGTGCAATGGCATCTTTCACAGTCGTACTGCAAAGAGGAAGTCAATGCCACATCAATAATGATTACAACTACACCAAAAATTGCATTAATAATAAGAGTAGGGGGGTTGAAGAATTGAAGAAAAGATGAATCCAGACCTCTCTGTCGACAGGAATGCAAGTAGCAGAGCAGTATAGGCTTCAATGATCATCATTTCAGCCTCTCGCTGACTTTGCAACAAGGATGCCTCGTCATCCTGACAAAATCATTGGCATTATTAAATGAAAACTAACTGTATATGAGACGTACCTTCACATTTTTTTACAATAATATATCGCATGAGAAGCATATGGAAAAATCAAGCATCATCAAGTCATCCAACGTACAGAAATATAACAAAATATATCATATATGCATCTATGAGTAATGAAAAAAGTATTACTTGATAAAAAATGAATGGGATGACTAAAGAATTTCCATAGGTCTAAAATGGCATTTTCATGCAGTCTACCACGAAAAAATTATTCTATGCGGAAGCCGAACCCCATCCAGATACTTAAGCCCGCGGCGGCACCTGGGCTCAGTACTACTCGGTACCGCGGCTCAGTATCGTTGACATGGCTCATTCTGATTGATATCCGGATGTAAAGCTGCGTTCGGCGTCCGCACAGAATAATCTCTTGTCTACCACATCGAACTTTGAAAGAGTAAACTTTCATGCCCTTCAAAGTTCAAACTTTAGTTTTGTATTGGCTACAAAGAGGGACATGCTAAGAACAGCCTCAAAAGCAGTGGTGAAATTATAATTTCAAACAAAAAGGTGCAAAATAATTTCCCATAAACTTAGAGGTGTCAAAACTTCAATAAATGCATGCTTACAGAAGAATTTAATGGTAGAATTTTCATATTATACATAACTATATAGGATTTTCCTCATATCCAAGGGTTCCAGAGAGACCCCACCCTCTCAAATTCCACCATTGCTCAGAAGGCACTAAAGTGGGTAGTAGCTTTTTTATTTCAGTTTACTAGAGATTTTCTCGGCTCATAGATATGAACCATTTCAAATTATTAAAGGCTTTCTCTGTTCATACATCTTTTATCAGAAATAATGAGGGCTTTCTTCACATCAAATGCGAGCGCCTAGTTAACTAGGCATATGCTCAAATTCCATAAACATGCAGGCCAACATGCCAGTTTGAATAAAAAAATTTCGCACCAAATGGTTGTTGACCGTATTGAGTCACTATGGTAGATATCTTTGGAGTGTGGGCTCCGAAAATTCGGCCCCGGCTTCCGCTAGCTTGCTGCTTTTTCTTTTTGTTCGGCGAGGGAGTTTTAACGAACTAAGTTCCGGGATAAATTTTGGAAGGCAGATGAGTTTGTAGATAAGACACTACCCAGAGATTTCGCCCTCATTTTGTGAGGACTTTAAGATCGGAGTTCTTGTTTCCTATAGGTGCAAGCCCCTATAGTTAATTACCCCTATCGATCACGAGAGAGAACTTTCAATTAAGGCTATTCATCAATCAGATACGTAGAGAATACGTAGTATCTGGCATATCGTAGCAGCATAGGTTTGTGGTTTGAGAATTGAGAGGTTGATATTTAAAACAGAAATTTCACCATCGTGCACTTAAAGCGGATGGTGGGGGAATGGATGATGGACCCGATCAAGATCCCATGGTTCCGTCGTCTCGGGCCATCATGGTCCCTGGTCTACTTAGTCAGAGGAGGTAGTCGACCCAACCTGACAGAAGGATCCTTGTCGGCAGCCATGGGTTGCTTCGTCCAGGGGACCTTGTAGACCGAAATTGAATGTTTGTCTAAGGGGATAAATTTGAATCCACCTTAGCTGACAAAGGGCTTTGTGCCCTATCGATCATATCCTATTGATTCATATCTCAAGGATTTGATGTCAATAAGGAGCGTATTGGCTCTGGCCATAACCGGTATTTCGTGGTGCCATTTAGCGGCAAAATCACTCGGTTCAGAGGGCCCCGGGTCGTCGTAACCGTTTATCCTGTGGTGCCATTTGGCGGCAAACCGCCGGTTAGAGGACACGTACCATGTCCTTACTAGCAGAAGATTGTTTGAGAATGGATATTAATGATATTTTCGACTAGGCATTAGCTCTTTGTGAGCTGAAATAAATTTTAATTAGTCCACCTCGGCAAACTGTTGCGGAGGGTGGATAGTTTTTGCTTTAAGTAATTTGATGAATTTATTTCAATTTTAAATATTTGGGATTGATTTTGGATTTTTGGAGTATTTTGGTGGCATTTGAAAATGTGTGAACCCCTCTGGTTGAGATAAGCAATCAACACGGCCATTACCGGGGTGACCTCGAGATCACTTGAAAAATATTTGAATTTTGTGGAAGTTTTGAGGACATTTTGAAATATTTTGTGAACCCCTCCGGTTGAGATCTGCATTCAACACGGCCATCATCGGGGTGTTTGGGATCATTTCCTTTTTGTTGATTGAACCCTGTCAACTCGACCAAATTGTTGCTCGAGGATCGGTTTTCTCGTAGGCTTTATGCCTTTGCTTGTGAATTTTCTTTGTTAAAGGCCTTGAACGCCTAATATGAATGTATAAGATAAATATTCCGGTCGACTTCGTGACCGCATATTTATCTGATGGTTTGAACCTTGTCTACTCCTATTTGCATACTTAGGAGGAACGGGTTTCGTAGGCTTTATGTTTTTTTTAGTGAATTCTTTTGATTTTAGGTCTTGAAGGCCTAATATGAATGTATTGAAACAAATACATCGGTCCCCACAACCGTGTATCTGTTTGATAGTTTGAACCCTGTTGACTCCTATTAATCCGTATAAAAGGATCAAGTTCAAACTAGAATTCACTTATCGACTCGCGCAGTATTCCTAGGTGTCACGTGTGTACCAATAACACGCTTGACGGGGCCCATGAGGGTGATTTTTATATTGATTTAGACGTACCCCATTTTGTATCTATGCGTATACAAACTATAGTGCAGGTGCAAGGGTACTTTGAAGTATTTATAGTTGTGCATGTATTTGACATTTGAATGCAGAACATTTCCTTGAAGGGCTTATACATGCCTTTTGTCTGCTTGTACGAACGTTGCAGATCCGGTGGCATGCATTGTAGATTGTAGATACCTTTTGTCTGCTTGCATAAGTGTTTGCATATCCGGTGGCGTTGCATTGTAGATAGTAGTCGCCTTCTGTCTGCTTGTATAAGTGTTACAGATCCGGTGGCGTTGCATTGTAGATAGTAGTCGCCTTCTCTGCTTGTATAAGCGTTGCAGATCCGGTGGCGTGGCATTATAGATTGTGGACGCCTTATGTCTGCTTTCATAGATGTTGCAGATCCGGTGGCGTGGCATTGTAGATTGTGGACGCCTTCTGTCTGCTTTCATAGATGTTGCAGATCCGGTGGCGTTGAGTTGTAGATCGTAGACGCCTTCTGTCTGCTTGTATATGTGTTGCAGATCCGGTGGCATGACACTTTGATGTTGACTCCCCCTTTCTATTCACCGGGGAAGGACTTTCTGAACTTTGAAGTCTGTTTCTTTGAAGAGAACTCCTTTTGAGGTCGTCAGTGTAGTGGATTTGTTATTTATGATGTTTGTGGGCACCAGAGCTATTTTCTTCTTAAGTATAGAACTATTAAGAGACTTTTGAACATCAGGAAGTTTAGTTATAATTTGTTCAAACATTTCCTCTCTTCTGCCAAGGGTATTCTTTTTCGTACATCGGGTTGTCTTTGTACCTGGTACACTGACAACACTTTGATCACCACTGTTATAGGTGATGCTTGTACTTGTGCCCACAGTGGCTCGTTGTACCTACGACATATCCATTGTTGTTATCCACAAGTATCCATTTGCAAGGGACCGCTGTATTCACTACGACCTCTTGGAAGTGTTTGTAAAAGGGTCATTTACATCAGTATCGTATCCACCTTTCATCAATCTCAGGTGGTTTGATTGTACTTGTTTGACCTCGTAGGGATCTTCGTAGGAGATACTTATACTTATGCCCACAGTAGTTCGATGGTGCTTACGATATGGCCACTATTGTTACCCACAAGCGGCTCGTATTTGTTTATAAGGATCCGTTGTGTTTGCTACGAGCTCCTAGGAATGTTCGTAGGAGACCCTCGTTTCTTGCATCACATCCACCTTTCACCAATCTCAGGTGGTTTGATGATTGCACTTGCTTGCAGGGGGCGGATCCTCCATCATTGGTCTCCCGTATTGCCATTTCAATCAACAGGCGTTGTAGGGATTGTTGTAAGAATTCTTGCATCGAGGTCTTACAACATACTTTGTGTCACTACTGAACGTACGAATATCCTTGTAGTTTGAGTTCCCTCGTGCATGATTCAAACTTTGTTCCTTGTATGTGTTTGAATCCGAGTTAAGTTTCATTCAAACTTGAATTCATCAAGTTCACAAGTCCCCACTTGATGTCGTATAGCCTGAGTTCAAGTGCGAGTTCAACTGCTTTGTACGGATCCGGATCCAATCCAAATCAAAGTCTTTGTTTGATGTTCTAGTCTTGTTCAAGTCCCCTGTAGTCCTTTGAATTCAATTGCATGCTCACATTTTGTTCAAAGTCTTCTGGAGTCCTTGTAAGTTCATTTTCATGTTCAAATTGATTTGAATTGGGCTTCAGTTTGATTTTATTTTTATTTGAGTTTGAACCTTTAGAAATCATTTAGAATTTGTTCAGGTTTAGGTCCACAAGTCCACTGTTCATCGTACAGGTCCTCTGCTCATTTTAGTTCAAGTTCTGTACATTTCTATTCAAGTACATGTCTTCTATATTGTTGTCCAAGAAGGTCTTTATATTGTTCAAGTTCTGTGCATTTCAATGAAAATTTCGGCAGCACCCCGACATATCCCCCGTTTGGGGGAAAGTAGGGGAGCTGGGCCATCCCACCATGCTACTAGAGCGTGTATGGTAGGTGAGGAGGACACCGCGGCCGTAGTAATTTTCATCCCACCATGCTACAAGAGCGTGTATGGGGCCTTCAGCAGTACCCGTATAGCAGAACACCAGTAGCTTCCCCACCACGCTACAAGAGCGTGTATAGGGCTTACCCACCTCGTCGTATGCTTCGCACCGGGCTCCCTCCTACCGTGCTACAAGAGCGCGTATACGTGGTTCTCCGGTCCGCTGCAAACGTCGAGAATGATATTTTGGAACATCATACCTTTGCGTAGCAGTCGTCAGCGGTGTTAGTGTCGAGGATCGTCCCCATAACGCTACAAGAGCGTGTATAGGGCTTACCCGCCTAGTCGTATGCTTCGCACCGGGCTCCCTCCTACCATGCTACAAGAGCGCGTATAGGTGGTTCTCCGGTTCGCTGCAAACGTAGAGAACGGGATTGGAGTTAGAAATTTATACCTTGGAACCCGACGGTGGAAGTGGTTCGCGGATCGAGGCGGGAGGAAGCAAGGGATTTCTCTTCTCATTATATATATATATATATATATATATTACAATTAATTAAGATAATTAATTAAATTTTATTAAAATTAACTAAAATAATTAATTATAATTAATTTGTGATTAATTATAATTAATTAATTTTTAATTAAATTTAATAAAGCATAATTAATTAATAATTAATTAATTAAATTAAAATTAATTAAATTAACTTTAATTATAATTAATTATAATTAATTACAACAACAACAACATTAAGTCTTTATCCCACTACGTGCGGTCGGCTACATGAATCCTTTTTCTCCATTGTCCTATTAAAAGTCAAATTTTCGTTTAAATCTAATAAAGAAAGGTCATTCCTAATATTTTCTAACCAAGTCTTTTTAGATCTACCCCTACCTTTCTTAACATAAGTCAAATCTAATACCTCAACTCTCCTAACCGGGACATTGCAAGACCGCCGTTTTATGTGACCAAACCATCTAAGGCGACTTTCTCTAATCTTATCTTCTACTGGAGTTACTCCAACCTTTTCACGTATATGCTCATTTCGTATCCTATCTCTAAGGGTAAAGCCACTCATCCACCTGAGCATCCTCATCTCTGCCACACTTAACTTAGTATTATGCTTCTCTTTTAAAGGCCAACATTCGGCACCATAAATCATTGCAGGCCTCACTACCATCTTATAGAATTTTCCCTTAAGTTTGAGGGGTACATTTCTATCACATAACAAGCCCGATGCATTCCTTCACTTCAACCATCCAACTTGAATTCTGCTGATAATATCCCCATCTATTTCACCATCACTCTGAACAATAGATCCAAGATATCTAAAACGTGTACTCTTATTAATGACTTGATCGTCCAAAGTCACAATCCCCTCACTAGGTCTATTATTACTAAAATTACACTCCATATATTCTGTTTTAGATCTACTCAAGCGAAAACCTTTAGACTCTAAGGTTGACCTCCATAATTCAAGATTACCTTCAACTTCCTCTCTAGTCTTATCAACAAGAAGAATATCATCAGCAAAAAGCATACACCAAGGTACATCCTCTTGTAAATGTCTAGTGAGAACATACATGACTAAAGCAAAAAGATATGGGCTTAAGGCTGATCCTTGATGTAACCCAACCGAAATAGGGAAATACTTGGTCAATCCACCTTGTGTTTGAACACAAGTAATAGCTCCTGCATACATATCTTTAATGATTTGAATATAAGCATTATTAACTCTTTTCTTTTCAAGAACTATCCATAGCACTTCTCTTGGAACTTTATCATATGCTTTTTCTAAATCAATAAATATCATATGTAGATCCTCCTTATTTTCTCTATATTTCTCCATCAAACCTCTTAATAAATGTATGGCTTCCATAGTCGACCTACCCGGCATGAATCCAAATTGATTTTGAGAAACATTAGTATCACGCCGCAACCTATGCTCCAAAACTCGCTCCCATAGTTTTAAAGTATGACACATTAACTTAATACCTCTATAATTCGCACAATCTTGTACATCACCTTTATTCTTAAAAATAGGAATTAACACACTCATTCTCCACTCATCTGGCATCTTCTTAGTCTTCAAAATAGTATTAAAAAGTTTAGTAAGCCATGAAATTCCTTCATCTCCTAAGCATTTCCACACCTCTATTGGAATATCATCAGGTCCAACAGCTTTTCCACCCTTCATTTTCTTTAAAGCCTCTCTAACTTCAGTTTTACTAATACGCCGATAAAAACATAAATCTTTATTTTCATCTAGGGTGCTAAGGTCACTATAGTCAATCATATTTTCACAATCTTCATTAAAACATTTAGCAAAATATCTCATCCATCTTTGTTGAATATCATCTTCTAAGAAAAGTATTTTTTGATCTTCATCTTTAATACACTTCACTTGAACTAAATCCTTACTACTCCTATCTCTTTGTTTGGCTAACTTATACATATATCTTTCTCCCTCTTTAGTATCTAATATATTATATAAATCACTAAAAGCTAATGCCTTTGCATCGCATATTGCTTTCTTAGCATCCTTACGAGCCACTTTATATATTTCTCAATTATCAGAATTTTTAAAATTAAACCAATTTTTATAACAAAGCTTCTTATTTTTAATTTTTTCTTGCACATTAGGATTCCACCACCAACTATTTTTACTATTGGGAGCTTTTCCCTTTGATACTCCAAAGACATCTTTTGCAATACTCTTAATATCACTAGCCACTTTTTCCCACATACTACTAGCATCCTCATGCACAGACAAAATCTTAAGATCTAAAATCTTATTTCCAAAAATATTTTTGTTAATACTCTTTAAATGCCCCCATTTAATCCTAGAAAATTGTTTTACTTTATTTTTTATTTTATGCCCCTTTATCTTAAAGTCCAAAACTAATAATCGATGTTGGGTACATAAATTTTCACTCGAAATAACTTTACAATCTTTGCAATCTAAACGATTTAATTTTCTAATAAGAAAATAGTCAATCTGGGTTGTATTATATCCATTTTTATAAGTGATGAGATGATCATTCCTTTTCTTAAATAAGGTATTAGCAATTCAAAAATCATAAGCTAAACAAAAATCCAATATGGTCTTGCCACCTTCATTCGTCGTTCCAAATCCATGGCCACCATGAATGCTTTTAAAATCATCTACCTCACTACCAACATATCCATTTAAATCTCCTCCAATAAAAACTCTTTATTCAAGAGGTATATTTTGTATTAATTCTTCTAAATCATTCCAAAAATTTAATTTAGAACTCATATACAAACCTACTTGAGGAGCATAAGCACTTATAATATTAATAATCTTATCATCAACAACAATCTTTAAAACTATAATTCTATCTCCAATCCTATTAATTTTTATATCATTATCCTTTAAACTCTTATCTATAATAACACCTACACCATTTCTAGTATGACTCCTACCCGAATACCAAAGTTTAAATCCTAAACTATCAATTTCCTTAGCCTTATCTTAAACCCATTTAGTTTCTTGAATGCACAAAATATTTAACTTCCTATGAATCATAATATCTCTTAATTCCATTAATTTTCCTGTAAGGGAACCTATATTCCAAGTTCCTATCCTAATTTTAGTTTCATGGACTAGCTTCTTTGCCCACATCCATCCTTGATGTGGGAACCCTTGCCTATTTAACACTGCACCCGGGCGCCGGTGCAGCGGCCCTTGCACACTTGTCATTGTATTCAGGCCATACAGCGCGTCGCTTCTAGGGGATGCCCTAGCATTAACACAATTTCTTAAAGGATTCATGTCATTATTGTTCGACAAGTTTTACGCTGGCTGTCGACTACCTAAAATTAATTATAATTAATTAGCTTAATTATAATAATTTTAATTAAAATTAAATATAATTAATTATAATAATTAATTAATTAACTAAATTTAATTAAAAATAATTATAATTAAATATTTTTATTATGATAAAAAAAATCTAAAACCTCTCAGTCCGGTGGCATTACGGGAATTGGCCGGAAAGCGCACGGAAGAGATGAAGTTACCTTCACAGTGGCGAGCCCCCGTGGCTGCTTCCGATCAAAGTGTGGTAACTTCCGATCCTTCAGGCAGAGGCGGCGTCGGGCAAGGTCGGAGAACCACAAAAGTGGAGAAGAAGCACGCGTGAGGGAGAAAGTTAACTTCAGCGACAGCGAGCTCCCGTTGATCCTTCCGTCAAAATGTCGTAACTTCCGATTCGGCTCGAAGGAAACGTAGCCAATGGAGCGGGGTCAAACAACAATGGAGAAGCCGGAGAAACGAGCTCTGTTTCTTGCTTCCGATCAAAATCTTCATAGCACACGAGCTCCTGTATTGCTTCCGATCAAAACACGTAACTTCCGATTCTACAGGTAGAGAACGTCGTCGAGAGGAGCGAAGTCGTCCAGGCACAGTGGAGCCGAAGAAGCGATCGAAAGGGAGAAAGCTGTCTTCACTGCGAGCGGCTCCTATGGCCGCTTCCGATCAAAGGTTCGGAACTTCCGACCAAATAGGAAAGGGAAGTCGTCGGAGCAGCGAGAGGGAGATCGTAAGAAGAATCGGAGCGATAGAGAGAGAGCCAAAACGAGAGGAAGGCCTCTTCTCTCTCTTTAATGACGCCCAGAGATCGTGGGAGCGATCTCGACGTGCAACGTGCGAGCCGTGTCGAGGGCGTGCGGTGGCAGAGAGCAGGTAAAAATTTTTTATTTCATTTCTTTTTTGTTTTGTTTTGGGATAGAAACGGGTCAACATGGAGAAACCCCCAAAGAACAAAAGTTGAGAAGCTACATTTCAATGCATATTTTTCTGAGGAAAATTATCAGTAAGGATCTCAGATGGCATAATGTTGCTTGCAATTGATTACAATACTGCTTTCACTAGACATGGACATGGATCAGGGTATGCCTTACCTGATTCAACCTTTCTGGGCTATATGCTTGATTGAGCAGATCAATACTTGGTAAAAAATATAAAGCAAAATGCCGCATATGATATTTTTCACTATAAGGAAATTATGATTTATTACAAAATACTACAAAGTTTAGACATATTTAATTGTTGGCCCACAATTAGGCATCTTGCCGAGGCGGAGAAGAACTAAACCTGGGGAGAGCTGTGTCCATTTATCAGATGAAGGTTTAAACCACAAAAACACAATAATAGCTCAGTTTCTTCAAAAAGTATGATAAAAAAAATCTCACAAACGATTATTGAAATATCAAGCTATAAATTTATCCTATCCAATATTGTACAGGAGTCAATAGGATTTGAAAGACTAGCTGACATGCATCATAAAAAAGAACCACATAAAATCCAAATGACTGCACTGTTCATCTACGGAAAATACACTTTCAAGTTTCAACACATAATAGTATATATTTGCAAAATGAACAATGTTAACAATAACGAAAAACATAAGAAAAAGAGAAATTTTATCCAATTAGGCTGTTCTGTCATAGAGCTTAACCACAATTTTTAGAGCCAAAGACACGAGATCATTTAGAAGAGCTAGGCATCATAAAGAATATTGAGGTGAAACGACTATCATGGAAAAAAAAAATTCTGAAAAAGATTCATGATAAATCCATTCACGTTCTTACATGAACTAAAACCTCTTCTCCTCCATCAGCATTCCCAGCTCCTTGATTGGACATAAAGATGGAGCATAGCAAAGGTACAACATCTCTGTAAATCTCCTTACTAGGTGAGGTTCCTGGCGGATTCATCAAAACACGTGCAGACGCAAGTCGCATTCTGCAGCACAGCAACAAGTGAGCTACTAATTGGTACAAGGAATTGCCGGACACATGCTTTCAAGTTGCATCATCATATAAATAACTGAGAAAACAGCAAAATAGCTCAAAAGAATCTAAATTACCAAGCTAAGAAACAGCCTTAAATCAACGAAGGCATGCAATTCTATCCACGGAGATTAATCTCTCAGCATACTCTTAAGCAAAATTAATGGAAGATGAATATCTTTATCCAATTCTATAAAAATATTGATGCTTTAGAATATTAAATTGACTTACAAAACATGGAAATTGAAAAAGAGAAAAGAAAAAAAAAAAAGGAAAAAGTGTAGTATAGAGTATTAAGCAGAAAACTAAAATACCTTGTTGAGATCAAGGCGTGGCAGAATCTCAGCACTGGGTTTGGTGTGCAGGGGATGGGGAAGAGAATGTTGGAGACAAGAAATCTACTTCTAAGGGTTGGTGATGATGGTGGAACAATGTCATTGGCAACAGCATGAAAACTGAGGGGAAGCTTCACAGAACTAGGATGTAGGTCTAGTGGGAATGCAACGGTCATTTGTAAGCACATCAACAAATGAAGTACACCGACATAGGTTGTTGGCAACAGCAATGAGTAGGATCTATGGCTCTTGGAGAGAGAGAGTAGGCGGCAATGGAAAAGGAAATAAGCAGTTGGAACAGAACATTTCAGAAAAATGAGAGGCAAAGAGTTAGGGTTGATTATTTTTTTTATTAATTTTTTATTTTTATAAGTAACCCGAGTGGTCTATAATTATGAAATGACAAGGTGATGCATCATATTATATTAGTAGGCGGACTTGCCAAGTTAATGAGACAATCTATGTTTGATGACAGCTTGGCTTGTTAAGCTCAGCATGTGAGCCCATTAATGAGATGAGCTTCCAGTTGGTTCAACACACCTACAACCCTATTGTGGGTCATCAAGCATGAAAATGAATGGGTTCTAAGCAACAAATGATTAAATTGGTCTCGAATAATTCCCATCAGAGAATATGCAACCAAGTTTTTACAAGAATGCAAAAGAAAATGAGGGCTGATCATCTATGGATAGTGGAAAATAAATTATATTTTGATTATGAGCCAAACATGATGATCAAGAACACCAACGACAAACTTTAAGCGAAATTTCATATTACATAAGACATTTTGCAGTAATTATTATCTTTTTATCTTACCAAGAAAGTAGACTTTAATATATCTCAGACAAATTTGCCACTACTAAAGGATCATAGGAACAAAAAAAGGCATTTCATTCAAGATTATAGTTTTTGGCCTAAAAATAAGAACTAAAGGACAAAACTTCTTAAGAGAACGCTCTATCAATCATGATAATGTACGTCAGTTGAGATTTTGATGCTAAAACTTCAAGCTAAAAGAACAAAATACAATTATTAATCAAAAGATTTATTCACAAACAGACTCAGCTTGATTAATGAGAATAGTAATATGGATTAAATCTAAACTAGCAATAAAAAGGAGATTTTTAGTACCAACCCTTACTCTTTAAAATCTGGTTGAAAAGGGCTATTTGATTTCAATATAAACACTAATTAGGATAAATTTTTCTGGTCAAATGATTGTGTTGACTATGAAATTCGTAGTAAGGTTTTGAAAGAAATTCTACTAAATACTTTTAATAAATCCTAAGGTACGCAAGGGATAATAAAATAGTTTTGAGCAGGGTTGGAACCTCAAACTGAACTCTCCAAGGGCATCAATCTCCATAACATAATCAGAAATCATCAAAGGGGTTTAAATTCCAAGTGCTAAGCCTTTATTGAAGGACAATAATGAAAAATAAATAGAACTAGAGCTAAAACACACACACACACACACACACACACACACATATATATATATATATATATATATATATATATATTCAAGAAAATCTTGTAGTTTACTTCAATGAGAAACTTAATAATGCTAAGCAAAAATACTTCCCTTATAATGAAGAATTCTATGTTATAGTGCAAGCCTTAAAAATTAGCTTCATTATCTTTTCATCAAGAGTTTGTTATATTTCGATTACCAAGCTCTACAGTATTTGCAATCCTATAGAAAGTGTAATGCTTGTTAGCCAAAATGGTTTATATTTATACAAGAATATTCCTTGGTTGTTATACATATTCTACTGCTGAAAATAAAATATCCAGTGCACTAATTTGGATTTTTACCTTAACACTATATCCATAAAAAGATAGACATCGAGATAATAAAATTAATTATCTTGTATGGTCTAACTTTCATCTGATTATCATGATAGGATGACAATCAAATTTAATCCACTTCAAATTATGCATTCCTCATACTTCCTTGTAAGATTTTCTTGTTTGGGAGTTACATGTGAGACAATTAGTTGGTCATGTAGGGCATGACTACATGTTTAGTAGAGTAGAGGTTTTATTAGTTTTTCATAGGAAAAATGTTTCTATAATAATAAGCTATTTACAGAATTATCAAATGGAAAAATTTTTAAAGTAAACTCAGGGCCTATAGACTTCCCTACATGTGCCTAATGTGGCATGGCAAGACGTCAACATGGATTTCATGTTAAGATTACCCAGCACTGCCATATTCATGAATACATATTATTTGTAGTTAATTGATTCTTTAAAATAGCATATTTCATTCTTTCTTCAAAGATTATTGATGCCTCCCATATAGCTAAATTGCTCTTTAATAAAATTATTTGCTTACATAATCTTTCTACTTTCATTATATCTGAGAAGGATGTATGATTCATTAGTTACCTTTTTTTTTCATTAGTTACTTCTAAAAAATCTTATGAAAACATTTTAGGGAAACTAAAATTTGTATCCGCATTTTACTCTATGCAAACGGGTAAACACAAGTTGTGAGTCAAAGTTTCAAATTTTTGTTCCGTTTTCTTTTTGTCAATAGTTTAAGTAAGGAACTATGATTTATCACGACCTATGACTGAATTTGTTTACAACAACTATTTAAGCAGTAACATCAGAAATAACTTCACATAGAAAGCCTATAGAACTCATATCATTACCCATGGATTTATGTTCTGATTCTATAGCATCATTTGCTAAATGCGTGTCCATAAATTATATTATGACATTAAAGCACTAATTAATTTGCAAAATAAAAAATACCTACCTCCGGCAAGTTGCCATAAAAAATCATGAGCATATAATAAAGGTGATAATATGGTAGTATGTATTTCCTTGAACATTGCTCACATAAAACATTTAATAAACTCCATGCCCGAGCCTCAGACCCTGAAAAAGTACTTACAAAGATCCAAATGCTTATATTATTGATTTTTCTATTAACATAAATCTTAGTCAAACTTTCAAAGGTATCCATACAAATGGATTTATACAGTACTATTCAGCCACCAAAGGGTATCTATGCAAACTGGAGATTAAACATTTCCATTAGTGGCATAACTATCGACTTTGCCACCAACCCTAACCCCAATCCCAATTGTTAAGAAAATTCTATTAGATAAGCTCAACTAGGTCCCTCTTGCAGGCAACATTATTTTGTCTAATGGAGAAGAAGTCCATTATTAAATGACTCGTGGGTGATTTGTGATGAGCTTCATAGCATCTCCCAAAACCTTTTAAGATGAGAACCTTCAGCATAACTCTCTAGCGGAGAGTTTTATATACACAAAGGGAGTTGATAACCATAGCCTGATCCAAACTAATATTAAACATTAATGGCATGACTAAGTAAACATTTACCTACTATATTTGAAACTTTTTATTCAGAAAATATTTGAATTTAGGTCTTATTTTAACTACTTTATTCAGTAGTAACCCTAGGTTCTTTTATATAAACAAGGATCTCTAGAGCTCGGTTGAAACATTGATTGTTTGATGAAAATATTGATTGCCCTCTTCTTTGCATCTATACCTAATAGGGTTTTATTTGTATTAGTTTTGAAACCTCCTTACTTACTTAGGTGTTTTCCTTTTTTTTTAATTTGTTTATGTCCTTTTTGCCAGTTTTTTAGATGAGGGTAGTATAGTAATTTGCTATCTCTTTTGCCTTTTGGTTGCTTATTATAAATACCTCATGTTCTTTTGAGAAAGGGAGTTTTTTTAAACTCATTTTCATGTTGGACCTAAGAGAAGAGAGAGAATTCCCTTTCCTTGAGTTGAAATTCCCCCAAATTAGGAGATGTAAAGAGAAGGGTTGTGAGAGTCTAGGACTTCGCCAAGATTAGTCAATCCATCTTGGACGCGTCTCTTCCAGTCAAGATAGGCCCCATTTGGTGGTTCCAGCTGCTGCCGGAAATCTGGTAGCCAAAAAGCTGAGTGCAGCCGATGGATCTGCAAAGGAGAAGGGCGGTGACAGTTTTTGGGTGTACAAGATCAACCAAGAAGTATGGATTTCAGATTCTAAGCCGTATATCTTGGAACAAGTGGCACAAGAACAGCTCCAAATCAGGTTCCCTGTTCTAAATTGATATTGAATGTTTTTTTTTTCCCAGTAAACTACCTCTTCTTTCTATCGCATTTTAAATGTTTGCCTGATTCTTGGATTCAAACAAAGAAATCAACCTAACATGTAGATGTTGACAGCTTTGTAAATCAAATATTCCTCACCATATCAGATTTATATTTTATTTTACTATTTCCAATGACCCGATTAGGAAAGTAGAGTTATTAGATTTGGCTTATGTTAAGAAAGGTAGAGGTAGACCTAAAAAGATTTGGTTAGAAATATAAGAAAATATCTTTATTTATTAGATTTAAATAAGAATTTGACTTTTAACATAACACAATGGAGAAAAAGGATTCATGTAGCCGACCCCACGTAGTGGAACAAAGACTTGTTATTGTTGTTGTTGTTGTTGTTGTTGATGCATCCAAATTTAGAACCTTCCGGGAATCAGTTTCTGCTGTGGTCCTATCTTGGTACTGCAGGTTGCTGACAATTGAAACAGGGATACCAGTATATTGACTTTCACGGTGGAATCAAAGGCAGTTATCCACACGTGAATCCTAGGGGCAGGTCTAGGGAGTGCTGGAAGGAAACCCCCCCCCCCCCCCCCCCCCCCGCGTCTCAAATTGCTGGAACAGATTAATTTGTCGCAGTGAAAGATATTCCTCTTTGTTGTTTTCCTGTTCAGTGGTGTATTTGTCATGTATGGAGCATGGGGATTCTCTTGAAATTTTTTTTTCTAATACAGTGTTTCTAAAATACTTCTTTACAGTTTATAAATTCCTATAGCCTTACTTTTTTTGTTCGGAGTCAATCGCATATCAGAGTAACACCAATACTAACATTTATATAGTTAATAAAAAAATAATATTAGAAGTTACGCTCATTTTCATAGAATTTAAAAATGAATTAGAAATTAAATGTCTTTATCTTGTGAACCATGATTGCTAAGTAGTGAAGTAAAAGTGGAAAAATTAAAGAGGACGTTAAGCATACAAAGCTAACCTGTTAAGACTATCTTTCTCGACAAGGTTCACAAGCAAACCAAGAATAGCAACTAGAAAATCCAATTGATGATCATGCAACTTTCTATCATGAAGATGGCCAAATTCATTGCTCCTGTCGATGGATGTCCTAATCTCTTCAGTTTCAGTGCTAACAGGAAAGCACAAGTCAAATGATGGGAAATGGTTGGCAATCAAGGAAGCCAAAGTGTCCAGACCTCCACAGGCTGCAATTTGTTGACAGCCGACAGGGTTGTCATTTGTTAAGTTCATAAGAACCTGCCAAAGAGTGATCATATCATATTCTTAACTCTTACTCTGAAAGGGAAAAAAAATTGTCTGATGCAAGAATAAATTAATTTGATAGATTAAAGTATGGATTCATATATTCAGAGTCAGACAGCAGGAACATAAAAAATAAACATAATATAATGTCAGTAATATATTACATTTTAGAAAAAGATTTACAGCCAGAGAGATGAGAACGTGTAAAGAGTACAATTGCTTTGATAATTGCATATCATATACCATAAAAAGCAACTAAGAACGGCGGGAAAAATTGCATAGATTGATGTGGACTTTTTTCAGCAATGTGCTCTGGGAATGTTATTTAATAAGAAATGGGCTTATAATGAGAATTAACATGAGAGCTTCAAGAATTTAGCTATGATCGTGATAACTAAGGTATGCCTCACTGTATTTGATGTTCAGTGTTATCTAAATTGTCATAAAATAGAATCATATGCTATGAAACTACATTTGTTTGTTTGATTCAGTGCTAGTCTCAAAATTGAAGCTGCCTATAATTAAATTGAATTCCATATTCCTTTATATTGTGTATCATAATCATCAAAATGTTCTATGAAGATATTGTCAAAATTGGTTGATATCTGGATAGAAGAAAAAGATATTGCGTCAAACTGCAACTTGAATAGTTGCAACCTTAAGACGAAAGCAAATCAAACAACCCCCATATGTTATTCAGATAATACAACACCCAAGATATAGGTAAATCAAAGAGACTCTTATTCTTTTCGCTTCTAAAAGTTGCACATTTGTCAAAGTAATTTCTAAAAGTTGCACATCTGTCAAAGTAATTGTGCAATACAAAAGAACTCCAACGTCCATTACTCTGGTAAAATAATGTTCGAGCGCTATCAACAAAATTCAACATTAACCATAGAGGCATTGCCTCGTGTAAGATGAAGGCTACAACCCTTGTATTACCGCAATTAAAAAAAAATATCTATGGTATTTATGTTTTTGCGCAAAGAGAGCTGTAGGAGGATCATGAAATAACCTTTACTGAAGCAAGAAGGCAGTCCTCCAGAAGATCAGGATCTTCTTCATCTGCTGTTGGACAAGACTTATCACTTGACTGGGGATTGACTTCACCAATTGGCAGACTTGATTCATCATTTATGATTACACTTAAAGCCTCAGATCCAATTAAATTTTCTTTAACTGGAACGGCTTTTTTGCAAGTTTGAGTTTTTCCCTTTTTTGAAGATAATTGTTCCCACTTTGATGGTCCCAATTGATCATCAAATGCAAATGGATCACAAAATTCACTTGCACAGTCAGCTTTTAAATAGCTGGACATTTGAGTTCTCTTGGATTGGACATTAGAACTTACTTTTGAACCAGTTGACCTTATGGAAATCCAGCCACTTGAACTCTGAGAATTCGCCTTCATACCATTAGGATGTAACTTTACTTTTAAACCAGTATTACTTGAGCAGCTTACTCCATTTGAACAGTTAAATGATGTATTATATGAAGTAGATGTAGAGCAATCAGCTCTACCAAACGCTGATAAAGCATCACTGTGCGATGTAGATACCTCTAAGCTTGACGTGGACAGCTTTTGACGTTTAAGGCAAACTTCAATGTTCTCCATCCGAGAATTCTTAGTGCCACAATAAGAAGATGAAGAATAATCCTGCGCATCTGAACTTAACAAAAAAATGATATAAAATCAATTAAGGTATGAAAGGAAAACAGCAATAAACATGCCACACTCAAGGCGTTTAATAAAGCCTATAAAAATAAAAGAAGACAGCGGGTTTCTCCAACCACAAACGCAGACATGATGATTGAGAGAATATGAGAATGGAACAGAGGGTATCTCCTACAACATTGCAACAGTAGGTATTGGAGCCTTCAGGCCCTCTGGTACAGCCCAAACCCCGTTTATCCAATCATCAAGACCTGAAGAGAAATTTGTGTACAACAGTGCAACGCTACTTATGGAGCCTTCAGGCCCTCTGGTACAGCCCAAACCCCGTCTATCCAATCATCAAGACCTGAAGAGAAATTTGTGTACAAAAGTGCAACGCTACTTATGGTCCTAGAATGCTTTCTGTAGCAATCCTTTATTTATAAAGTGGGAATTAGAATAAGAGGAAATCGTATATTTTAAGATCATAATAAATAAATTTCTAACATCTTGTAAGTCAAAGGATCCACGCATACGTCCCTTTAAGCAAGCTATATAAGCATGCCTACAAACATACACAAGCCTAACGGTTATCTACACTGTGCTGCAATTAAACCATCTAAGACTTCCTTGATGATAAATGGCAGCTGAGACAATGATTGTAGTGAAACTTGACGTCGAGATCTGCAAGCAAAGGGTTGAAAGCCTCATAGATAAGAGAAATTATTACGTGCAGAGTCGGGTTAGAGTTGTGTCCGGACTCCAATCAAATTTTAACACATGACCAATATATAGTTTTTATATTACTGTGTATTTACCATGTATTAGATGTGTATTTATTGTGTATTAGTTTGTGTATTGACTGAAATTGTGTTTTGGCCACGTGTTGGTGTGTATTGACCATATGTCCCAACTTAATTGGAGTCCGGATGTAACTCTATGTCCAGACTCCGCACATAATAATTTCTCCATGGATAGAGAGAGGAAGTGATGCTTTCCATTCTCATAAGAGAGTAAATGGAAAAGGGAGGGATCGACTAGCTGAGAGAATGCCAAAAAACATTTTTTAATCAATAATGCACCATCATTCCAATTATAGCTAAAGGATAACTATATATAATAGTAATCATAAATTATATGAACAATCTAGTTATAGTAACAATGAAAAATTTGCAAATCTATTCAAAAGTGACAAATGACTATTTCTAACATGACAATTGATAATAACAATTAGCAAGAAAAGGATCCAAGAAGTCACCCAACTACTTGTGAATGATCAAAATGGTCCATACTAAGTAAAAGTCTCAATTTAGTCCTCAAAATCCTTTAATAGGAGCCAAAATGGCCCCGCTATTCAATTTGAAGTTAAAATAAACAAAAACCTATTGGATCAATGGAGAAACCACAGAATATGCATAACTCTTATAGTACTTTGTTATTTGTTTTTTTTTTCTTTTTTATTATTACACTAACCTTAGCCTAAGACGGATTAGTGAGTTCAAGACAAGGAGCAGGCATAGCTTCCCTTGAGTAGCGATGAGGGAGTCTATCACGCAGGGTCGGAGAATGGATAAATAGAGATGCCTCACTTAAAGCCATGAGCATGAGACTTTTTAATCAAAAGAGATGAAGATGAATAAAGAACCCCCCCCCCCCCCCCCCCCCCCCCCCCTATAAGTGGCTTATTCCATGATAAGGTCAAAGTCAACATTACACTTAAACAACAAAAAAACATAAAGAGAACAATAGAGCCATTACCGGACAACCAGCAAATATTAAAAACTAAGGACCAACTGTTGACGAATATTTTCGTATCAACCCGACCCCGATCGAGCCCGACTAAACTCGATCGTGCTCGATCGACCCAATCGAAGGTCGTCGAAGCGAAATTAACTCAAATCAAACCCTGATTTTAATTAAATCAAATAAATTTAATTTAATTAAAATCATATCAATTTAAATCGAACCTCATCGAGCCCAATTCGACGCTATTCGGCGTCGATCGGAGTTCAATATCGCAAAATTGACTCGATCGAATGAAATCGGACCCAAATCGACTCAAATCGATTCGGGTCGAGCCCAATTCGAAGTCAATTTCAGCTCCAATTGACTGATTTGGACTAAATCAACTTCCCAAATCAGAAATCCAAACTAGGGCTGAGATCTTCTCTCAAATCTCACCCAAATTTGGGTTCAATGTACTCAAGTACATTCTCCTCGTTTCAAGTAATGAGAGAACCTCATAGGCTCATTTGGGCGGTCCCCTTGAATTGTCTGTCTGAAGAAAGTGCGTGACTCCCGACCGACCGACCCCGTCCGAGCTTCCAGACGCCTCCAGGCGTCATTCTCCTCCCTGCAGTCGAGCCCTCTAGGCGCCAAATCCTCCAGAGCGGTCGGCTCCTCCAGCCCTTGGCCATTGATCTCTTGAGGTCATCAAGCTCTAGCTGCCATTTCTCTTTTTTTTGGTAAGTCGTTTAGTTTTAATCTGTGTTGTAAGTTTTTTTTTAATTTCTAAGTCTGTTTTAGATTTGAAATGTAAGAGTTTGTTCGTCTTATTACGTAGGAGTCCCCTTTCTTTTCTTCGGGTCTACTCTTTGTGGGCTGAGGTCCTCGGGTTCCCCCATCCCCCGGATTTTTGCCCGCATCATTTTGGTGTTAGAGCAGGTTAGGAAGTCCTAGGATTTGGTTGTCAAGTTTTGTTTAAGTTTGTCAAGTCTTGTGAGTCTTAAAAGTATTATGAGTCTAAGTTTTTTAAGTTGGGTCTTTTGAGTCATTTTTGAGTCGTCTAAAAAAATGGAAAATGACAAAAACATGGCTTCATTCATAGAGGAAATCAATCAAGATAATCTTAATGTCCCTCTTCCGTTGGACAGATGGATTCCTACCAAAGGTGATTCAACTGATCCGCTTCAAGACCGATTATACAAGCTTCAATATCACATGTTCTTATGTGATCAAAAATTCGAGAAGTGGAAAACATATCTACAAAGGCAGTTCGAGAAAGAGCATGAAGACATTTTGAAAAAGTTTGAAGAAAAGATCAAAGAGTTGGATGCTCCATCTTCACCTCCTCAGAAGAATCAAAAGCTAACTTATCGGGAGATGAGTTCTCAAGAAGGGGAGTCTGATGTAGGCAAATGGGAGGTCAACTCAAACCAGAAATAAGTTGGATTTGACTTCCCTTAAGCTTATAAGCTCAATGAAATTTGAGCTGGAATTTAGCTCATTTATGAGTTGGTCTTTAGTTCATTTATTGAACTAAGGGTTAACTCATTATTAGCTAAGTTTTAGTTCATAGTTATCTTTTAGTTAATGTGATTTTATTATAGTTTTCTATGTCTTAATTTAAGTTGTCCCTTGGGATTCCAAAATGGTTTTTGGAATCCCAAGGAAGTTTGTTCTCCCATGCCGTGGCTCCTTTTGGCTTCCACGGTTGGCTGCTGTTTTCCGTGCATGGCTCCTTGGTTCTCATGGTGGCTACTGGGTTTTCTGAACTGGGGGCCTTCCCGTGGCTTTTGGCTCCTTGGTCCCGTGCGGCCTCTTGGGTTCCCGTGGCTGTTTCCTCGGTTCCCTGGCTTGGCTATTTTTCCGTGAAAAGCAAGGGGGCTTTTCCATGGCTTGTGTTGTTTGGATTCCTATGAGAATTAAATGTTGTGTCAGTTTGTATTCCCCCTTTCATATCTATAAATATGAGGGGTTATGTAATGTTTTAAAAAAGTGATATATGAATTTTGAAAAGAAATCTGCGGATTTTCTTGGAGAAGCTTGCGAGCTTGTCCACCTTCTTCTTCCACCTCCTTTGAAAATCTTGCGAGCTCTTTCCACCCTTCTTCTTGACTTCTAACCTCATTCATCTATCCGCAAGTGACCACCCCATCTGTATCTTTCGTCTCTAAGTGAAGCAAGTTTAGGGTGTCTTACTATTAGATTCAAGTTTGTAAGTCGTTTAATTTTAATTTGTGTTGTAAGTTTTTTTTTTTTTAATTTCTAAGTTTGTTTTAGATTTGAAATGTAAGAGTTTGTTCATCTTATTACGTAGGAGTCCCCTTTCTTTTCTTCGGGTCTACTCTTTGTGGGCTGAGGTCCTCGGGTTCCCCCCATCCCTCGGATTTTTGCCCGCATCATTTTGGTATCAGAGCAGGTTAGGAAGTCCTAGGATATGGTTGTCAAGTTGTGTTTTAGTTTGTCAAGTTTTGTTTAAGTTTGTCAAGTCAAGTCTTGTGAGTTTTAAAAGTATTATGAGTCTAAGTTTTTTAGGTTGGGTCTTTTGAGTCTTTTTTGAGTCGTCTAAAAAAATGGAAAATGACAAAAAAATGGCTTCATTATAGAGGAAATCAATCAAGATAATCTTGATGTCCCTCTTCCGTTGGACAGATGGATTCCTACCGAAGGTGATTCAACTGATCCACTTCAAGACCGATTATACAAGCTTCAATATCACATGTTCTTATGTGATCAAAAATTCGAGAAGTGGAAAACATATCTACAAAAGCAGTTCGAGAAAGAGCAAGAAGACATTTTGAAAATGTTTGAAGAAAAGATCAAAGAGTTGGATGCTTCGTCTTCACCTCCTCAGAAGAATCAAAAGCTAACTCATCGGGAGATGAGTTATCAAGAAGGGGAGTCTTATGTAGGCAAATGGGGGGTCAACTCAAACCAAAAATAAGTTGGATTTGACTTCCCTTAAGCTTACAAGCTCAATGAAATTTGAGCTGGAATTTAGCTCATTTATGAGTTGGTCTTTAGTTCATTTATTGAACTAAGGGTTAGCTCATTATTAGCTAAGTTTTAGTTCATAGTTATCTTTTAGTTAATGTAATTTTATTATAGTTTTTTATGTCTTAATTTAAGTTGTCCCTTGGGATTCCAAAATGGTTTTTGGAATCACAAGGAAGTTTGTTCTCCCATGCCGTGGCTCCTTGGCTTCCACATGTTGGCTGCTGTTTTTTGTGCATGGCTCCTTGATTCTCACCGTGGCTGCAGGTTTTTCGAACTGGGGGCCTTCCCGTGGATTTTGGAGCCTCGGTTCCGTGCAGCCTCTTGGGTTTTCGTAGCTGTTTCCTCGGTTCCCTAGCTGGGCTGTTTTTCCGTGAAAAGCAAGGGGGCTTTTCCATGGCTTATGTTGTTTGGATTCCTATGGGAATTAAATGTTTTCTGTTTGTATTCCCCCTTTCATACCTTTAAATATGAGAGGTTATGCAATGTTTTAAAAAAGTGATATATGAATTTTTGAAAAGAAATCTGCGAATTTTCTTGGAGAAGCTTGCGAGCTTTGTCCACCTTCTTCCACCTCCTTTGGAAATCTTGCGAGCTCTTTCCACCCTTCTTCTTGGCTTCTAACCTCTTTCGTCTCTCCGCAAGTGACCACCCCATCTGTATCCTTCGTCTCTAAGTGAAGCAAGTTTAAGGTGTCTTACTATTATATTCAAGTTTGTAAGTTGTTTCATTTTAATCTGTGTTGTAAGTTTTTTTTTTTTAATTTCTAAGTCTGTTTTAGATTTGAAATGTAAGAGTTTGTTTGTCTTATTATGTAGGAGTCCCCTTTCTTTTCTTCGGGTCTACTCTTTGTGAGCTGAGGTCCTCGGGTTCCCCCCATGATGTAAAACAATCCATGCGAAAGTGATTTGCTTAAAGAAGTTTGCACGTGTAGATGTAGAGGCAATAATAAGCAGGATCTTATGCGGAATTGAACGATAAGTTAAATATTAAAGTGGTACCTAGCTTAGGTTATCTCACATGCATAGAAGTTAAGTTCAAAAGATAGCCAGCTTAATCCAACATAGCATACATGAATAGTTCCAACAATAGATTCCAATACTAACAATAAGATTAGTCTATGAAAGATCCCTCACACAACTCATCTAATTACTAGGCTTTAGCGAAGACGCATTAATATGATCTTCATGAAGATAATAAATTCACATTCAAGGATGAAACTATGAAGATAGCGAATCGGATGTTAAGTTTACCCAAAGACAAGAGAGATACGCACTCCTGCAGGATGATTTGAGTGTTGGGGACGACTAGGACAGCCACCATGAGCTTCTTCGCACCACCGATTAGCCACGACAAGGTGTGGATCTTCAAGACAGCAGCAGTTTCTGATTTGGACAGATTCTGGACATCATTTGGACCCTTCCGGATGAAGCTATGGTGCTAGGAGATTTGTAGAATCAGTGGACAGCAAGTTGTAGAAGAGCGTCCAGCAGTTGGAAGGTTTTAGGAGGCAGGAATTTAAGTTTCCCTCGCTGGAATTCTTCCGGATACCGTTGGGCAGCAACCAGGATTTGTGGGCAGCAATTCCATCTCCCAAAACAGCAATTATGGGTCTTACAAGGGCTGAGGGAGCAAGGCAATCAGCTGAATTTCAGGCTGCAGTCTTAGGAAGAAGAGGGCTCCACGTTGGATTGAGTTTGGAGAAGATTTAGTGGAAGAAAATTAGGGAGAGGGGCTTTGGAAATTTCGGCCAGCAGCAAGGAATGAGTTAAACTCTTTCCTAGAGAAGTCATGGCCAATCAATTGAAGCCCATTAAGGTGTGGCCGGCGGTTTCAAGAGAGAGGGAGGGGAAAAAAATGATAATCCTGATTTTAAATTCAGAATTTGAGAAGTTTTGAGGGGAAATCAATTTGAAATTTGATTTCAAATTAAGTTGTAATCAATGCATTAATTGGGAATTGAATGGGGCTCCATTAATGGTGAGGCCGGTGGCTTCTAGAGAGAGGGAAATAGTGTGGGAGCCATGAAGAGTTTCTAAATCAGCACACAGGATTTAGGAAAGATTATAATGAAATCCATTTGAATTTGAATTCCATCAAGATGCGGATTTAAATACTATCCTAATTAGGAATTTCCAAAATTTGAAAGTTTTGAAATTCAAAATTTGAATTTCAAATTGACTCCAATTTTTCCCTCTCAAGCCCAACCAAATTTGGAAGGAATCATGATGAGTGAGAGCTTCATCACAATCGGAAAGGGAGCTTGGTGGGGGCAGCGGCAAAGGGGAGGGGAGGATGGTTTGATTGCTTGCCATCGGGTTAGGGTGATTTTGGTGGAGGAGGGAGGTGAATTGGAGAAGCTATTGAGTGAAAAGGATGGGAGTAAGCGGACGAAAATGTGGCCGGTGGCTTGGGAATGAGTTAGGGCCGGCGGGTAATGGAGGATAAGGAGAATTGGGATGGCGGAGATAGACCACGAGCCACGGATTTTTCCAATGACTGGCGGGTATTGCTTTTGCCCTCACCTTGGGCTTTCCATAGAACTCACACAGAGATCTATGAGAATTGAACTCACCAAGAGATCAATAAAATATGAACTCACAAAGAAAACACAAAGAGAAGAATTTCATTTTCAATAATCATCATCCTTTCCAAGAGGAAGGGGAAGGCTTAAATAGCCAAATACATGAAGGAAAATAAAAGACACTATTACCCATAGTGCAAACATAAGGCAAAACCCTCAAGTGAGGGTAGAAAGGGAAAAGTACAAATAACAAATCAAATACATCAAGATAAATAGACACGATCGTAGCCGTTGATCTTCGATGTCCTCATCACCCCATCCCCCGGATTTTTGCCCGCATCAACATCTACGAAGACCACAATTTATTTTAGGGACCACCAACTTATGTACTAAAAAGGTTCTAGGATTCAAATGGGTTTTAAGATATGTGGACCAACGTAAAGCGATCCTTAGACCTGGGGTGCCAGCATGTAATTAACCCCAAGAAAAAATAGACGAGCCTCATAGTAATGGATTTATTATTATGTGCGGAGTCCGGAGGACGTCCGGGGACCAATAAAAATGTGTCACATCACCCCATTGTTGGGTACCCATCTCGGTACCCGCACTCAGTACCCCTCGGTACCACTGGGTATCCAGCGTTTAACCGAACGATTCGCCCGTTCGGTGTCCGTACAGAATAATAGCTCCATACTAATGTAATTTTTTTTTATTTCACCATTTGAGAAAACTAGTGCAACTAAGACAGATTGATTGTCGATTCTTTAGGAATTGAGAAATACAATCAATCCCTTGCGGAAAATACACCTGATAAACTGCTTAGAAACTAAATTTAATAAGTTGGCATTAAAACAATATGAGTGTCATATAACAAATCTTCTGTCATAGGCTCATAGTTGACCTACTACATTTTGTGAATTCTAATAGACAACAAGATCTCAAATACAACAAAAAGTACTAACCATTTACCTGTATTCTTCCCCTTTGAGCAAACTTCGGAAGAAGAGAAGGCCCTAATACCATTGGGAAAGCAAGTTAACTTATCGTCGCTGGAGATACTAGAAGTATTCTGAAGAAGAGAAAGGCCTAAAGAAAACTCAACATCATTAGGATAAGTAAAACAGTAGGTTAAATATAGAGCATGAATATGTAAATACACTACCAAAGCAACATAGTCATACGCATTTATCGAACCTGATAAATACTTGATGCAACTTATAATAATACCAACAAAAGACAAGTGCGTTCCTCCAAATTCTGATTTTTCCTTCATACTTAGCAAGTAGTTCTGTTACAAGAATGTGACAATTGATCACTAAACCACGAAGAATAAAAAAAAACTATCGAACTGAAATGTGTACATACAGATTTAGAGAGGGGACAAGAAAAAGAAGTATTTCATAATTTCTATACCTGATTGTTTTTACTTAGAAAAGTTGCATTCTCCAGAATCTTCAAACACTTGAGAAGAAAGACAGCACTTTCAAGGGAAACACTGTCACCGTCTTTTGAAGCTGTAACTGTTGACAATTTCTTTTTAAACCAACCCTACAATACCAATTTTACCATTTTGTTAAATAATTTTTATGAGATATTCTAATAACACACTTAAATGAAATGCATTAAAAAATATATTTGTTAACATGTTGCAGATCACAGGAATGATGGATGACTAAGAACAAGATTTCATATGCTATAAGACAATATGAAGATGCAGTCAACTCAAACACATAGCAAATGAATATGTTGCACTAAATTGAACTCTACTAACAAAAGGAAAGACAATATGATAAAATGAAAAAAGGTCAAAATGATCCATAGACTATTTATATCTTAATCATGGCTATCTAATGTGCTCAATTTAATCCCTTGACTACTCAAGTACAATTCAAAATTGTCCTAATATTGGATTATTTTGAATCAGATTTGAGAACTCAAGAGACTTAATTTAAGACATAAGATAATTTGGAACTAAAGCGGATCCCCATAAATAGTTTAAGTACCATTTTGAAATTTTTCTTAAATGATAAATGAGTCTAAGATTTTGATGTAGAACGGGTAGGAGGCTTGGATCCTAAATGTCTTGAAGAGCAAATCAAGGGGTCTAAACAGCAACTTTTGACTCTTAGAAAGTTCTGGACAGCAATCTCCAACGCTTGAATAAACCTTGGGCAGCTGTTATAAGGCTGCTGGAGGCTTTTGAACAGCAATTTCAGACCTCCCGGGATGCAGGACAGCAGTTGGTGGCTGCAGGAATCTGTGGACAGCACACAGGATACAGCAGGAATTGTTGGACAGCAATTTGCTGTGGGTAAAACAGCAACTGGCAAGCTTCAGGCTGCTGGAAACCCAAGGTGAGGTCTTTGGAGAATTTCAGCCAGCAGTAGAGGAGAAGGAGCGCTCTTCTCCAACCAAGAAAGCCTTTGAAGGTCTCGGCCAGCAGCAGTGAAGGACTTTAGAAATCTTTCTAAAGAAATAAGCTGAAAAAAAACTGAGAGGAATTAACAGGGAGAGGTGACGGGATTGCAAGTTTGTTGTCCAGGAAAACTAAAACAATTTCAAATTTTCCAAGTGTGGTAAGTAGGGAATTTAGGTGGAGAGTTTAGCCGTGAGTCAAAAGAGGTATTGAAGAGAGAAAAAAAAGGAGGATTGGGGAGAGATAGGGGGGCGGGTGAGAGAAACGGGAAAGAAGGGAATTGATTTCCTAAATCAATGATTTGATTTAAAATTAATTGAATGCATTGGGGAATTTGGGAGATTCGGCTAGAGTAGGATAGCCGTATGACACAGGGAATTCAATGGAATTTAATTCCTGAAATTAAACTTCCTTAGATTAGGGAATCAATTAGTAGAGCAAGGCAAGGGAAATTTCGGTTATGAAGGGGATTTTGAACAATGTTTAAAATTGCGTATTCGGGTATTGAGGCGTTTTTCATTCGTGAGGCGAGGCGTAAGCCTCAAGGCGTTTTGAGGCGTAAGCCTCAAAATTAAAAGATTGCGTAAACATAAAATAATAAATTTTTTATATACTAATGAGTGAATAATATAAAACATAAAAAAGCATAAGATATGAAGTGAAATCAAAATATCTCAATAATAAGACAACATGAAATATAGTTCAACTCAAAATTCTATCTTTCCGAAATCCCAGTATTCTTTTCATTAACATATAATTCAAATTTACAAAAACAAATAGCAATGACATATCACATAAGAACTCATAAGTCATCAACACTGTCATCACTAAGGGGTTCTTCATTTGAATCATCATTATGATGAACTGCTCTCCCCTTCCTCTTCTCCTATAGAGTCCAATGTCGGGCATTTACTTCAAGATTTATGTAAGTTTTAATATATATAGCGTGAGGCGTAAGCCTTATGCCAATGAGGCGAGGTGGGCCTCAACCAAGTTGAGGCGCAAGCCTCATAAAAAAACTTGAGGCGTAAGCATCGAGGCGTTTTTTACCGGAATTGCGCAAAGGCGGGCCTCAAGGCGAGCCTCATATTGCGCAATTTTAAACCATGATTTTGAATTATTTCCTAAATCTAGACTTGATTTAGGAAATAATTTGAAATAGGATTTAATGAGGCTAATTAACACTTCTTAATTTGGTTTTTTTTTTAGAAAAAAAAATGAAAGAAAATAATTCACTCCAATTTGAATTTAAAATTCAAATTGATTTCAATTAAGTAATTTCCTAAAATAGATGAACCAAATTAGGAAAGAATTTGAAATTTGAATTTGAATAATTTCAAATTCAAATTAATCCCTAAATTAATCCAACCAAATTAGGAAATCCAAAAGGGGGTGGAGAGGAAGGTTCGGCCGGCGGCTAATGGGGGTAGAGCCGGCGACAGGGGTTCGAGTATGGGGGATTTCGAGTGGAGATGAATTCGGTGGCCAAACGAAGATGGGGAGGAGAAAGACGATGGAAAAACAATTAAAGAAGAGATAAAAACAAAAAAAAATGAAAGATCGAAACAAACGATAGAAAATAAAAACCGCAAGCCTTGGACTCTTCCAAAGACTGACGGGTGATTCTTTGCCCTTCTCCAAGGGACTTCAATTCACGAGCCCGGACCCATCCTGCGGCTAGTGAAACTCTCGATTTCTCTCATAGAAATCTCACTCTCGTCCTCTCTCAAGAACACAAGTGTGGAAAACACAAAATTTTCATATCAAATTAACCATCATATTACAATAGCTTAAGGCCCTATATATATGTCATAACATGAGAAAATAAAAAATTACAAAAATGCCCCTTGGGCCATACACTCAAATAAACTAACCTAGGGGTAAAACAGGAAATAACATAAAATAATAGCTAAAATTCATAAAATAAATTTTAAATAACAATTTAAATTAGAGCCGTCGATTTACGACGCCTCCTGTGATAGATGCGCCAGATCTTCGTGCCGATGTCCGCATCAAATTTACAAGGTTTACAAGTCCTATGTGAATGTGTTACATTATCATTTGTTAGCATATCATTCAAGTATTGGCATAACACATAACTACCCATGTTCTACGGTATTTCATTGAAGTACACAACAATAAAACTAAAATAAAATGGTAATCCTAACATGGTTAATTCAAATTCACTTGCATACACTACACCTAGAAAAAAAATCCAATTCTAGATGATAAATTACCTTATTTTCAAAAGAAAATAAACACCCCAAAACAAGATTGCTTCCATTAAGCAATAATATTTTGCTAAAGAGTATATGAAGAAGATCTTTGAAAATAATCCTATGATGCACCGACACGGACACGGTGACATGTACACGACACGACACGGACACGACATTTTTTAAAAATATAGGACACAGGTGCGGCGTGGATATGGCATAATAATTTTTTAATATAATATATAGAAATTATGGTGACATTATATTAAAAATGACAAGCAATAATAAATAAATTTCATGATAACTTGTTTAGCTTATAACATAAAGATGTTTAGTACAAAATGTCTATCATTCAACATAGAAATTATAATTTCATTTATATCTTAATTATTCATTGTTTTTATCTAGATAAGATTGTAACAAACCAATCATGCATAGGAATACATCAAGTTAAATTGATATGAAGTGAAATCAAAATATCCCAATAATAAGACAACATGAATACAACAATATACCGGTCTGTCAAGGGTCCAAGGGGCGCTGCCCTATGGTGGGGTTCGACCTGCGGGGTTAAGGGGCAGCGCCCCTGCGGGGGTTTCCAGGGGTAGCGCCCCCAAAACAAATTTTTAGGGTATGAGTAATTTTGAAATTATGCTTGTTTTTAAAATTCGTAAGTTGTTTGTATGGAAAGATTCCGAGCGGTACCGAGCATGTACCTGGAAGTGTATAAGTTTAAAAGGTTGAGTGTATAAGTTTAAAGGGTTATTGAGATCATATGAAAGCTAAAAGTAAATGGAAGACTTGTTCTTTCTTTGATTGGAATAATTGGTCTGTTTTGAAGTGCTACACTTTTGAAGATTACTAACAATTTCTAAATTGTGCATTTAGAGGATGAAAAAGTAATGTGACAATTGTTCTCCACAAAATATCCAAAAGAAATCAGATTACTGGACAATGAGGAACAAGATATATGGCTTAAAGATGTAATTTTTTTAACTGTATATGACATATACCACAAATTGGAAGAGGTTTCCCATCAGCAAAGTGAACTTTTAGAATTGCCATGGTAACGAAGTACAAATAAAAATTTGTGCAGGAGTGATCACAAGCTGAGATAAATTTAAGTTGTCACTGGTCGAAGATGAGAGAGATGCGTCAGCAGAACTAAAATAGGTGTGACCAGTCTTAGTTCCTTTTGATCAGGTCTCCGTCAGCATTCAGTCACCTTCCTTCTTGTAATCTGCAATATTTCGGATTAAAGGCACCACCAATATGGCCATCATTTTTTGCATGAATAAACTACATTTTGGCTCTCCTTCATTTTAATTTGTAAAGGAAGCTTCAACATTACTCGGAGGCACTGAGGTTTTTTCTGCTTATAAAACATCTTGGAAACATACATCTAAATACGTTACAGACTTTGTTTTCATCAAACTCTCTCTAACGATCTGAAATTTATCGCCCGTATTTCCTTGTTGGAGTTCTTGATCAACAAACAGAGCTTAAACATAATATTTTCATAAACGATAGAATAATATTTCATCCATAGATTTACAAATCCCAAATAAAACTCCTAAACAGTTTCTGTATCACGTTATATATTCGTTAATCTCAATTACAAAATTGCATTTCCTAGAATCATCACCTTGATGATCTAATTTCATTAGAAATATGATCAAATATCCACATACTTAAAGCAGATTAATGAGCCCATTAATTTAAACCAACGTGGGACAATACAAAACATAGAATCCAGCTCATCAGCTATGTATAGCTTTTCTGCAACTTTTCAGTTTTTTTTTTTTTTCCTTCAACTTTTCAGTTCTTTTTATTGATCTCCATTAAGTTTTGGTTCACTAAAAATCAATATAACCCCAAAATTTTCAGTTCATAATGAAGCATGCTTAATAAAACTCTACAGGAAATATTGTTTCCAATTGAAACAAACAGGAATAACATCAGATTTGGTATTAGGCTCCTAAGGTAAGAAATGCAATAACTATGGAATCCAAAGGGAATAGAGAACCCGAACTAATAACAAAGGATAGAATCTTGTGAGAGAAATCAGAGATGCTGAAGATAGTTTGCAAGCTCCTAAATATTTTTTAAAGCAGTAAAATAGAGATTGACTAGAGGAAAGTCCTTAGACAGCTGATGCAAAAGGCTATCATAGCATGATAAAGAAGCTAAAAAAATGAGAGTCAATGCACTCTCCCTGAGGCCAAAATCCTCTTATAAAAAACGTTTATCTTCCAAGCATAGAATGTACATGTGTAAAAATGGGGTGATAATAGTACACAGTTGTCCCACAAAAAAAAAGAAGCTAAATTCGCAACCTAAAAGGAAAACGAATATGCATATACAATAGGATGTGCTATCACTGCACATAGTTGAATAGGACATGATATAATGTGTGCAACGTCATGTACACAGCTATTGACAGTTGCATCATGCTGTTTTCAGCAAGATCTTAGGGTGGAACATCATAAAATCTATCCAAACGAATGTCCAACTACTCCTAAAGTTGTGGTTCACTATCATGAACTATCCTCTGAATGAACTTCGTCTTCATTTAGGTTTAGATAAACCTTTTCCTAGGCAAAATCAGAAGGGCTTTCTTCTCACTTGATACTTCTAAATATCCTGATCTGGATCGCTTCCCCCTTTTTTTTTTTCCACGGAATGTGAGTTATCATTCAGAATCTGCAATATCTCCCCTTATTTTACTTATACCTAAAAAAAGGACAACAAATTTTGATGTGGGGGGGGGGGGGGGGGGGGGGGGGGGGGGGGGGGGGGTCAAGGTCATCAACATTTAATGACCCTTGGACTTCTAGTGGTTCTTGGTTTGGACTTATAGGTTGCTTTGGTGTTGAGCTATTTTAAGTGTTAGTTGATGCTATCAAATATTTCTGTAATTTTATTTGAACAATAGTATATTTTATGTTCTTTTCTTTTTTTTTCTATCTGATGATGGGTAAACATCCAATGAACATGGTAGGTTGTGCATGGGGCTTGGTAGACCTTTGGTTTGCTGACTCGATTGATCCTTTGGCTGCTGCTGGTTCACGGGTTAGTTGTTGGGGCCTTTGGTGATGAATGGAGAAGGTTGGGGTTGAGCTCATTCTCTTAGTTGCTTGAGCTGAAGTTGAGTAGCTCATTAATGTTCTAAAGGTAGCTCATTAAGAAGATGATTCAATTTTGGAGTGGACTTGTCCCTTCTCCTTCCCTTTTCTTCTTGTCTCTTGGGAAACTGTGGCTATGCTTACTGTTTTTGTGCCTTGGCTCCTTGGATTCTTGGCTGGCTGAATTCTGTGCCTTGTCTTCTTGGTTCTCACGGTGGCTGTTGGATTTCCCGAGCTGGGGGGTTTTCCCGTGGCATTTGGCACCTTGGTTCCATGCGGTTTCTTTGGTCCCGTGGCTGCCTCCTCGATTCTTCGACTGGGTTGTTCTTTCCCATGAAAAGCATTGGGGAAAACCGTGACTTGGTGCTTGGATTCTTGTGTAAATTAATGAATGTGACTATTGGTATTCTCCTATCTTGCCTATACTATAAATATGAGAAGTTTTTGTGAAGAGAGGGAGTTGATTATTTTGAGCAAATTTGCTATTGACCTGCGGGTTATTGGAAAAGCTTGCGAGCTTGTTCCATTCTTCTTTCTCATCCCCTCCGGAAATCTTGCGAGCTCTTTCCACCCTTCGTCTTGGCTTCTAACATCTTTCGTCTCTCCGCAAGTGCCACTCCATTTGTATCTTTCTTCTTGAGCTTTGGTAGTGATTGTTGGTTGACTTGGAAGCATCTATTGAAAGAATTGGACGATCTTGCTGTAGTGGACCATCGGTTTACTAGCCCTATGCACTTATCTTATTTAACCTACAATTCGATGCATGTGAGGAACCCGCTTTGACGGTTGTCTGAAGATCATGGTTTAAAATTGCGCAATATGAGGCTCGTCTTGAGGCCCGCCTTTGCACAATTCCAGTAAAAAATGCCTCAATGCTTACGCCTCGAGTTTTTTTTATGAGGCTTGCGCCTCAACTTGGTTGAGGCCCGCCTTGAGGCCCACCTCGCCTCACTGGCATGAGGCTCACGCCTCATGCTATATATATATATTAAAACTTACATAAATCTTGAAGTAAATGCCCGACATTGGACTCTATAGGAGAGGAGGAAAGAGAGAGAGCAATTCATCATAATGATGATTTAAATGAATAACCCCTTAGTAATGACAGTGTTGATGACTTATGAGTTCTTATGTGATATGTCATTGCTATTTATTTTTGGAAATTGGAATTATATGTTAATGAAAAGAATTTTGGGATTTGGGAAAGATATAATTTTGAGTTGAGCTATATTTCATGTTGTCTTATTATTGGGATATTTTGATTTCACTTCATATCTTATATTTTTTTATGTTTTATATTATTCACTCATTAGTATATAAAAAATTTATCATTTTATGTTTACACAATCTTTTGATTTTGAGGCTTACGCCTCAAAACGCCTTGAGGCTTACGCCTCGCCTCACGAATGAAAAATGCCTCAATACCCGAATACGCAATTTTAAACATTGCTGAAGATAGCGTTATTTTTATTTCTTTCTTTCTTAAAAATCTCTTCGTGCTTTCTTGTTGGATTTTGAGTGTTTTAGTTGATTACTACTATTTTAATAAAGTCTGGTTTCAGTTTTATCCATTGTACTCTTTGTTTCAGTTCTCTTATACTTGTGCTTACATCATTAGCTCATTATTTTGAGCTCTTGGTTAGCTCATTATGAGCTGAAGTTTAGTTCATTTATTCAAGTTTAGTGGCAGCTCATTATTGTGAAAAGTTTGGCTCTTTCCTTTCCCCATGCTGCCTTCTCAGTTTCCCCATAGCCTCCTCGGTTCCTTGTGGTGTTGATCCTTCGGTTTGCTCCCTGAAAGTTGTCCCGTGGTCCCCCTTTTTCTGTTTTTGGCGTTGGCTCTTTGGGTCCCAGCTGGGCTGCTTTCCCAAGGCTGCTGGAAGCTTGTTCCGTGGCTTTGGTGTTCTGTTTTCTGTGAAAACTTGGTGGCTGCTGTTGGCTTTTCAATTCCTTCATTTATTTAGGTATTTGAAGAGATCTTTTGGGCTGCTGATTAATGGCTTTTGAGCTGCTGTTTTAGGTGTCTTTAGGCCTTCTATTTTCAGCTTTTAATTAATGTTTTGGGACAGATTTATGGACAAAAATCTGGACTGAAATTTTGTCCTCCTTTTAATTGAATTAATTAATGGTTTTAGTGGCTGTTTGTATTCCCTTTCTTACCTATAACTAGGAGTTGTTTGTGGCTGTTTTAGCAAGTTTATGATGTGATTTTTGGAGATAAAACCTGCGGGTTTGTTGTTTGAAAAAGCTTGCGAGCTTTGTCCAACTTCCCCCTTTCCTTCCCTCTTTGAGAAAGCTTGCGAGCTTGTCTCAACTTCGTCTTGGCTTCTAACCTCTTTCTTCTCGCCGCAAGTGCCACCTCACCTATATCCTTCTTCTAATGGAATGAAGCTCCTTTAGGTTTGTTTTTGTCCAAGTTGGTAAAGTATTTGTAAGGTGTTTGTGTTCAAGAGTTGTAAGTGTCCTTTTCTAATATTATAAAAGTATTTTTGTTTCTTATTTTGTATCTTTTGAGAATTTGGTGTATTTCTTTAGCATTTTCTTTATCTCTTTTATATAGGAAGTGCTTGTTTCTTTTGTGATCAAAAATTTGGGTCCCTCTCTCACATTTTTTATTACATCAAATTTCTAAAGAACTTAAGACCTATTAGTCTCCTCAATGGTGCTTACTAAGGCTTCATTTGGGACGGGTTTTTTATTGCTTCTTAAAGAAACTTTCTAGTAAAAAATTAAAAATTTTATACTAGAAAGCTTCCTTAAGAAGCAATAAGAAATTCGACCCAAATGAAGCCTGAATTTTCTAAGGGACATTATTGCAAGAGGGCTTATTGATGCATCATTTTGGTATATGAATTAATTTACTCTTCTATCAAAGAAAAAAAAAGAAATATTTTTATCTTCAAAGTGGATTTTGAGAAAGCCTTTGATAGTTTCCCTTTGTATGTTCTTTTTAAAAAAAATTATATTGATTTATTTCCACCCAAATTTATCTCTTCAATCATTAAATCAATTGCTCATGCAACTCTCCAAAATATTGTAATTAAATAAAATTATTAGGGGAATTAGGCAAGAGGAAGTGTTTCTCCTTTTTTTTTCATTATCATTGTTAAAGCTCTTCACTAAATGCTACACACTGCTTCTTTTAACAATTAGATTGAGGGCTTTTACTTCAAGCATGAGGAACCACACATTAATAGTCTTGAAAAATATGCTCCTATTTTATAAAGCTACCCCATTTTCAAACTAATATTCTTAAAAACATCATGATCGTGTTTGAAAAAGTATATGGGCTGAGAATTAATTTCTCCAAATATTTTTTGAATTATCTTAAGAAACATTTGAATTTGAGTATCATTCTAACCAAAAGTTTGGATTTCTCTCTTGAAGCCCTTCCCTTTTAAGTATTTGGCTTTTAGACTCTAAAATTTTATAGTGTAATTTTTTAATACTATTCTCATAATCTTCATAGAAAAGCTTATCAAAATATCTCAACTACTTTTGTTGAATATCCACTTCTAATAAAAACTCTTTTTGATATTCAATATTAATGGACTTACTTGAACTAAACCCTTACTTCTCATATTTCATTGTTTGGCTGATTTATAAAAATATTTTTCACCCTCATTAGTATCTAATATATTATATAAATCATTAAAAGCTAAATTTTTATATCGCATATTATTTTCTTAGACTCCATACTGACCCATTTATATTTTTCCCAATTTTTCGAGCTTTTACACTTAAACCAATTTTTCTAACAAAGTTTCTTATTTTTTTATCTTTTACTGCACTCTTTGATTTCACCACCAACTACTTTTATTATTATGAGTTTTTGGTTTTGATACTCCAAGCACATTATTTGTGACATTTTTAATATTAATAGCTACTTTTTTTCACATAACATTAGTTTTCTCATGCTCAATCAAAATCATAAGATCTTGAATCTTTAGTATTTTTTGAATGCCCCCATTTAATCTTAAGATAATATTTTATTTTATTTTTATAATCCGTCCCTTCATCTTAGAGTCTAAAACTAAGTGATGTTTGATACATAAACTTTTACTAAGAATGATTTTAAAATTTCATCAAGCTATTTTTCTTATAAGAAAATAATCAATCTAAATTTTACTATATACATTCTTGTAAGTGATGAGATGTTCCTAACTTTTTTTAAATAAGGTATTAGCAATTACAAAATCACAAGTTGGAGCAAAATCTAATATGGTCCTACCACCTTTATCAATCACTCTAAACCCATAGTCACCTTCAATACTTTTAAAATCTCATACCAACATGTCCATTTAAACCTCTTCCAATAATTTTTTTTCGTTAAGGGATATCTTTTGTATGAATTCTTTTAATTATTCCAAAAATTTTATTTTGAACACATATCCAAAACAAATTAAAGGGAAGATACACCAAATGGATGGAATATTTAACCTCATTTCACTATTCCCTCAAGCATAAATAGAGACAATTCAATCAAGTGACAGATGTTCTAAATAGAAGGTTACTTATAATCAACACCTTGCAATTCAAACAGTGGTATTTGAAGCCAGAAAAGAACTATATGAGCAAGATCCTGATTTCAGAAAATATGTAAGGTATGTCAAAAGAGTTCCTTTAAACATTTTCTGATTTTCATATTGACCATGGGTATCTATACTTTGGCAATAGGGTTTGCTTCCTTTAGGTAGGCCATTTTGTATGAGTCATGATGGCAAAATAACCAGTCATTTTGTCAAAGACAAGTCATTGGCTATTATCCAAGACATTTTATTGGCCCTTACTCGTCAGAGACATAGAACACTATGAAAAGAAATGTTAGAAATGCCACCAAGCAAAAAAAAAAATGTCAACCTGGAGCAGCTCCATACATGCCTTTACTCGTTCCCAAATTATCATGGACTCACGCTAGTATGGACTTCGCAGTAGGACTACCAAATACACGTCATAAAGATTCCATCATGGTGGTTATTAAGAGATTTCAAAGATGGCACACTTTGTACAATGCTGCAAGACATTTGATGCAACCCACATTTCTAATCTTTATTTCCAAGAGATCATTAAATTGCACGGTATTTCTAAAACCATCACATTTGATCAAGGCATCAAGTTCATTAGCCACTTCTCAAAGATGCTATGGGACAAATTATGAACAAAGTTACATTTCAGCTCCATCGTACATCCACAAATAGATAGACAAACAGATAGACAAACGAAAGCTGCCAATAAAAATTTAGGTAATCTCTTGAGATGTTTTATAGGCAAAAACATCCATCAATGAGATATAATTCTTCCTCAAATAGAGTTTGAGTACAATCAATCTCGAAGCCAAACCACAAGGCATAGTCCCTTTGAAGTAGTCCATGGAAGAAATCCCACATCTCCCATTGATTTAATTTCTCATATCCATCTTACAAAATGCCATACAGAAGCTAAACAGCGCATTCAAGAAATTCAAAAGGTTCATGAAGTGCAAGATCAAATGAAGAAATAAACGGAAAATATCAAGTATATGCCAACAAAAACAGAAAACATTGAGTTTTCAAAGTGGATGATTTGGTATGGATCAAGTTACGCAAAGAAAGGTTTGCAATAGGTCCTCATTTGAAAACTAAGGCAGTTAGACCATTTTGCATTATTAAACGCATCAATGACAATTCTTATCAACTGGAACTACAATGGTGACTACCAAAAAATATGCTACCTTCAACATTTCATACTTAACCCCTCGTTACAAAGAATCATTGACTTCAAATTATGACAAAGCCTCTCTAAGTTGGGGAGAATGATGCAGAGCACTCGTCCAATTTAATAAACCGGACCAACCTTTTTTTATTTTTTTAATTCATTTTTAAAAGTCTTTAGTTCCTTTAATAATCTGTTATTTCCTTCACCCTAGCCTTAAACTTATAAATAGGGAAGCCTTAACCTAATAATTTCAGATTTTGAATGTTAGAAAAGAATAGAGAAAGCTATTCTTGGTTCCTTCCTCTGGCTCCTGGAATTCCTTCCGGGTGGTGGACCAACTCTCCTCCTCCGCCAGTGTCTCTCTTATCCGCCTACGGCAACAGTAGCCTCCTCCTCCCGTTCTTTCTCCACAGCTGCCCAAGGCCTGCAGTTCCAGACCCTGCCTCCACTGCAGCCAGCGCCAGCCACGTCAAGCCCTTCAGCCGCCATGTGGGCCTATACTGCCGCCGGATCCTCCCTCCAAAACCACCGGATCCCTCCTTCACAACAGCTAGCCACTTCTTGCTGCTATCCATGACATCCAGCTGCCAGGAACTGTCCAACCAACAAGCAGCCAGTGGTTCCTCCTTCCCACTCCCCCCCCACCCTTCCTGATGTCATTTCCTTCCAGCTCAGAGCATGGGTTTTCAGCCATCATTACAGCTACTGTCCTCTTATCCTACCTCAAGAAAGTAGCAGCTAAAGAGAATTCTTATCCTTATAGTCTTCAAGAAGACATCTAATTACTAGTTCCAAGATTCTTGTCTTCTTTTATCATTGTTTTGTATAGAGCTGTCAACATTTGACCCGACCCGAAAACCCGACCCGAACCCGACCCGAAAATTTCGGGTTTGGGTCAACCCGAACCCGAACCAGGTCGGGTTCGGGTTAGAGATTTCGACCCGTTTATAAAACGGGTCGGGTTCGGGTTGACCCGGCGGGTTGCCGGGTTGACCCGCCAACCCGTTTTAACCTAACCACACGGACATGACCCACTGCCAAAGCGCCCTCGCGCGACCCCCCGCACCGCGAACACGCACCGCGCGCCCTCGCGCGACCCCGCCGCACCGCGCGACCAGCCGACCACGCAGCACCGCACGACCCCGCGCACTCGCGTTACCCCGCGCACCACGCCCTCACGCGACCCCGCCGCACCGCGCGACCGCCGCACTCGCGGGTCATCCCGGGTCGGATCGGGTCAACCCGGCAACCCGTCGGGTCGGGTCCGGGTTCGCATTTCCGACCCGTTTACCTAACCGGGTCGGGTTAGGGTTGACCCGTTTGAGCCCGGGTCAGTTCCGGGTTCGACCCGAACCCGACCCGTGACCCGAAATTGACACCCCTAGTTTTGTACAATTAACAAAATAATAAACCTACGAAAAAATGTTCATTAAGCTATACGTTGTAGTCAGTGTCCAGTATAGATGGCATTACCTTACATCAGCAGGCAACAAAATGCCAATAGAGCTTTCCATAAAGTCATCTCATATCCTACGAATACAAAAAAAAAGGCTATGGCACTTATACCCATTCATTAACTATTATTATCAAATTCCTTATTAAATCGACAAGAACCTCAAATTCACTAAATATCAAAATCCTGGTAAAGAAGTGATAGTAATGAAAATTTTGAAAGATCAACAACAACACCAAGCCTTTATCCCACTATGTGGGGTCAGCTACATGAATCTTTTTTTCTCCATTGTGTCCTATTAAAAGTCAAATTCTCGTTTAAATCTAATAAAGAAAGGTTATTCCTAATATTTTCTAACCAAGTCTTTTTAGGTTTACCCCTACTTTTCTTAACATAAGTCAAATTTAATACCTCTACTCTCCTAACCGGGTCATCGGAAGGCCGCCGTTTTATGTTGACCAAATCATCTAAGGCGACTCTCTCTAATCTTATCTTCTACTGGAGCTACTCCAACCTTTTCACGTATATGCTCATTTCGTATCATATCTCTAAGGTAAAACCACTCATCCACCTGAGCATCCTCATCTCTGCCACACTTAACTTAGTATTATGCTTCTCTTTTAATGGCCAACATTCGGCACCATAAAGCATTGCAGGCCTCACTACCATCTTATAGAATTTTCCCTTAAGTTTGAGGGGTACATTTCTATCACATAACAAGCCGGACGCATTCCTCCACTTCAACCATCCAACTTGAATTTTGCTGATAATATCCCCATCTATTTCACCACCACTCTGAATAATAGATCCAACATTCTGAAAAATTTGAAAGATCACACTAAAAAATATAATGTAGCAGACAGAATCAGTTGCATCATCTTAATATTCAAATACGGATGGGTGGGTCCATTTGCATATAGATTAGAACAAAGTGTCTCAAAGTACAAAGAGCAGCATCAGATGCAGGGATTATTCGACAATAAACTAAGGATAATTCAGTGAAGGGAAAGATTCAGAAAAAATCGTTAGTTTTATTCAAGGAAGACTAGTCTAATAAGTGAAGGAGAATGAGAAGTTTAAATGATGATAAGAGTTCAATAATAAGCAATTTCAGTTCATCTGCAGATTAGATAAATGTAGAGAGATACTTCAGAAATTAAGTAGAAACACTAAGTGGATAAAAATTGTATATACAAAGCAATATAAGGGGAAAAATGAAACTAAACAAAAAAATAAAGAATATGAAATTGACTTGGCCAGTAATAATATTTGAGAGAGTGTTTCTACGCTCAAAGATCAATTTAAACTATAGTGTAGACATAAGCACTCCACTTCTAGAAGTTCTTTAAAAATGGCTCATTAAAGAATTTATTCTACACTTATAACTAGATACGGAAAAATAAAAAGCCAAGTTGTATTTTCCATCAAATATTGACTAGAGAAAATGAAAAAAGACAAAAATTGCAACACTCATATTGGTTCTTCCAGTCAAGTAAAATATGGTAACATGCCGATAGAATAATTAGGCTGACCTCTAGAGTAGAATGGCAATCAGTGACAACTTCAAAGATTGCATCTAGTCCTTTAAGCTCCCTCAACCTTTCCTTGAAATTTCCACCAACCTTTCGCATAGTCTCAGTTGCATCTGATGGAAATATGTGAGTAGAATTTAAAAGGATAGGCATTTAAAAAGTAAGAACCTGACCAGGCACATACAATTTAACATCACTTGGCCATATTATTCATAATATGATGTAACAATCCAGAGTGCAGACATTATATGGAAGTATTAGCTTAATGAAAAGAAAAATGAAAGCATTTTTTAGGTTTCCTCCCACTGAATTGAAAACATCTATTTTATATATGAAAATTGTGTAAATAACACTTGTGGATCACAACATTGTTTTCCTACGGAGTGGCAACTGGCATTTGATTATGCCACATGACCGTCATTCTTTCAATATTTGAATTAACAACTATTACAACAAATGAACAATTTTTCAGATTCCAAATGTTACCTACAGGGTTTAGCTAGAAAAAATAATGACTTCCTGCAAAGCTATTATAAAGTGAATTAGATTTCTAAACATCAATAAATTAGAACCATTTAATGATATTTCCGTGCATTTACAAGGAGAAATGACTACCTCGATTGACATTATTTTGAAGCACTACCACTTCCCTTGGTGCAAGGCCATGCTCTTACCACCAAGGGTTCTGCCACCTATGCATAACTTGAGTAAGAAAGCATGCAAGATACGTATCTACTGTTGCATTGAGTAAACAAGCATGCAAGAGAAGTATCTGCTGTTAATACAACGACATACCTTGTATTTCTATTTAGCAATGAAATATGATAGCAACGGGTTCTTATTCCTTGTAGTTGTTTGATTAAATGAAACATCTTAGTTGTCCGATGATGTAAGTAAACATAGCCCAAACTATGCCTTGCACACACTTTAATTAAAAAAAAAAAAAACAAGCACAACTATTTACTTCATTTCGTTAATTCACTCCCTTTCCCTCTAAACAAACATGCCTATAATCAAATAAGAGAAGATTTTGCAAGTAAACATGAAAAGGCACTACTTGAGGCTGGTATTGGACTATCCAGTTAATCATATAGAAAAGAACTTAGATGTGAGCATCTGTTCAGAGTTCTTCCAAGCAGCGTCCACTATACTTGAATAAGAAATAAATCACTTCGAACTCATAATATCATAATAATGCTAACCAAAACTATGCCACGTTGGGGCATAAATTTCAAGGACATTAAACAAGGGCTTACCTGCAAAAGAGACAGTAGATAAGCATGCTTTCTCCATGATCAGCAGAGCTATCCATTTCGAGCTGAACTCTGGCCTCTTCATATCATCGACATTCTCATTGCCAGATTTAATCTCATTACAACTTACAAGAATTTCTTTGAGTTTTGATATTATTGCTCTCGAACTAGAATCAGTTCCTTTAATTGCACTATTAAGTGTTTGAGGCTTGTGTATTTCTAAGAGATTGAAGCGGACTTTTGGTGGCTTCTTCTCAACAGAATGACTTATTGGTGGATTCAATAGCATAAGAAGAAAACGTAGACAAGATGGAGAATCAAGAAGACCGACATCTTCAACCTGAAATCAAAGCAGTAAATAGAGAGGAAATATAATAGAATGATCATTTATATCTGATTCACTTCTACATGATTCATTCAAAATAAAATTTCCTCAATATAATGACACGCTTTGAGCCATAGTCATCAAATGCTACAATAAATTCCAAAGGCTAACATGTTTGGTAATCTGATAAAAATAAAACTCGGTGGAATTCATGCCGCCAAAGTTTATGAATATGCATTAAGGAAATAACCACGTAAATATACTTAGAAAACTATCATAATTTTCCTTCAGATCATCCCTCATTAAATGGACCCATTCATGGGGCATGTTACCGACTCTAGGTGACAAAAGCCAAGAAACAACAAAATGCTTAATTCTAATCATCCAAATATAAAATGAAATTTAACCATAAATCAAAATCTAATAAAAATTTAAAGAAAATAATAAGAAGCTTAACATCACCAAATTAAACCTTATCAAATTAAATTGATTATCTCAAAACTTGATGCAACAGTGGCAACAAGAACATGATGCAGTACTGTTCTGACTTGGCTGATTATTTAGCCAAGGCAACTCATAAAGGTCTAGTTCCTTGTAGAACAATTATGAAGAATCAAACCAAACTATAACAAATCTAAAACAGACATTTTCAGAACTTTTTAGGACCATATTTGATTTTTTGGTTTAATTTATTTATATTCTTAAAAAATATTTTATTAAGCTAAATTATCTTTTTGGATTATCTTAGGTTCAAGTTCAAATGCTTTGATAGGATTAAATTTAATTTCAAAATCTTTTTTCCTAATTTTTGTACCCTATTTCTATAAATATAGATTTCTGGCTTTTAATCAATTTGATGACCACTGATAATTGATGGAATTAAATTATTCTTGAAGCATGTTATGAGTGTTCTCACTAAAAATTGTGCACACAAATCTATCCAAGTTGTAAGTGGAGTTCTCTTCTTTTCTCTTTCCTTATTAATCAAAACATCAAATTGAGAAAAAAAAAATGTAGGAGCTGTTTTTGGGTAAAATGAATTTGAAGTAAAAGGTTGACATGTATTTTGATATTATAGGTAATTAGTATGAAAATGATGCTAAGTAAAATTTTCATGTATGTGACATCTGAAGAACTCAACTTTTCCTGCAAAATAAAAGGACGCAAATCAAATATATTTCTTTTAAATCTCATAACAAAGCCACATAAATCCTCACTTCCGCATTGCTAAGTTTCTCTCATAGAAGAAATCCCCTCTCCATGCAAAGCACTTGCAAATGTGAGGTACGATCATCATGTGATAAGGACATCGTCAGCAATTTCGACATGTGTGCCATCGGAGACACCGGAGATCGACGGCCACGATCAGGAGTTTTAATTATTTTGTCATGTTATGTAGTAATTTATTTTATTTTTTTCAATTTTTCCATTTTTACCCTTATGGGTATTTGGTCTCTATTGTAGCCCTAGGGGCATTTTAGTCTTTTGTTTCCGTTGTCATTTTGAGGCCTATATATATGGCCATTTCTTATGTAATGAGGGATGAATATTTTGAATGAAAAAAAAAAAAAGTTATGTTTTGTTTCTACTTTTCTAGCATGAGTGCTTGAGAGGGAAGAGAGCTCAAGTGGAGCAATTCGCAAGGCCCACCAATCGTTGGAAGAGTCCTCGATTTGTGGTTAGATTTTTTTTTCTCTTCTCGCTCGTATTCATATCCCTCTCCTTCCCATCCACTACAAGAATAGCCCTCCCATCTCCACTTGCCGCCGCCCCTTGGAGGTTCACCGCCGGCCACATCCACAGCCCCGGCCGACCACCCTGCCGGCGACTTCCCCTCAACCGTCCACCCCGTCTCTACCACATGAACAAATTTGAAATTTGAATTTTGGATTTCAAATTCTTTCCTAATTTGGAATTCCAAATTTGGAAAGTTTTCATGACGGTTCCCAATTTTAATTCAATTTTAAAATTGGAGTTTTCATTTACTTGTGCCACATCACTAAAATTCAAATTGGAAGCCACATCATGAAATTCCCTCTCCTCCTTCTCAGCATGCCGCCAGCCACCCAAGGAAATTCCCCCACTAAATGCTATTAATGCCTTGACCATTTTGGAATCATATTTGGATTTCAAAATTTTCCTCTCAATCCACGTAAAACTGAAATTAAAGTTCAGTTTTAATTTTTAAAATCCCTCCCTCTCCCTCATTAAGCCGCCGACCACATATATGGGCCCCTCTTGATTACCCATTAATTCCCCCTTAATTACTTTTGGAAATTTGAAATCCCCTTTCAAATTACTCCCTCTTTTATACTAAAATTTGAGAATTAATTTCAGATTTTTGTAAACCATTTGCCACCTCATCTAACCTAGCTCCTCTAATTTTTCCACACCCGCCCATCTCTCACACTTGGCCGAAACTTCCCCCACTCCTTGAAAATCCCGCTGACCACCTCTCTCTCGTCCCTTGAATAGAGAAGCCAAGGAAAGGAGAAGACGACGCCTCCCCTCTCCACTTCAATGTTGAATGGCGGATTGATGAGGACATCGACAGACGCTACCGACATGTTTATCGCCGGCGAAACCGCAGATCGACGGCCACGATTCAGCGTCTCTACTTCTGATTTAGATGTCATGATGTATTTCATTATTATTGTCTTTTATTTACTGTTTTCCCATTTTACCCCTGTGGGGAGTTATGTCTTATTGTAGCCCAAGGGGCATTGAGTACTTTTATTTCCTTATGTTTGAAGACCTATTTATAGGGGTCTCATGCTTTGTATTATGGTTAATGATAATTTGAATGAAAATCTAGTTTTTGTCTCTTTGCTTCTTCTTCTTCTTGTCTTGCATGAGAGCTTGAAGTTAGAGAGGAGAACGAGAGCCCAAGGCGAGGACGAAAAACAATACCCACCAGTCATTGGAAGAGTCCGTGGCTCGTGGTCTATACCCAACATCCAATCCCCTTCCTTCTTCCCAACCCGCCGGCCATAGCTTCCTTCTTAACCGCCGGCCACCCCACCACCACCATTCGTCCGTGGACCTTTCAACTATCGACCTCATCTCCAAGTCACCTCGAATTCAAATTTTGAAAATTCAAAATTTTGAATTTCAAAATCTTTCCAAATTTGGAATTTCCAAATTAGGAAAGCTTTAAATCCGTTTTCATGACAAAATTCAAATTCAAATGGATTTTGTGTTAATCCTTCTTAAACCTCATGCACCCAATTTGGAAACCATCCACTTGCTCTCACACCAATTTCCCCCCACTAGAAGCCGCCGGCCCCATGCTTGGGTGGAGCCCATTAATGCCTCATTAAAGCATTGATTCCTCTTGAATTGGGAATTAACTCCTAATAATTTTCCCTCCTAATTCACTTAAAACTGAAATCAAATTTCAGTTTTGAATTTCCAAACCTCCTCCCTCCCTCTATGGACCGCCGGCCTCCTTCCTTGGCTTCCCCTCATTAACTCCACTTAATGCCTTAATTTCAAATTCAATGCAATTTTCCCTCCAAACTTAATCAAAACTGAAATTATTTCAGATTTTGATTAATTCCCTAAGAGAAGTGGTCTAAACCTAATTTGTTTTCAAGCCTTGTTCCTCTATACACCCGCCAGCCACCCTCTCCCTTGGAATCCCGCCGTCCCCCATCCTCTCTCTTCCCGTCTCTTGAATCAAGAGTCCAAGAGGGAACGAAGGCGACGTCTTCCATCTCCGGTTCAATGACGTATGGCGGATTCGGAGCTTGAGTGGGGACTTGTATTCAACGCCGACGGGAGCATCAACATCCTACGATCACCGTGCTTCGACGTAGGATTTGAAGACGAGACCACCGTGGAAGAGTACGTGGAGAGAGTCGTCCCGATCCTTGCAAGCATCTACGACCGCCAATTTTCAAAGTACACTTGGAGCCTCGACGGCCACTTACGACATCCCTCCCTACCGGCTACTTTTCCTCCGACGAAGTTCTTCGGCGCCCTCTCTCTAGTGGTAACATCCTTCATCGCTTGGATCTTTTATCTCCGCCAAAAGTCTACCAATCCTTGAGTGAAATGGCCACGAGGTGAAATTCTCGTTGTTAAACGTTGGGTTTTTTTTACTTGTACTTTGCATTTAATTCCCCTTGGATTTTGAATGAACTATTTTGGTTAATCTCAAGTGCATCTCTTTGGCCTAAGCAAGTCAATATTTTCGAATTTCCTAACTCAAATTTTATGTGTTAACTTTAAATTTGTGACGAGCAACACTTTAATCGCTTCTCTTTAATTTATACATAACTCCTAGTAGTTTCACATCATATTTGATATCAGAGCATGGCTAGCATGCTTTGCTCATGCTAGATGCATCCTAGGAAACTCCTTTTAGCTTGCCATTAGAGGTTTGCATGCATATCATCTTTTATTTAAGTCTATTTACTGTTTTGCTACTGCTGGCCTGAATTTTTTGCATCAATTACTTCACCATGCCTAAGTATATTCATGTGCTTAAGTGCTACCACATTCACATTAACATCCATGGTAGTCTAGGCCACTTTTACACTTGCTGCCATCTAGTTTCTGCACTAAATGTAGCCTGATAGTTGAGTTCCTTATAGTTCCTAGTTGCTGTCCACCATTTCCTGCAGCGGTTAAGCACCCGGTAGTGACCCTAATTCCACTGTTTAGGTGCTGCCTTCACCCAAGAACTTTGCCTAGACAATTAGGTGATGTCACCCATCGTTGTGTTTGCTGTCCAGCACTTTACAGCTGCTGTAATCGCAATTTCAGCAAGCATTTTAGGGAGTCTAGCTGCTGCCTTGGACCTAGAAACCTTCCTAGTGATCCCTAGAACCCAACCATGAATCCCACACATATGCAAGCCACCTTAAACATGATTGTGAGCCAGTTGGGCTCAATGTCGCAACAAATTAGAGACACCCAAACGAGTGTTGCGGACCTCAAACGTCACACAGGAGAGAGACTCGACAATATTGAACGAATGGGACACCCGGCTATCTACACACCGTCTAGACCTCAATCCCCGTACGGCGAAGATGCCCGAACTGAGTACGGACCTCCTAGGGATTACCACCGACCACATCAAGAACCGGTAGGACGTGAAGCCCCTTGGAGAGACAACGACGCTCAACTCCTCAAGAGTATTAATATAGACGCCCCGACGTTTGACGGTACGTTAGAGCCTCAAGTTTTTCTTGACTGGATTAAAGGAATGGATAGCTATTTCAAATGGTATAACATTTCGGAAGATAAGAAAGTTAGGTTCGCTGAGATGAAGTTGACGGGTAGAGCAAACCAGTACTGGACCAACGTAGAGCACATGAGGGAGACTCGAGGAGAATACCTCATAGCTGACTGGGGAGCGATGAAGCAAGAACTCAAAAGGAAGTACCTTCCTCCCTCGTACTACCCAAGACTACTAGATCGTTGGAATAGGCTAACCCAAAGGAGTAAACCAGTTAAGGAATACATCTCCACGTTTGATGATTTCCTAATGCGTTGTAACGGGGAGGAGACCACCACTCCCACGCAACTTCTGTCCATGTTCAGAGCCGGACTGAGAGAAGACCTTAGGAATGAGTTCTTTGCTCGAGGAATAACTACGTACGAAGCTGCCTGTAGTCTTGTACTAGACTTGGAAGAGTCTAGAAACCACACCACCAGGACTCAAGACTCTAGACCTAACCCTTTTAAGTCTTCCTCTAGTCAACCATACAACAAACCCACTGTACCCTCTGGTAGTCGACCTGCTCCTAGCCAAGCCCAACCTCGATCAGACTATAAAGGGAAAACCCCAGAACGAGAGACACCCAAAACCACTGCCGGCACTAAGTGTTTTAGATGCCATGGGTACGGACACATTGCTTCTCAGTGCTCCAGCCCATTTAAGGTCACTATAATTGAGGAAGTGACGGAGGAAGAGAATGAACCAGAGACTGACTTGGTCCACCATATGGACGACGATGAGGAGTTTTTCGACGAAGAAGATACTACTGTTGTTCACTGCCTTCAAAATATGAACTACTTAGATCTGCAGGTTGTTAGGTGTGCCTTTTCCCAACCTAAACCTAGCGACGACTGGCGAAGGACCTCGATCTTCTACACTTTCACTAAGATTGGAGACAAAAATTGCAAGGTCATAATAGACAGTGGAAGTTGCATTAACACCGTATCTTCAGCCATGATTTCGAAACTGCAATTGAGGACCACTCCACACCCGAACCCCTACAAAGTTGCTTGGATAAACTCAACCACCTTGGAAGTAAAAGATAGGAGTCTGGTTCCTATTGAGTTCGTTGGATACAAGGAGAAAATTTGGTGTGATGTTTTGACAATGGATGTGGGTCAAATCATCCTTGGCCGCCCTTGGTTGTTCGACAACGATGTACACATTTATGGACGATCAAACACCTGTGTGTTTGAACACGAGGGCAAGAAGATTAAGTTGTTACCCACTCAACCTAAGTCTACTAAAGAAGAAGTTAAGCCCAACTCCCTGAAACCCAACACAGGCGTGAACTTGATAACTGCTAAGGACCTAGGTATGGAACTGGAGTCGGGAGCCCCTCTTTACGCGCTAGTAGCCCGGGAAATAAGTATAGATCAAGAAGAACCGATTCCCGAAGAAGTAAAACCCCTGTTGGAGACTTTTTCTGATGTCTTTCCTGAAGATTTGCCCAACCAACTGCCACCTCTAAGGGACATTCAACATGCCATAGACCTAGTGCCCGGAGCGTCCTTACCAAACCTACCCCATTACCGAATGAACCCTACTGAACACGAGGAGCTCAAGAGACAAGTGGGTGAATTATTACAACGAGGGTTCATTAAGGAGAGCCTTAGTCCGTGTGCGGTTCCTACCCTTCTTACCCCTAAGAAGGATGGGACGTGGAGAATGTGCATTGATAGCCGTGCTATCAACAAAATCACCGTCAAGTACCGTTTCCCCATCCCTCGGTTAGATGACATGTTGGACATGATGACTGGAGCCACACTATTTTCTAAGATCGATCTTAAGAGTGGTTATCACCAAATTAGGATCCGTCCGGGGGATGAATGGAAGACCGCGTTCAAGACCAAAGATGGATTGTACGAATGGACAGTAATGCCTTTTGGATTGAGTAACGCGCCCAGCACTTTCATGAGAGTAATGACTCAAATCCTTAAGCCTTTACTTGGAAAATTTGTTGTAGTTTACTTCGATGACATTCTGATCTATAGTCGTTCGGTGGAGCAACATTTGAATCACCTACAACAAGTCTGTGAAATTTTAAAGAAAGAATAAATGTATGCCAACCCTAAGAAATGCACTTTCCTCACGAATCAAGTAACTTTTCTTGGGTTTATAATTTCTTCCCACGGCATATCTGCCGACCCCGAAAAGGTGCGAGCAATCAACGAGTGGCCTATACCAAAGAATATTAGAGATATCAGAAGTTTTCACGGACTGGTCATGTTTTATAGGAGATTTATCAGAAACTTTAGCACCATCGTGGGTCACATAACTGATTGTTTAAAGAAGGGAGATTTTGTCTGGACGACATCTGCCACCAAGGCTTTTGAGGAAATAAAAAGGAAAATGGTTGAAGCACCGGTTATGCGTCTACCCGACTTTTCGAACTTTTTGAAGTAACCTGCGACGCATCTGGTATAGGAATAAGAGGAGTATTATCTCAAGAAGGACACCCAGTTGCCTACTTCAGTGAGAAATTAAATGACATCAGGCAACGATACTCCACCTACGATAAGGAATTCTACGCCATAATTCAATCCATCAGGTATTGGAGACATTACCTGCTTCCCCAAGAATTCGTTATCTTCTCTGACCACGAAGCTTTACGATATATCAATTCCCAGAAGAAACTGAATGCCCGGCACGGAAGATGGGTTGAATTCCTGCAAGAATACACTTACACCATTAGGCACAAAGCTGGTTCTGAAAACAAGGCTGTCGATGCACTAAGTCGTAGAATGATGGTTACGCGTGAGATGAGGACCGAGGTGATTGGTTTCGAACAAATTAAAGAAAACTATTCTGACTGCCCCGATTTTGGAGAAACCTACTCCAAACTAACAACTGGAGACGAGCGTATCATAGGAGATTTTATACTGGATGATGGATACCTGTTTAAGGCTCAAAAACTTTGCATTCCCACAACTTCACTTCGAGAATTTCTTGTGTGGGAATTACATGCTGGAGGTTTAGCGGGTCACTTTGGTCAAGCCAAGACCATTGCAGCTGTTGAGAATCGTTTTTACTGGCCAAGTCTTAAGAAGGACGTTAGCATATTAGTAAGGCGGTGTCACACCTGTCAGCTGGCCAAACAACGGAAACAAAACACCGGCCTTTACACACCCCTCTCCGTGCCTAACCAACCTTGGCAAGACGTCAGCATGGACTTTGTTTTAGGGCTACCCAAGACCATTAGAAAACATGACTCAGTCTGCGTAGTTGTCGATAGGTTTTCTAAGATGGCTAATTTTCTCCCTTGCTCCAAGACTTTCGACGCCTCTAGAGTAGCCAAACTGTACTTTGATGAAATTGTGAGACTTCACGGGCTACCTAAAACTATAGTTTCGGACCGAGATGTGAAATTTACTAGTTATTTTTGGAAGACCTTATGGCATAAAATGGGGACCAAACTGCAATTCTCTACCGCCTTTCACCCCCAAACAGACGGTCAAACGGAAGTAGTGAATAGGAGTCTAGGAAATCTGTTAAGGACCTTGGTTGGAGAAAACATTAAGGACTGGGACTCTAAGTTACCTATAGCTGAATTTGCCTACAATAACTCTGTGAATCGAACTATTGGTCTTAGCCTTGCTGAAATAGTGTACGGATACCTTCCCAACCAACCCATTGACTTGATCCCCATGAGCACTAGAGTTAGAACATCTGAGTCAGCATCATCATATGCATCGCATCTACAGGAATTACATAAAGAAATTAAAAAGAAAATTGAGCAAAGTAATGCAACTTATAAATTTATGGCTGATCATAAAAGAAGAGCTAAAGGATTTGAAATTGGAGACTCTGTGATGGTTCGGATCCGTCCGGAGCGTTTTCCTCCGGGATCCGCAAAGAAGCTGCATGCGAGAAGCGTCGGACCGTTCAAGATAATTTCAAAGGTGAATGACAATGCTTACGTACTAGACCTTCCCGAAGGTTTCAACATTAACCCCACATTTAACATAGAAGATTTAGTAGCCTTCGAGAGACCAGAATTTAACCCATGCAATCCACTTACAAATGAGCCTTGTGAGACCATACCTGGTGAGATCCCCAACCTTCCTCCACTCCCAAAATTACCCCCCTTACCCAATGCGGAGATAGTTGAATCCATATTAGATGATGAGATCAATACTACGAAAGGAGGCGGACGTCGAAGGTACTTAGCCCACTGGAAAGGGACCCCGGCGACGGAATATACGTGGGTTGACCGAGAGGAGCTGCAGAGTCTAGATCCAGACCTTCTAGAGTGGTACGAGAGCTCTAGGGACACTCACTCGACGGGGTCGAGTTTTCTCCCACCTAGGGAGAATGATGAGGACATCGACAGACGCTACCAACATGTTTATCGCCGGCGAAACCGCAGATCGACGGCCACGATTCAGCGTCTCTACTTCTGATTTAGATGTCATGATGTATTTCATTATTATTGTCTTTTATTTACTGTTTTCCCATTTTACCCCTGTGGGGAGTTATGTCTTATTGTAGCCCAATGGGCATTTGAGTACTTTTATTTCCTTATGTTTGAAAACCTATTTATAGGGGTCTCATGCTTTGTATTATGGTTAATGATTATTTGAATGAAAATCTAATTTTTGTCTCTTTGCTTCTTCTTCTTGTCTTGCATGAGAGCTTGAAGTTAGAGAGGAGAACGAGAGCCCAAGGCGAGGGCGAAAAGCAATACCCACCAGTCATTGGAAGAGTCCGTGACTCGTGGTCTATACCCAACATCCAATCCCCTTCCTTCTTCCCAACCCGCCGGCCATAGCTTCCCTCTTAACCGTCGGCCACCCCACCACCACCATCCGTCCGTGGACCTTTCAACTATCGACCTCATCTCCAAGTCACCTCGAATTCAAATTTTGAAAATTCAAAATTTTGAATTTCAAAATCTTTCCAAATTTGGAATTTCAAAATTAGGAAAGCTTTAAATCCGTTTTCATGACAAAATTCAAATTCAAATGGATTTTGTGTTAATCCTTCTTAAACCTCATGCACCCAATTTGGAAACCATCCACTTGCTCTCACACCAATTTCCCCCCTCTAGAAGCCGCCGGCCCCATGCTTGGGTGGAGCCCATTAATGCCCCATTAAAGCATTGATTTCTCTTAAATTGGGAATTAACTCCTAATAATTTTCCCTCCTAATTCACTTAAAACTGAAATCAAATTTCAGTTTTGAATTTCCAAACCTCCTCCCTCCCTCTATGGACCGCCAGCCCCCTTCCTTGGCTTCCCCTCATTAACTCCACTTAATGCCTTAATTGCTTGATTGGAAATTTCAAATTCAATGCAATTTTCCCTCCAAACTTAATCAAAACTGAAATTATTTCAGATTTTGATTAATTCCCTAAGAGAAGTGGTCTAAACCTAATTTGTTTTCAAGCCTTGTTCCTCTTTACACCCGCCGGCCACCCTCTCCCTTGGAATCCCGCCGTCCCCCATCCTCTCTCTTCCCGTCTCTTGAATCAAGAGTCCAAGAGGGAACGAAGGCGACGTCTTCCATCTCCGGTTCAATGACGTATGGCGGATCCGGAGCTTGAGTGGGGTCTTGTATTCAACGCCGACGGGAGCATCAACATCCTACGATCACCATGCTTCGACATAGGATTTGAAGACGAGACCACCGTGGAAGAGTATGTGGAGAGAGTCGTACCGATCCTTGCAAGCATCTACGACCGCCAATTTTCAAAGTACACTTGGAGCCTCGACGACCACTTACGACATCCCTCCCTACCGGCTACTTTTCCTCCGACGAAGTTCTTCGGCGCCCTCTCTCTAGTGGTAACATCCTTCATCGCTTGGATCTTTTATCTCCGCCAAAAGTCTACCAATCCTTGAGTGAAATGGCCACGAGGTGAAATTCTCGTTGTTAAACGTTGGGTTTTTGTTACTTGTACTTTGCATTTAATTCCCCTTGGATTTTGAATGAACTATTTTGGTTAATCTCAAGTGCATCTCTTTGGCCTAAGCAAGTCAATATTTTCAAATTTCCTAACTCAAATTTTATGTGTTAACTTTAAATTTGTGACGAGCAACACTTTAATCGCTTCTCTTTAATTTCTACATAACTCCTAGTAGTTTCACATCACGGATCATGAGATCCATCTTCCACCAAGTCGTTGGATCATCATCAGACATCCGCCAACCCCGCCTACTCCGACTACTTTCCCGTGGACAAAGACTTCAGGCATCTTCTTCCTAGTGGTGATCTCAATTCTAGTTGCAAAATCTTCTCTCGCCAAGCCTAGTGTAGTCGAGTGAATAATCATAGGTGAAATTTCTCATTATTAAGTTTTGGATTGTTGTTTAATAGCTCTTCGCTTTGCTACTATTTTTGTTTATCTCCGAGGATTAGTTAATTTACATGTACTCCTTCGCCTAAGAAAGTTAACACTAAGAACCTTTAATGATTTTACTTGTTATCTCAATAAGCTCTTAATTGTAATTCCATTATCAATCACTTTTAATTTTCTTAAGAAGCTCCTTCGCATGTGGTATCACATCATCTTGGTATCAGAGCATGGTAGGCATGCATGACATGTTAGAAAAATATCCTAGGGTTTGATCTTGCGTTATAGTTTAAACTTTGCATGCATATCATTGCGTCGTTAAGTTTTCTTCTCTGTTTTCCCTGCTGTAATCACATTTCTTGCACTCGTTCATTGGCATTTAGGTCGTCTTAACTAATGTCTAGGTGTTGTTTTTGAGTCCGTAGTGTTTCTAACTGCTTAGGACTATTAAAACCGTGTTTTTAGCTGCTGTCCTCTCGATTCCAGCAACTGCAGGCATCATTTAGGAGAGCTTGAAGGTGCTGTTTAAGTGCTGCCCTCACCTTAAGACCTTGCTTAAGCACTTAGAAAACTTCAGCTTTGGTTAAACTTGCTGCCCGATTTTCCTGCACCTAGTAGTAGCCTTTTGGAGGGATTTTAAGTGGAGATACCCTGCTGTCCCCACTCCAAATTCCACCATAGATGCTTAGGGAACATCGACCTTCATATTAGTTTGCTATCTTGAACTTCCCTTCTGCTGGTGGTACCCTTTTAGGGAGCAAATCTCTGTGATTAGTTGCTGTCCGTGATATTAGAAGACCTCCTTAGTGTTCCCTAGCAAACCACCATGGACCCGATAAGACTCCAAAAGAGTTTAGATGATATCGTTAACCTAGTGGGCAATATGACTCGAATTATGACGGAGAAACCCATTGACTATCCCCACTCTAATTACGTGCCCCACTCAGTTTATCACCCGAGACCTGAGTCTAGGCATCCACGACCTCACTTAGAGTCACCTTATCGTCTGCCTACCTTTGATGGTTCCTCGGATCCTTACTACTTTAGGGAATGAGCGAGACAACTAGATGACTATTTTGAATCATGTCAAATCCCTGAATCCCACCAGGTTAGCATCGCTAAATCTCACCTCAAAGGCCAGGCTCTTCAATTTTTGGCAAGATTGGAAGATCATAAAGAGTCGCGGTGAGTACCCTACTTGGAAAGACATGAGACGAGATCTTAACCTAAAATACCGACCCTCTACTAGTGACTGTCGTCTAGGGCCTCACCCTACCTCTTTCGTTGTGACAAACCATGGACATCATTATAATCGAAACCAATCACCCGTTAGTAACGTCAAGGTTGATGTCTCACCCTGTAGGTCTTCTCTTAGTTGTGATGACCGACCCTTTAGCGGGTCTTCTGTTGGATCGATCTCACTTAACTCCCCACTTGGACTGATGTCTGGCCATCCAAGTCAACCTTTAGCCTCTCGAATCCTGGCCCCTAAAAGTGTAATGTTAATAGAGGAATGCGTTGAAAAGATAAGGTCTCCAAAACCTGATATTGAGTGCATCCATTTCGTGGATGCTAATGATATTAATGATAACGAATACTTCTTTGAGGATGGAACTGAAATGATCGAGTTAGACTCCCGGCCTGATTTAAACCCTGATTTAGGAGGTCTAGAACCTTTTGACCTTGATACCTTAACCCATCTAGAGTCTAATGTCATTAACAATATTCCTTTGGAAAAGGTCTACCTGGACGATATGAATTTGATCTCGAAAGAAACTGATCTGACCTTGAATACACTGAAATTAAATTCATAAGAATCTAATTCAATTACTGAGATGACTTCGGATAATTCCGATTTAATTTTGGATAATTCTAATTTAGTTTTGGATAATTCTGATTTAATTTTAGATAATTCTGGTGGTGACTTAAATAATCTTGAGTTGGAAGTAAGTCAATCGAAGTTATCACCGGAGTTAAGTGAAACAGAACCCATGGATCTTAGGGTTGCACCCAGACCTGAATCTCTTTCGGAAGACTGTACTTTTGAGTCTGAAAGTTTTTAAGCCTGATTTGAACAACGAGCCCCCTCTTATTTCATTAGAGTCTAACTTCGGAGCTGCTCATTTAGATTTATATTTAGCAAAGGGTGTCATTCCCGATTTGATTTACCTCACCGCTCCTTATGCCAACTTTTATATTCGACAAAGCGTGAGCCCCATATCATCTGACGAATTTTTGAGTTATCCCCTTATGGATGTGAGTCAGGACCAATCATCCTGTCTTATTCCTGATTCTTACTTTTTGCCCATTGCAGCCTCATCCTACCATGATGAAGACCATCTCTGTCCTAGTTGGATTAATCTGGTCAATTACACTACCCCCACTAGAAGACTACCTACGACTTTAACTGAGACTTCACATAGAAGTACCCTGGTAGCTAAGAGTGTCTTCATCACCCCTCCTACACCAGTTCCCTTAGACCGAACACCTTAGACCCCTTTTGTGACTCGTCCATCTGTTCTAACTTTGTGTTCATATGAGTTATTATATTGTGTGTGTGTTTGTAGTATGTTGTCTTCCAAGTTATTTCTGTTTAAAACTTTTGTGTGAGCCTTGATTCTTGTCATTTATCATGCATACCGGTTCTTTTGCATATGCATTTTCATCTCATCTCCATGAGCTTCATAAAGAAATTAAAAGAAGAATTGAACAAAATAATTCCAATTATAAGCTTATTTCAGATCACAAGAAAAGATTTAAAGAATTCGAGGTTGGAAACTTTGTGATGGTACGGATCCCTCCGTGAAGAAGTCGCATGCTAAAAGCGCTGGGCCTTGAAGATAATGTCAAAGATAAATAGTAATGCTTATATGATGGACCCCCTAAGGGTTAACTTCAATCCTACATTTAATATAGAAGATCTAGTAACCTTTGAGGGACCCGAGTCGAACCTTAATAATCCAATTCAAAATAAGCCTTGTGAGAACCCACCAAGTGAGATCCCCCCAGCCTACCTCCACTCCCCAATTTACCCCCACTTACCCAAAGCGGAGAAGAGTGAAACATTAATAGATGATGAGATCATTACCACAAAGGAAGGAGGTCACCGCAGATACATAGTTCATTGGACAGGGAAATCGGAGATGGAGGACATGTGGATTGATCAGGAAGAGCTCCAGTGAGTGGACCCTGGCTCACTAGAGTGGTACGAGAGTTCTACAGATGATTACTCGACGGGGTCGAGTTTTCTCCCACCTGAGGAGAATGATGAGGACATCATCAGCAATTTCGACATGTGTGCCATCGGAGACACCGGAGATCGACGGCCACGATCAGGAGTTTTAATTATTTTGTCATGTTATGTAGTAATTTATTTTATTTTTTCAGTTTTTCCATTTTTACCCTTATGGGTATTTGGTCTCTATTGTAGCCCAAGGGGCATTTTAGTCTTTTGTTTCCGTTGTCATTTTGAGGCCTATATATATGGCCATTTCTTATGTAATGAGGGATGAATATTTTGAATGAAAAAAAAAAAAAGTTATGTTTTGTTTCTACTTTTCTAGCATGAGTGCTTGAGAGGGAAGAGAGCTCAAGTGGATCAATTCGCAAGGCCCACCAATCGTTGGAAGAGTCCTCGATTCGTGGTTAGATTTTTTTTTTATCTTCTCGCTCGTATTCATATCCCTCTCCTTCCCATCCACTACAAGAATAGCCCTCCCATCTCCACTTGTCGCCGCCCCTTGGAGGTTCACCGCCGGCCACATCCACGGCCCCGGCTGACCACCCTGCCGGCGACTTCCCCTCAACCGTCCACCTCGTCTCTACCACATGCCCAAATTTGAAATTTGAATTTTGGATTTCAAATTCTTTCCTAATTTGGAATTCCAAATTTGAAAAGTTTTCATGACGGTTCCCAATTTTAATTCAATTTAAAATTGGAGTTTTCATTTACTTGTGCCACATCACTAAAATTCAAATTGGAAGCCACATCATGAAATTCCCTCTCCTCCTTCTCAGCATGCTGCAGGCCACCCAAGGAAATTCCCCCACTAAATGCTATTAATGCCTTAACCGTTTTGGAATCGTATTTGGATTTCAAAATTTCCCTCCCAATCCACTTAAAACTGAAATTAAAGTTCAGTTTTAATTTTTAAAATCCCTCCCTCCCTCATTAAGCCGCCGACCACATATATGGGCCCCTCTTGATTACCCATTAATTCCCCCTTAATTACTTTTGGAAATTTGAAATCCCCTTTCAAATTACTCCCTCCATTATACTAAAATCTGAGAATTAATTTCAGATTTTAGTAAACCACTTGCCACCTCATCTAACCTAGCTCCTCTAATTTTTCCACACCCGCCCATCTCTCCCACTTGGCCGAAACTTCCCCAACTCCTTGAAAATCCCGCCGGCCACCTCTCTCTCGTCCCTTGAATAGAGAAGCCAAGAAAAGGAGAAGACGACACCTCCCCTCTCCACTTCAATGTTGAATGGCGGATCATGAGATCCATCTTCCACCAAGTCGTTGGATCATCATCGGACATCCGCCAACCCCGCCTACTCCGACTACTTTCCCGTGGACAAAGACTTCTGACATCTTCTTCCTAGTGGTGATCTCAATTCTAGTTGCAAAATCTTCTCTCGCCAAGCTTAGTGTAGTCGAGTGAATAATCCCCAAGGTGAAATTTCTCATTATTAAGTTTTGGATTGTTGTTTAATAGCTCTTCGCTTTGCTACTATTTTTGTTTATCTCCGAGGATTAGTTAATTTACATGTACTCCTTCGCCTAAGCAAGTTAACACTAAGAACCTTTAATGATTTTACTTGTTATCTCAATAAGCTCTTAATTGTAATTCCATTATCAATCACTTAATTTTCTTAAGAAGCTCCTTCGCATGTGGTATCACATCATCATGCTTAGATGCTTCTCCAAATCATGCTTGAATTAACCTCAATCATCAGATGCATCTCTAAATCAATCTTCGTCGCATATAATTTAGTTTTACAAAATATCTAATTATATCATTTACATAATAAGGATATATTATTCTTGTTTAGTTAGTTTAAAGCACTTTCAAGTAGCACTGAAGGACATGCTCTCTATTTAGAGTGCCTTAGGAGTATACAAGGAAGAATGGAACAAATATAAAATATTTATATTGAGATTTTCTCTACTATCTCTTACCTCCTCTTCTTCTAACTTCTTTTATCTCTCATCCTCTCTCTCTAAAATCCCCAACACCGATTAATCTCATCCAAAATTATCATTATGATCCTCTGTATTAATTTAGTATTAGAGCCTATCCTTGGCCCATTTGCTTAGACGCCGCCATCATTACACATCGTAGTTACTAATAATTCGCGTCGGAAAAAGTATCAAAATGATCTCTAGACTCTTCTATGAATAATCAAAATAGTCTTCAACTATATTAAAGGATTATTTTGGTACATCGTGTCTTTAAAGATGAACCAAAATAGTCGTTGAGGCTAATTTGATTCCTCTTTAAGGAGTTGAGGGACCAAAATAATCCTTAAATATAGTTTGTAACTATTTTGATAATTTATCAATTCACATCACGACTCATGCATGTCCACTAGCAATCTTGCTTCCAACAAAATTCACTCAAGCTTAGCTCACCCCCTAACCTAAGACCCCACTCATGACTTGTATTCCCCCACTCACATGCATATTTATTAATGATTTTCACAGTACCTATCATCGCTCACCATCTCATCGACTCACAACCCCTATATTATATCATCTGCTATATATGTGTTGTCACACTTGTTTTAGGCTCCCTATACATGCCCTAGCTCTCATTGCATCATTAGTTTGCCTATCACAACTCCAACTCTTCTTGCATCCCCAATTACACGAGGTCTAACACCCTTATATCATTAGCAAGCCCTACGCACATCGCACTCATTCACACTCTACCTCATATGCCCTTTGTCATCCTTCCAAGGCACATATTTCAAGTAATCAAGACATCCCTTACACACTCATAATGATCCTCTCATGCAGTCCAAGATTATCATCAATCTATATCCAATCAAAGAAAATTTATAATCTTGTTGAACTCCAAATCAACGCATAATTATGATTATCATCCTCCTCCTGCTCCACTATATCACTAACTCAAGATATAATCATTAGGATGACCTTGAAGATGATTCATATCACCAAAAAAAAGCTTTCTTTAGCCCACATCAACAACCCAACAATCCACATAAGCATTATGATTTCAATCATAACCCTTATAACGATCATAAGTTAAGATAAGAGGTATAAAAAATCACATTCATATTCCCATCATGACATTTATATTGTACGCATCCCTGATATCCTCATCACAAGCACCAAACTTCTAATGAAAAGCATTATATTATACATATAATTGATGTCCATCAACTAAAAATATGGATAAAAGATACCTCTTACATAAGAAATTGTCATTAATACAAAATGTATCATGATTATCTTAAAGAATAATGTCTCCTCATTCACATACCCATCATATTGATCCCCCTCAATCTTCTTATACAAACAATTCATGGCACAAACCTGATTATAACAATATAAATAAAAGACAGCCCTCCCCAACACAAACTCCACGCAAGCAACAATCTTATCCAGCTCCACAAACTCCACATATTCCACTAGCATTAAAAGCAACACAAAGCCCATTGAGCTCATGAATCCAACTAACTTTACCTACTTAAGGATGATGATTGATCACCCATGGAAAAACTTGCACCTGAGCTTGAGTCTGACGATGAGGTTAATCTTGACCTTTATTATGCACCTACAGATGAAATTGAGCTTCCTCCATAGCTTAAACAGGAGACTATGCTAGAGATTGATAATGCACATAAGTCTATGAAGCCTTCTTACTCTTCACCCTTTACAAATATAGATACAAGTAACTTCTTAAGTCTACATACAACTAACCACTCCATCACAGATTAACCGTCTTTCAATTGCTTACACCACCAAATTGTAACGTAGAAGCAAATACATTGTCATAATGTATGGAGATGACCAAAAAACAAGACCCTCCCCCAGTTCCTATGTTACCATATACTTTTTCACTCTTCCAGATTAACTTCACACTACCAGCATTGTCACAATTAAAATGACATGGTATTCACGCACAAATTATCGGTTTGAATTAGGATATAAATGAAAGTCTAGAGCCAAAGCCCCCGAATCATTTCATAAGTGATTCTACTAATATTCAGATTCCCATGCTCCAACTTCACCTCAACAACCACCATGGCTACCAGCCTCTAACTCATTAGAGATGAGTTTTCTAGCCCATGTGAAATAATGTAGGATCAGCATTGTAAAATGAATCAAGATCGTCGAATTATTCTCCAAATCAATCTTTGCACCGAAATCATTTAACCTTGTTATGTTTTAACTATTTAATAACGACACATTATTCATTTTCTTACTAGTTTAAAATACTTTTAGTAAGCATTAAGGATCCTTTTCATCAAAAAAAAAGTATTAAGGATCCTCATGCATATATAGGGAGCCTTGGGAATGCATAACGAAGAATGGACTGAACATGAAATATTATGACTTTCTTTACTATCTATCATCTCCTCTTCCATCGTATTCTATAACTTTTGTTGCTCTCTCCCTCTTTGAACCCCTCATATAAGCACCTATTCATCTCTTCGCTATTTATCATAAATGTGTTGACATGCAGCTTTATTTCTCTTTCATTTTATCATATATGTGCTTCCTTGTCAAGCTTTCCAACAAGATTGTGCACAAGCTCCATTCCATAACAGAACCCTCCCACAGCACCTAAATAGGAGGATGAATCAAAGTCAGGAGAAACCAATGGCATAAACGACATTTTCTGCTGATGAAAGAAATCGTATATACTTCGAGAAAATCTGTAACACAACAGTTTGAAGGTTCACCCATTTTAATAAGAAAAAGACTTCTTTCAATTATTTCAAAAGTTAGCTTGCTTTGGAATTGAACCAAATGAGGTAGAGATCAACATGGTGGCAATGCAAAGAATGAAATTTGGTACCACTATGAAACATTTTTCAATACTTTTTCATAGTTTTTACTTATATAAATGGGGTTAGAAATAAAATTTTGATTGAAAATATTAAGATATTATTTTGGTGCTTTTCTCCCTTAGCACTTGGTCTCCCTAAGGAATAATCTTTGTAACTTCCTTAGGGTACAATAATCCAAAATTCACATCCAATCTGACATAGTTAAAAAAGGTGAAGAGCGATTTTATAGATAAAATTATATAAGCAAAGGCCTTTTTCTTTATTTCCTTGTGGGCAGGGGGCGGTTTGTTAATTATTGCAGCTCGGGGGTTAATATTGATGACTACGAGATCAATTGGTTCCAATCAATTCAAATCAAATGCATGAATTATGAAAGCTTCAGTGTTTGGTTGAAAGTAGAGCAAATGAACAGTAAGATTTCAATATATTTGATATTCACTATCTTATTCATTTTCTATTCGTCAATTTAGGCAAATTTCAAACACACCATTTGTGTGAACCAATACTGGAAAGCAATGGCTAGCCGTCAGTGCCCCCTCCACCACCACCAACAGCACCGTGTTGTTGTCGTTGCCGGGTGTTACAGTAAGTTAATTTTACTTGAAACTAAACACAAAAAAATAAACTATTGCATTTATAGTGTGCAACAACAACATCAAACCTTTATCCCACTACGTGGGGTCGGTTACATGAAGCCTTTATTCAACAACAACATCTTGCATTTATAGTGTACTCAACAAAAAATAAAATTATTTTCAATACAATACATTTACTTTAAACTATATCCCTTTTACTCTGAATTTATTTTTTCAGCAAAACAAACCCCTCTGATATCTAAATGCCCATGCCTTTTTTTTTTAGAAAAAACATAGTTTGGATAATTAGATTATAAGTTTATTCCTGCTTTGGGGGAGGTTCCTTGTTCTTGGGCTGGATTTCCCGTATTCGTGGAGAGGTGAAGAGGATATCTTAATGGAGTTAGGGGCTCGCGATCAATGAGGTGAAGAGGATATCTTAATGGAGTTAGGGGCTCTGCCATCATTGATCGCCGCTGGCCTTTAGCCTTTTCCACCAAGGTTATTGGCAGCATCAGCAGATCGAAAGTCCCAGGCAGTGGTCATTTTCCAGCTGGAAGAGCTCTGGCCACAAGAAGCCCAGCTATCTGTTCTTGGGACATAGCAGCCAGTTGGAAGCTGCAGGACGATTTCATATCCTTCCCACAACAATCCTAGGAAGCCAAAGGGGCTGGAAACAGCCTTGGCAGGAAGTAATCAGCTGCTCAAAGTGGTTTGGCAGCTCTGGGAGGAGCTATTGACCACAGGATTTTAGGTTCTCCAATCAATCAGGAAAATTGTAACACCTCCTCCTCGTTTTCTTAAGATAACTTCCATCAAGACAAAAGGAAAGGATAGAAGTGAAGTTTACAAGTTGTGAAGAAGAGTAAGAAAAGATCCAATCATTCCAACATTTCAAGAACATCCACATCCAAAAAGTTTTTAATTTGGTCTTGAATCAAAAAGTCCCGATAAGGTTCTACTTCTTATTTTTTTGTAGTTTCTTGGATAAGTGATAAACCAAACTTTCCTTCGACTTTGTGCAGTTTTGGGTGGCTGGAATTCCAGCCACAGCAACAAGTTCGAAAGAAGAATTAGGCAACAAGATTAATTGGCAGGAAAAGGGAAAATTGTTGCAGCTGTTTTTGACCACGATAAACAAAACCTGAAAGATGAAATTAATGCATGGAAGGGTGACTATCTTCTTTAGCTAAAAATTTATTTAAATCCTTCGAGATGGGGTTTGAGAAAAATCATGTAATTGTGTCAAGAGCTATTTTAGAATAAATTTAAAAAACCTCTTTCAAACTAATAGTTATCATTGTTTACGCAATATGAGGCCCGCCTCAACACAATTCCAGTGAAAAGACCTCAAGGTTTATGCCTCAATCTTTTTTTATGAGACTTGCGTCTCAATTTGGCTGAGGCCAGCCTTGAGGAGTTCCTCGCCTCGCTGGCGTGAGGTGTACACCTCAGCTTACTTTGTGTATATATATATTAAAACTTACATAAATCTTAAACTAAAGTTCCGAACAAATCAAACCTTAATGCACCACCGAGCCGCAACAACTTTCTCTTGATTGTCTCGACCTCCAGCCCATATATGTCAATAGCACAAAATAGTGTGAGCCATGGCGCACGACGCGACGTACCCACGATACCATCTATTTGGAGAAACACAGGTTGAAAATGGTGAGCGCAATTTGTGCAATATCGCATGTAGGAGTATCAATATTTGACTAGACCAGAAATTCGACTAGGACCCGACCTAGAAAATTCTGGGGTTTGAGTCAACCCGTTTGTCAAATGGGGTAAGGTTCGGGTTCAAAAATGTAACCCATTTCTAAAATCGGGTTGGGTTGACCCGTAAACCTGAAATTAACCCAAAGTTGACCCAGGTATGGGTCCACTAGCCAGCCTTCCATGCCACATTGCCACGGGCCACCCATCGCCACACCTAACCCGCCTTCACAACGCCGTCACACTGCTAGCTGTTTAAACCCGGTATTTGAAAAAGAGCGGGTTGGCAGGTCGTGTAGGGTCAACTCAATAACCCGCGTGGGTCGGGTCCAAGTTGGCAATCCTGACTCGTTTGCAAAACCGAGTCAAGTTAAGATCAACTCATTTAAATCAGGGTCAATCCGGGTTCAACCTGAACCCCCGAACCGCGGTCCCGTTTTGACACCCCTAGGCGCAAATAGCACGTGCAATTTTATCTAGTAATTTTTAATACAATTATAAAGATTTTTTAATGCTTATATATTTTTTATTTATAGGTTAATATAATAATGATATTTAAATTATTTAATATGATAAAAATAGTTTACTTAGGTTTTTTTAAAAGTTTATTTGCTTTTCCTATTGCCCAAAGCCCAGAACCATCTGACAATCATGCTTTTAGGTTTCAAAGCTCAGTACATTCACCTGGGTTTGAAGCTCATTGCATTCATCTCCTCCCACCGAAGGTAACAGACACTCTCCTTCATTGTTAGGTCTCGACTCAAACCTTCTTCCTCCTTTCATCGTTCACTTCATTCGCCTGGTTTGAAGCTCACTGCATTTGTCTGCTTCAGCCAAATGTAACACCGTAATAGGCTCTTTCCTTCATTGCTAGGTAATGACGCACACCTTCCTCCTTTCATAGTTCAAAGATCCTCTTTTAAAATTGCACACTATTAAGTATTAGAAGAATTTACATAAATAGAATATTCTCAAGCAATTAGACCTCAATGTATTCAGAATTTATTGTTCTTTGTGCCACTTCCACAGCAACGTCAAAACCAAAGGTCATGAACATATATAGGATGTCATTGCAAATGTTTTAGAGACGCCAACAGCAGCCACTTTAATCCGCCTTCTATTGCACTGCATGGTTAACTATAAAGAGAGAAGAAACTAAAATATCTACAAATCAATCAGTTGGGAAAAAAATTGAAATGTTATTGCTAATTATTGGGACAAATTTGTTAGGACTGACTTAATGTTGGTTAAGCACTAAATTAGTAAAAAAATATTTTGTTATACTTTTCAAGGAAATTTTAAGTGGGTAATTCATGTAGGCAAAGGGGGGGTCAAATCAAACCCAAAAAAAAAATTGGTTTCGACTTCCCTTGAGTTTGCTAGCTCAATAAATTTTGAGCTGAAATTTAGCTGATTATGAGCCGGTTTTTAGTTCATTTATTGAACTAAAGGTTAGCTCATTATTAGCTAGGTTTTAGTTCATTTATTTTCTTATTTATGTAGTTTTTTATTTATAGTTTTGTCTCTTAAAATTCTTAGTTTGTCCCTTCGGTTTCCAAAATGGCTTTTGGATTCCCTGTGCTTGTTGTTTTTCGTGCCTTGGCTCCTTGGATTCCACGGTTGGCTATTTCCGTGCCTTGGCTCCTTGGTTTCCACGGTTGGCTGCTGGTTTTCCTGCTGGGTGGTCTTTCCCGTGCTTTGGTGCCTCGGTTCCGTGCTAGCCTCTTTGGTTCGGCGGCTGCCTCTTCGGGTCCCTGGCTGGGCTGTTTCCCGTGAGGTTGGGGGGGCTTTTCCGTGGTTTGTGATGCTTGGATTCCTATGGGAAATCATTGAAGTGGTTGTTTGTATTCCCCTCTCATGTCTATAAATATGAGATGTTCTGGAATGTTTTAAAGTAATGTTAAGAAAGAATTTTTGAAAAGAAATCTGCGGATTTTCTTGGAAGAGCTTGAGAGCTTCTTCTTCTTTTTCTTCTTCTATCTCTCGGGGAGACTTACGAGTTCTTTCCACCCTTCTTCTCAGCTTCTAATCTCTTTCGTCTCTCCGCAAGTATCCACTCCATTGTATCCTTCGTCTCTTGGAAAGCAGGTTTAGGTTTTAATTTGTGTTTGTGTCATTTGTAAGAGTTGTAAGGTGTCTTGCTTGAGTCGATTGAGTCAAAAGTTTGTAAGTGTCTTTTTATATGAAATGTAAGAGTTTGTTCTTTTTATTACTTAGTTCCTAAGTCTCTCTCTTTTGTTATTTTTGAGGTGATCAAGAATTTCTTGGGGGGCCCTCTCTCTCCCCAGGGATTTTTGCTCACATCAATAATTTACATTGTTAGTTAAATATATTTTAGTTATTATTAAGATAGTTTATCTTTCAATTTAACATATTAATACCAATATTTTTACAATTATTTTATCGAGCATATTACATATAATAGAACATGAAAGCGAGAAAGTGGTATTAATGCCAAAAGAAGATATCAAGGAAAATGCTAAATTTATGCACTAGTTTTCAAATATATGTCCTTGAAAACTATGCAAGATGCACCATCTACTTACGCCCTCATATTCATGGAGGGAATTCACGACAAGAAATATGTCTAAAAAAGTACAACTTCTATTACAACAATTTCAGAATGTGTCTCCAACAAAATTATCCTTAAGATTACCTTTCATGAGAAATGCCCAAAATATGATAATTTTGTCTGTAGCGCCGCTATTCTACATCATCCAACCTATGAATGAGATCTAAAAAATATGAAGAATTATAACATTGAGTAGAAGAAATCCTTACTAAGGGTCTTAATTCATGTGAGACAATTTCGTCTCCAACAAAATTATCCTTAAGATTACCTTTCATGAGAAATGTCCAAAATATGATAATTGTGTCTGTAGCGCCGTTATTCTACATCATCCAACCTACGAATGAGATCTAAAAAATATGAAGAATTATAACATTGAGTAGAAGAAATCCTTAATAAGGGTCTTAATTCAAGTGAGCACTGGCCTTTGTATAGTTTTTTGCTTTATTAGTTCCAAAAAAGAATAACACTCGGTGAATATGTATAGATATGACAGGCCCAATGAAAGAATTTATTAAATTATTTTATTCTTTTGATTACCATATAATGGATATAAATATATGATAGCATCATAATAGAAAATATAGAATGTGTTGAGCATCTTCATAGTTAGGGGTTGGAGAATGTCTTCTATAAGAATTGGTGAGTTACTAATGACATAATATTTGTATTTTCTTTTAGTAATAAATGAAGAATGCATTTATCTTTCTTCTATAGTTTGCATTTCTTTTTCATAGTTTATAATGGCGTTATCTACACTCTCTACCAATCCATTTCCTGCATGCCTAGGCTTGGCTTTCATCCAATATTCCACCGTGGTCAAGATACGTTCATTTGCCACAACAACGATCCATTATCCTTTGTCATAAGCAATGGAAACAAGAGAAATAATATGGCCCTAGACTGAGCCTCATTAAGCAAGCCCACGTCTGACATCAAGATATGCTTGGCATCTCCATGACATAGGAGATGAACTTAAAATCATTATTTCATCATCAACAAAAAAAAATTCGCAATGCAAAGGCCCCTTATGTATAAACTAGAAAAAGAACAACCATAAAGGGAAAAAGGAATAAAAGTAACCCCTAAAATGGCCTCCATACCGTGCATGCATATCTGCATTACTGAACATGCATGAACAGCTAACATCAAATAATAAAATTTCTTGTTGATGCTGCATTGTTGTCTTTCTATTGCTACACTGTTGTATTCCTCCAGGGGTTTAGAACAAGGGGAGCAGATAAATAGGCATATTTATACCTCGTCTGCTACAAACTCTAAACCAGGCAGCAAATTTTACTGTTCTAAATTTCTAACAAAAAGTTTAGATAATGAAAGATATGATAAGGACCTTACGTTAGAATTGGGAAGAAAAAGGATATCCAGCATCATCGGAAAAAGTAAACCAGAATCAGTTGGTGAATGGAACTCACATCGCTAGCCATAATGAAGAAAAGAGCTGCTGCGCCAATAGTGCTCACAGAATCATCAAAGTTCAAGCCCAAAATTGCATTAATTATTTTATCAGCCATCCTGAAAGAAAATTAGGAAGTTGAGCATTCATTCATGTACAATTTATGTACAAGATAATATCCATATAACTATTAAAGAAGCTAGACACTCTGCTGCCCAAAAGCCAAAATGATCATTCATTTGTTTTAGACCTTATAAAATCTTAGTCAAATATCTAATACTAAACAAATGAATGGACCAGAAGTTTAAGTAAAAATAAGGAATTTTAACTATATACGCTGTAATTTTTTTAAAGCAAATTTATATTTCATTGATAATTTAAAATTAAAAAAAAAATTGTGAAGCACTTGAAGCTTCTCCAGTGGTACTCCAAGGTTGGAGACAGCAGATACCTACTGCTGGGAATGATTCGATGGCAGTCTTGCCAATGGTGGGCTTCGAGCAAGAAATAACAAAAAGGCTGCTGTAATTCAGGTTTGGAAGTAAATTGACTATAGTATTGTTGCATTCTTGTCTATTTCCAGCTTCTTTGCAGGTTATTTTAAGTTGTAGAGCCACGGAGGCAAAGATCTAAGAAGAAAGCCCACCGTTCTCAAATCAAAATTTTCATAGGCCGCAGCAACAGAAAAATTCCAGCAGCAGAGAGTTTTCTTGTTGCTGCATTTGAGAGGCAAACTGATGTGGAATGTACATGCAAGGATGATTTGGATTAAGGAATTTGCACGCTTAATTTTAAAAACCACAATAATTATATCTTTATATTGATTATAAGCAACAAAATAAAATGCAAGAGCAGTAAAATAAGCTTAGGCTAAATCACATGCATAGGAGTTAAGATCATAAAACAATTAATTTAATCTAACATTGCATACATTATTGATTTTCAACAATAAATCCCAATGTTAATAATAAGATTAGTCACTACAAGAAGATCCTTCACCCAACTCTTCCAATTACTAGGTTTTAGCGGAGAAGCATTAACATAATCTTCATGAATATAATAAAACCACAATCAAGGATGCAACTATGAAGATAGAGAGTCGGGTGTCAAGTTTACCCAAAGACAAGAGAGATACGCACTCCAGCAAGGTCGTTTGAATGCTGGGAAAGAAGTGGACAGCAACCACAAGCCTTCTCGCACCAAGGAACAGCTGGAAAGAGGTGTAGAACTTCAAGATAGTAGTTTCCTAGCGTTAGGAGGACTGGAACAGCAAAGGTCCTGGTTGGAAATTTCTAGGCAGCAAGAACCTTGGCTGGAATTTTCTGGATAGCAAAATCTGGACTGGAATTTCCTAGACAGTAGGAAAATTCTTCCAATGGAGGCTCTGGACAGCAGTGTGGGGGTTCAAACAACAGGCCAGCCCCTTTTCCTAGCCGAAATTCCCTTGATAGCAAGTAGGAGCTTCAGGAAAAGAGAGGGAAATTGTGGAGGGAAATTGAGGGTGACGGCTAGGGTGGATGGGGTTAGGGTGGAGCTGAGTTGGAAACTTAGTGGAGTGTCTTATTTAGGCATGGGAGGGAGAGAGGGGACGGCAGCTGTAGGGAGAGCTGGCTTGGTGGTTTAATTAAGGAAGTTTAATTTGAATTTGAACTCATACAATTGAGGGCGAGAGGGAAAGTGGGCCGGTCCTTGATGGGGATTTGATTGGGTGCTTTAAAAGGGGTTGCCAATATTGGATATTTAAATTAAGAAAGGAGATTTAGAAGATCTCCGTTTCAAAATTCAAATGAATTTGAATAGTGGGAACCTTCCTAAATTAACTCATCGCATTTAGGAAATCAATTTCAGATTTTAAAAAAGTTAAAATCTGATTTGGATGACTTTCATTTCTTAATTTAGGAAAGTATTTGTAATTCAAAATTTGAATTTCAAATTACTTAAATCTTTTCCCAAATCACTTAGGCTATTTTAGATAGGTGTTAATGATGATTGATTTCATCATTAAGGGGAAATAGGGAGAGGGGTGGCCGCGGTGGGGCTTGAGGTTAGCTAGACAGGCGGCTTGGGGGGTGTGGGTGGGACGGCCGACGGCTAGAAGGTGGATGGGTGAGGTGAGGGTTGGCCGACATCTTAGAGAAAGGGATTGGGAGAAGAGGTCGGCCAGTGGGGTGGTGGACTGGATTGGTCGGCGGTGGAGGGGAGGAGGATAAGGTGGCCGGTGACAAGAAAAAAAATGATGATGATAATAATAATAATAATAATAAAACGATAAGCCGCGAGTCCCAGAATCCACCAGTGGCTGACGGGTGATGCGTGACCCTCTCCTAGGGTTTATCCTCTCAAGAACTCACAAAGAGATCAATAACAAGAAAGCTGAATTTTTATTAATAATCATCATTAACCCAAAATACAAGAGAACTAGCCTATAAATAAGCCTCATGAAAAGAAAAGAAACAATGACTAAAATACCCTTCGGGCTACAACACCACATAACCACCCCTAGGATAAAATGGGAAAAACAGAAATAAAAAATAAACTAGCATATAAAACACAAAAATAAACTTCAAATCGTAGCCGATGATCTCTGATATCCTCATCAGAAACCTCTCTATTTGCCGAGCAAAAGGGAAGAACAGCAGCTGAAGCAATTCTCTCGGATGGGGGATTTATGGCAAGAATGACGAATTAAATGGAATTTCATCTGAAGGCATTTTTTAGGCAAAAATTTCTCACTGGGCTTTCCTTTATTTAATTATAGCTGTTTTATATAAGCACAAGTGATCTAATATTCTGTCTTTTGACAGGATCAGGTGGCTGCGGTAACAGTTTTCAATAGGTGTACAAAGTAGGAAACAAGAAGTCCAGGCAGCTAGGGCGAAGAACAAACAGCAACAATCTTCTAGACATTAAGCAATCCACAATGGATGCAAGAATTTCTTGGTTTGATTCCAGAACACATGAAAGACTCTGATTAGCTACTAAACCTAGAGACAGGACTATGCAGGGCAATTTATTGGGGTTTTGGGAAAAAAATAACTTATTGGGGTTTTGGAAGGATTTTGAGCTGCCTGTAGCTCCGCCCTACTGGAAGGTAGTCTTGGTTATTAAAGATTTGTTGTAAAGAGCACAGTTGAAGACGATTAACTACAGCTTCAGTAATTCTTTGACGGGAAGGTTCTCAACATTGTTTAGTTTTTGCACCACAAAAGGTATTTGAAAACTTCTATTCTTTGTCTTTCAGTGTCATGTAGTTTAATAAATTTCCAGGCTAGTATTGTAGAGTTTATTAGAAAGGTGTCTTGAATTATCTCGCTGTGTCAAGTGATGTTAATACCCTAAGGTAGGGTGCTGCCTAGGAGGAATTGTGATGGGGACATCAGATCATGGAAAGTATATCAGAGACGTGGCTGAAGATCTACGGCCACGATCGCGCCGATCTATTTTTTGAGTCTTCATATGTATTTGTTTTATTTATTTACTTTATGTATTTGTTTTAGTAGCATTTCCCGTTTTACCCTTAAGGGTTTTGTCATATGTAAATTGTAAGCCCTAGGGGTGATGTCGTCTTTTATTTCTCTTTCATTGTAAGAGGCTACATATAGGCCTCTTATGTTTCTTTTGAAGTTAATGAATGAATTATAATCAAATTCCTGCAAATTGAGTTCTTGTGAGGTCTTGAGAGTCGTTGGAGAGAAAACCCTAGGAGAGAGAAGCGGATCGCCTACCAACCTTGGAAGAGTCCGGGTTCGTGGCTCTCTTTTATTCCCTATCCTTTGTTTCCTCTCTCCCCTTTACCCTAGCCGTTGGCCTAGGGTTTCCCAACTCCAAAACCGCCTGCCTCCACTCCAAAACCAAGCTCCACCTCCAGCCAATACCCTTCCCCCACCCCACCTAGACGTCGGCCATCCAAGATGGCTCATCCCTTGATTGGTTGATCCACTTAATTCCCCCCACCTCCACCTAACCCTAACCCTAGCCCTAGTTCAAGCTGTCGGCCCTTCCCCCTTTCCAATTCCCCTTTGCCTCCACTTCACACCCTCTTCATTACTTTCCTTTTACACCAAACCTTCTTTGAAAAGCCTTAATTTCAATTATTCAATCAAGTTTGAATTTTGAAATATTTCCTAAATTAGAATTCTATTTTAGAAAAGTTTCCAAAATCAATCCTATTTGAATTTTAAATTAGATTAGAATGAGATCCATCCTTCCTAATTTAATATGTCAAATCAAGTAGGCTTGATTTCTTTCCCTAGACTCCCCTCTCTCTCTCTCTCTATGCCGCCGACCCCTCCATGTCCCCACCCCTTAAATACTTTCCAAAGTTAAGCCTCTAACTTGGGAAAGATTTCAAACCTCTCCCTCTCTCTTACCTGCCCCCTCCCTCTCTCCAATTTCCCTTTAAATCCTTTCCAAACTTAAATCAATTTCCCAATTTCTCTCCATCCTCCCTAATTAAAATCTGAACCAAAATCTCCCCAAGCTTCCTACTTTGGTCGGCCACCCTTTCACCCCTTCCCCTACTTGGATTCCTTGGATCTTTCTCTCAAGGGGAATCCGCAAGGACAGCAAAGGGACGTCTTCTACAACACTACAAAATCAATACATGGCCGATCCTGAACTCGACTCCGGCTTCGTCTACAACGAACAAGGCTTAATTGACATACTCGGATCATCTTTCTTAGACGTTAATCCAAAGGTAGATAATTTCGTCGAGGAATACTTGGAGCAAATCATATTCACCCTTTCGGAAGCCATCGAAGAACAATTTTCCACCGTTTAATGGCAAATCACCGCCGTGCCTCGACAAGGGTGAACTTTTTCCCCCTCTTTAATTTCCTTCCTAATCTTCTTTGCTTGTAGGTGGTGAATCAAGCATAAGGCATCGTGCAACGCTATCTGCCAAAATTTAGTAAACGTAGGGAATGAGTTATGACTTTCTATGCATCTACTCTCATTTTTAAACCATGGATGTTATTGAAAATCCCCTAAATTTGCTTATGTTGAAGTTATAATTTGATGAGGAAATTAAAAGACCAACGGCTACAATCTGGAGTTTATTTTATTTTTGATGTGTCTTATGTACTAGTTTATTTTATATTCTTGTTTTTCTCATTTTACCCCTAGAGGTGATCATGTGATGTTGTAGCCCAAAGGGCGTTTTAGTCTTTATTTCTTTTCTTGTCATAAGGCCTATTTATAAGCGAGCTCTCTTGTAATTTGGGATGATGATTGATTAATGAAAATTTTTCTGTGTTTCTTCTTCTTCTTCTTGTGTGAGCACTAAAGAGAAGGGAGAGAGAGCTCAATGTGAGCAAGCGTAATACCCACCCACGGCTCGTGGTTAGTTTATTTTTATTTTATTTGTGTTTTTCTCTTCTTCCTTCCCCCACTCCACCCGCCGGCTCCTTCTTGCCCCTCCACCACCGGTTGCTTAACCCCCTCCACCCAATTCCTCCCTAGTTCCACAACTTCAAGCCCACCCGCCACCCAATCTGATGCCTAGCCACCCCATCCCCATTGCCGCTGCCCCTCACATGGCTCCCCACTGTGATGATGACCTCAAACATCATCATAGCTACCTAGGTTGAATCAAACAAGATAGGAAGGTTCTCAATTATTTGAAATTCAAATTTGAATTTCAAAAACTTTCCTAATTTGCAAAACTCCAAATAAGGAAAGTCTTAAATTTCAATCCGATCTATTTTTAAATTATAGAGGGTCATTTATTCTCTTTCCTGTTTGGCAAACCTTGTTTGAAAACTTCTTAAAATCCTCCCCATACCCCTCCTCTCTTGATATCGCCGACCTCCACTCTTGCCCTATTCCATTATGCTGACTCCAATCATCATAATTCCCCTCATAAATTAACTCCAAGAGGAAAGGAAAGAAATTAATTTTATTTGAAATTTGAAATTCAAATTTCAAATACTTTCCTTATTTGCAAATCCTTATTAGGAAAGTACATAAAATCAATCATATTTAAAATTCAAATTAGATTGGATTTCTTAATATCTTTCCTAATTCTCATGAGTTATTTTAGAAACCCTTAAATTCCTCCCCACCATCCTCCTCCCCCACTTAATGCCGCCGGCCAACCTTTATTGGGCTTCCTCCTTGTGTTTTCCTCTTTGGGTCTTACCCTCTTTGAATTTGAAATCAAAATTTCAAATTTAATTCCCTCCAAATCCACTTAAATCTGAATTAATTTCATATTTACTAAAACTTCATCTCCCCTCCTCTAACCTGACCTAATTCCCCTCAACCAAGCCACCCCCTATCTCTTCCCTTCCTCCACGGAACACCCATTTATCAAAAAGGTTCAATTTTCCCCTACTGTCCCAGAATTCCAACAAAGGGAAATCAGCATTCCTGCCGCCTAAAACCTCCAAACTGCGGGCTGCTCTTTTACAACCTGTTGTCCAACTATTTAGGCCCAAACCCTTGCTGTCCTGAGGAGTTTCCAAGGTCAAAAGCTATTGTCCAAGGGAACTAGGCTCTGATTTCTGCAGGTTTCCCAACACCGTATCTTTCATCCATAAGACTCCAACTGATGTCCACCTCTTCCCCAGCATTCAAACGACCTTGTCGGAGTGCGTATCTCTCTTGTCTTTGGGTAAACTCGACACCCGACTCTCTATTTTCATAGTTGCATCCATGGTTTAAAATTGCATAAAAAAGGCGCGCCTCAGCGCAATTTCGCCCCTTTAAGCCTCAAAGCCCACGCAATAAGTTCAGGGTATGAGGCGTACGCCTCAAGTTTACTGAGGCGTGCCTCGCTTCATGGTTGAAGGGCGTCCGCCTCTAAAAAGTAAAAAAAATAAAAACAAAAATTTAATGTGCATGCTCGATACTGCTCAGTACATGCTTGGTACCGCTAAGTATCGCTAGGTACATGCTTGGTACCGAGTAGGTACATGCTTGGTACCGCTCAGTATATGCTCGATACCGCTAGGTACATGCTCAGTACCGCTCGATAGCTTTCCATAAAATAACTTACGAAATTTAAAAACAAGCAGAACTTCAAAATAACCCCTGAAAACCCCTGCAGGGGCGCGGCCCCTTGACCCCACGACCGGTCCAGGGGGCAACGCCCCCTTGGACCCCCGGCAGACCGGTATATTGTTGTATTCATGTTGTCTTATTATTGGGATATTTTAATTTCACTTCATATCTTGTGCATTTTTATGTTTTATATATTATTTACTCATTAGTATATACAAAATTTATCATTTTATGTTTAAGCAATTTTTTGATTTTGAGGCTTACGCCTCAAAACGCCTTGAGGCTTACGTCTCGCCTCACGAACGAAAAACGCCTCAATACCCGATTACGCAATTTTAAACATTGGTTGCATCCTTGATTGTGGTTTTATTACATTCATGAAGATCATGTTAATGCTCTTCTACTAAAGCCTAGTAAATTATAGAGTTGTGTAAGGGATCTTTCATCGTACTAATCTCATTGTTAGTCTAGGGATTTCTTGTTGAAACTTTCCAAGTATGCAATGTTAGATTAATTGAATGTTTTACGGTCTTAACTCCTATGCATGTGATTTAGCCTAAACTTATTTTACCGCTCCTTGTATTTTATCTTGCCGTTTAAACTCAATATAAAGGATATAATTATTTTGGCTCCTAAAATTAAGCATGCAACTTCCTTAATCTAATCATCCGTGCATGTATGTTTCACATCATAATTGTTTTGTGATCCTAACTATTATAGTGTTATTTGGCCTAAGCGGAGGCACCCCTCTCTTATTTTCTATTGTCGTTAAGTGGCTAACGTTTTAATTCTCCTAATGGGTCTATCATATAGTTCGTTGCCAGCTATCATCCTTTACAAACCAACATACTTCAAGATCCAGAAAATCTACTTATTTTCTATTTAACTACCGAATAAAATTATCTTGGTTTGATGAGAAGGCCTCTTCTTCCAAACCTTTTGATATGAGATGCCCTTATTCAAGTGAGAGATTCTTTCTCTGTTCTTCTCATATTAATTTAATTATTGATTGCAAAGAGTGGATGAAGTTAAGAGATATGCAAAATTAATTTAATTTTTTTATATAACTAATTGTAAGAAAAAAGTTAAGAGGTCTGCAAATATCCAGGATTTCATTCTGTCCATGAAATCTTTATATGGTCTGTTTCTTTACATGAAGTCAATATTTGAAGTTTTATTTATCCTAGCAATGTATTGATTTTCGCAAATTTTTTGATATTATTTTGGTTGCTATCCATCACTAATAGTTATTTGAGTGATATATTTTACTTCCTCAATAATTTTGCATAATTATTTCTGCATTTGATTGCCCTAAACTATTTGCATCTTCATTAAAAAAAATCAAACACATCAACATATCTTCATTAGGAAACCCTAGAGCTCGATATGTCTTCTTTTCTTCTTGCATCGCACAAAAATCTACTCCTTGCACCCCAACATAACACAAACAATTATGATTCTTTTATATGAGTTACATCGGTATGTGTCAGGGATGCTGCAGGTGTATTTGGTAATAATTAGAACGACCCCATGGTTTCCAGAGCCAAAGAATCGTTCCCATTAACAAGAATCTAAAACAAAGCATCAAAAGGAATCGCAGAAAACTTCTGCCGATTAGACTGAATAGCATCGGTCATAAATCATGATCCAGACGACAGAAATTACAACAATCGTAAATCTTAAAAAAAAAAATCATAATAATTCCTGTGTACTAACCCCCGAGCCCTAAGTAGCCGGCGCCGCTGCGCCACGCTGCAAATGGTTAGCAAAGAGAGCAAGCTGGCCCGCCTAATCCGAGCGGGCTGCCAAGGCTGGAGACCATCAAGCGAAAAATTCACCTCGTCAACATGCTCCATCATCTCCCCAAACTCCTGCGTCTCCAACAGCGTCGAAGTCTCCGACAAAGCCACCGCAGACTCTGGTCTCTTTAGACCATCGGTGTATCCCCGCTTTAGCTTCCGCCCTTTCTCAGTCCTCCGCTCCAGCTCCTCGTCATCATAGGGGTCTTCGGGCTCACGGAGAGATAATGGCAATAGATCAGGATCGAAGGACCATGTCGATGACTCTTGCGAAGAGAACGCGACGGGTAGACCATGGCGACGATCTTGGTGGCTTTCTTGCGAGAAGGAGAGTTCACGGAGGTCGGAGTCCTCAGATCCGCCGCAGTCTGAATCAAGAAGTGAGGTTTCGGAGAAGCTCCGCGAATCGCAGCGGTTTCTTCTCGAGTAGGTTCGGATCATCATCTAGGGCGGACTTGTGAGGGATCTGCACTCATTCGAGGCGGTGAAAAGAGAAAGGAGCTGAGAAGACGTACGAGCGGCAGCGCGATAGCAATAGGCGTTTGGTCGGACCTCACTGGACTCCGGCTAGGGGGGAGCGGAAATCGAGGGCCAGTTCCAAGGTTAAGGGCCTGCTTGATGAGTAATAAGTATTCTGTAGCCGTCACATAGGCTTATAACCCTGCGGGCAACAAATTACATTTATAGTTTTTTTTTTTTTTTTTTTTTTTTTTTTTTTTTTTTTTTTTTTTTGTGAAAATTTTGAGTTTTGCCTTTTTATAATTTAGTGAAAAATAACCAAACAGATATATAACTTCTTACAAGTGTAAGCAAAGAATAACAAAGAAAAGAAACAAGCATAAGTTAATGGAATCAATCAAACATAAAGATTGAATCTAGAAAAGGGAAATAAAAGAAAAGCAGGCTTAAATAGCCGCCTAGGATTCAGTGTTAGCTGTCAAAGTTCAGATCATACCATGCGAAATCCCCTGATTGCCTTGAGACCACCCAAGGGGGAGATATTTGGCGAGTCAATATCATTGTCCATGGCCTGATGCTTGCCAAACCAAATACGAAATACAGCTCGCAGTTATCAGTTAAAGCACGAGTATCCCTCCAGAGGCTAATAAACCTATCCATAAATGAATAGCCACCCATCAGTGGTAAATAATTCATAAGGCGCATGTTTCCTTTAATGTTTCCCCTCCTTTCCAATTAAAGATTTTAAGTCTCATAGCTTTGACTATCAAATTAGAAAGAGTGATTTCACATCGAGCCATGGAATTGAATTTCCTATTGTTTCTCTCACGTCATATGTGATAAATAATGGAGTTTAGAGTAAATAAATGACAATGTTTTACTCTCTTTTTTCACCAGGTAAACCCCCAATAAATTTGAAAGCTTATAGTTTTTTTAGACATGCTTCTTTTATTTTTATAGGCCATCTACGAGAAAATGAAAAAATTAAATATATGCAAATAAGGGAATTTGTAATACATATTGATTTGAAATTTAATTCGGATGATAAATCGTATATGATTGAAAAAAACTCGTAAGCTGTAGAAGATAAGAAATTCATCAATCAGCAAAAATTTGAGATTTTTATAGAAACTAATAGTGACAAGGATAGGGTCCAAGTCGCTAGGAAAGATAATTCGGATTTATCTACTATGAAGAGATTAAAGAGGTATGTACAAAATATTATTTTAATCTCACTATCCTAAAATGATGTAAAAAAGTTAAAGGTAAAAGAATCTCTTCATTTAAACCTCGACACTAAAGTCAATATCTTTGTATCTTCCACCAGTAAACCCTCTACATATGATGTAACCCTTAATGATCCATTCATGGATGGGATAATAGAACTTTCTTTTGAATTGTATTCCAGTTGTGTAAATAAATTTGCTAAGCAAAATTTAACACCTCAAATTGGACTAATGGCGAAGCCCAATAATTTGGACACGTGGACTACAAAATACATAAATACATATCGAGATCAGGTATTGGCTTCACTATTATATGTTCGTTTGATGATAATGAATATTGATAATAATAGCAAATAATCTAGTGTCTGGTAATTTCTTTTCAGCGAATGTTAAAATTTTTAACAAACTTTATTTATAAACTTCATATGATCTGGACGACTCTTAAGTTAGGGATACATCTCCAGATATTGAATAGGAGATTAAATCTATGATCGAAGATATAAAATATATATATCTAATCATCTTACTTTCCTATAGAATCTAAGTCTTTTGTATACATTCAAATCGATAAATGAATAAATTTTATTTTATTTATACAATATTCTTTTCTTTGCATCATTCTATACATTACATGCATGTTTCTGGTAGCTTACATTTGTGGGTTTTTACAAATAATATTTTACTTGCTTTTGAACTTTTAAAGTGATTTTAATAGTACGATTAGAAACAAGTTTTTTTCTGCTAAATTTAATATTCATAAGGCTTTCGATACTGTCTCAATATATTTTATATTATTTATGATATCCCAGAAAGGTTTTCCGAAGATTTGTATTTCTTGGATCAAAGGGTGTATTGAAGATATATTTTTCTCGATTGTGCTTAATGGTTCTTTAAATGATTTTTTTAGCTCTTCTTCGGATCTTCGTCAAGATTGTTCTCTTTTTTCTTATTTATTTTGGCATTTTTATGGATGTTTTATATAACTTGTTTGATGATAAATCTAATATTGGGAATTTTGAAGGGATTACTGCTGGTGAGAGTTGTACATCTCCTCTTTTATATGTTAATTATGTTCTAGTTTTTGGGAAAGCTTCTATTCGAAATGCAAAAAGAACTAAAGAAACATTTTTATGCATGTTAATTAATCATAATAAAAGTTCAATTATTTTTCAAAAAATTGTACTATGGCTGATGATATTGGTCAAATTTTGGGCATTATTATATCTCATAATACTTTGAAATATATGGGGTTGCCTATCTCATATAAAAGGCTTACTTCTAGAAAAACAGCCCAACCATAGACTAAAAAAAACAAAATTCCTCCACCTCGTAAAAAGGGTTTAATATGTTATTTTTTGCTTTTATGTAGCTCTGGAGAAGTTCTTGTGTGTTGTTGTTAATCTACTGGCAGTTCTTAGCTAATTAAATTAAAGATTCCTATCTATATAGTTGGAAGATTGATTTGTTGGTGCTCAGCTGTTATGATATTTGTAATTATTTTGTTTTTATCTCTTCTTAGGAGATGATTTATATTTTTTTTTTCTATTTTGTTTTAAAGGCTTCTTTTATAGTCTTTTTTTTTTTTTTAGTTTTTTTTTCTCTTTAGCAGTTTTTATAAGTTTTTCATGCTTTTCTTATTTTCTCTCTTCTAACCCTTTATTTTTTAATGAAATTGGGCATGATTGTCCCTAATTTTTCCAAAAAATAAGATAAAAAAACTTTCCTTCGCATCCCAAAATGGAATCTGTGGAATTAATGAAGCTCGATCTACCATTGCATAATTTTCTATACAGTGTGAAATTAGGCCGATTTTATTTCACAACAAAGTTACGGCTGGACTCCGCACATAATAATTTCTCATGTTTGAGACAGTATTTTACCACTATTTTTAAAAAATTTGTACTGAAAACTGTTTAAAAAAATAGTAAGAAAACCATCCCAAATAAAGCCTAAAAATAAATTATTACTTATTAGATATGAAAGTTGCATCATGTAGTGCTCTCAACCCTTCTCAAGATTAAGCTGAATTTTGTCCTAAACCTTGAAATCTTCACAATGAAGGCATTAAGTTGAATTTTGTCCTAAACATTGAGTGAAGCTCTATAGAGCTGATGGGAGGTGAGATAGGATATTATAATTAAATGATTAATGAATTCTTCATTGCCTTGCTAAATCCCCAATTAATGGACAAACTATAGTTTCTAGCTAGTTAAGTTCTTGGAAAACTTGGGCTTCTACAAGTGGACCGTTATAAATATTTTAAATATTAATTTTCTAGCAAGGACAATCCTATTGTTATAACTATGCTTAATCATTTCTAATCTTCCACTAGTCCTAGTTTAAGCTAATATAATCCTTGTTATATATTTTAGGATTAAACTAAGGCTTTGGGGCAGCTTCTTTCGAAAATGGCTTTTCAGTACAAAATTTTCTAATTCAAGAAATTTTTATATTAAAAAGTTGTTTTAGAAAACAACAAAAATGTTGTCCTAAATGAAGCCTAAATGTAATAATTAAAATTAGTTTAGGTCATTCTAGCATATTTAATTCTATGAATTTAAAGGGGTGAAGCATGACCCATTTGGGTTAACTTAGTTCTAGTTTAGTGAGACCACATGAACAGGTTCAATTATGTAGAGGACCCTTCGAAGATGCCTAAGTGACGAAAATGATGGTAGAGTTAGTTTGGCGGTGGGTGGTGAGGATTACAATAGGGGTCGCCCTAGGATTTGGACTACATAAACCTAAGAGAATTAAGTTGACTTTAAATGATTAGAACTCCCAAATTACTAATCCAAAAATCAAGAAATCGCTTGCAAAAGTCACGATAAACGATCTAGTCATGAATTGGAAAGTTTCAAATTTAAAAAATTCAATGATTTTTTTGTGGTTTTAGAAGCGTACGCATATAAAAAATTTGAATTATAGTTGATTTTTTATGTCTAGGGTTTATGAATTAGAAACACAGCATTTAATGAGGGAGCTTCAGAGAGAATACTTGGAGGTGAAAAGAGGTGTGTGTTCTTAAAACAAATCTAAAGTTTTTCAAATATTTTTTGTTGGGATTAAAGACACCAAACAACCACTTTAACTATACTGGGTCTAGTTTCTGCCTTCGCTTAGCCGACCACTCCAGATGAAAATAGTTATGGGAAATGCAAGGAAAAATAAGAGAATTAGATTTTAATAAAAACTTTAAAACAAACATTCACAATGGATCCTTAAATTTTTTACAAAAGATGCAAAGGTTCATTTACTCACCAAAGGGAATGTGTAGGGAAGATCATCAATTCCTCCCTTATGGTCGACCACCAAACCAAAATCTCTTCAAATTCACTCTAAATCAGTTTGCAAATACTATAACCATTTCATTCCAGAGAATAACACATTTTATAACTGTTTACAAAGCTCTTAATTCAAATTACAAAATGAAGGAAGAGTTAAAGTGGCCAGCCTCCAGATGTAACTACATGTAACACTTCAAGAATTTCGATGAATATCGGCGGTCATTTTAGCACCAGAATTATCAGCGGTTTGACCACCGCTACTAACTGGTGGGTCAACCGTCGGTATTTAATACTAAATCAATGGAATTTCTAGCGGTTAATTGACTGTCGGATATACCTATGGTTTGTTCTTTAGGCATAGACTTTTACTGGCGGTTTAGTCATCAGTTTTAAGTGAATCTTTTTTGGCGATTTAAGCCGCCCTAAATGGCCCTAAAATTGGCTGCCCCAGCCATTCTTCATCATTTCTTCATGTTATTCATTTGCATCCAGACGCCCGTGGCCTCGCTCACTTCCACACCGAAGGGCGTCCGTTTCGTCAACGAGACTCCAGCCGCTGAACACCGCCCATGCCTCGCCCTTGACACCCTTACTCTGGTCACCAAACGCCCCTGAAGGTGATCTCCTCCACGCATCTCCTTATTTTTTGCTTTAGTCATGAATGTTCTCAATTGACATTTGCAAGAGGGTGTACCTTACCTTTGTTAATTTTTTATTTTTGTTGCTGATATTATTCTTGTTGATAAGTCTAAAGAGGGAGTTGAAGGTAAACTTGATTTATGAAGATTAACCTTTGAATTTAAAGGTTGATTTTGAAAAAACCTTAAGACCGTATCATTTTGTTTTAGTCATGGATGTTCTTAGTAGACATTTGCAAGAGATTATACCTTGATTTTTTTTTTTTAATGATATTATTCTTATTGATAAAACTAGAGAGGGACTTGAAGGTAAACTTGAATTATGGATATGGATGTCAACCTTAGAGTGTAAATGTTTTTGCTTGAGTTGATCTAAAACATAAATATATGAAGTGTGATTTTAGTAGTAATACACTTAGTGAGTGTATTGTGACTTTGGGCGATCAAGTCATTAATAAGAGTACACATTTTAGATACATTAGATCTCTTATTCAAAGTGAAAGTGAAATAGATGGGGATATTATCAACAGAAATCAAGTTGGATGGTTGAAGTGGAGGAATGCATCGGGCATGTTGTGTGATAGAAAAGCCCCCCTCAATCTTAAGGGAAAATTCTATAAGATGGTGGTGAGAATTGCAATACTTTATTAAAAGAGAAGTATAATAATATTCTTGTTGCCCTGACATGAGAAATATAGGAGATGAGAAAGACTCAAAATGAGATGCAAGTGGAGCTGAGATCATATCAAGCTGAAAATGAAAAAAAAAAAAAAAAAAAGAGCAAGAGCCCACACCTGCATCACATGATAGTTAGGACACGGAGGATGATTAATGTTGTTATTTGTTATGAGTTGTTTGAAAAGCTGTTTGGTGTATTTGGAACATCTGACTGTGGATGTCATATATTATGCTGATTGTGGAATATATGTATTATTATTTGTTTAAAGAATTATTTCTGGTTATTGTGGATTGTGTAAAATATATCTATAAATTATGTATAATTATTCCATATGAACTGTTCTGTTGATTTTGGAAATAAAATTTTTTTATATATATTTTCTACCAGTGGGTAATTTAAAATTGGTGTAAATAGAGTGGGGTTTGTCAATTTTTTTTTTGCAAATGCTATAGGTTTTTGACGGCTAACCGGTGGCTTGACTGTCTGAAACTTCAATATCGGAGGGCTTTTAGATGCCGTCAGAATTTTTTTTTTATTTTGCCGCATATAATAACCGGTGGTTTGGCCGCCAAAAACTTAATTACCGGGCGACTTTAAGGTGTCGTCGGTTTTTTTTTTTTATTTTTTTTTTTTTGCCACTGGTAATAACCGGCGGCTAATCGACGACTTGGCCACCAGATATACCATCGATAAATAACCGTCAGTAATTAAACGGCTATGAAAAATGTATTAGTACTGTAAATAACTGAAAATAACAAGTGTAAGAAAAAAAAGGTAGAATGGAGTAGCGGACACCGTGTGAGTTCGTTAGTGTAGGTGCCCTGTCCCGCTAGTTCGTGTGGACTAACGTGCTCCACATCACAGAGAGACAGAGAGAGAGAGAGAGAGAGAGGATGATGCAGAGCATTTTAAGCTTGAAGTATCCCTTAGGACACCTTATCTAGTTTGTTAGTACTAGCTTCTAGAATACTCTTTTAGCTTTATAAATATGATGTATTGTAGAGAAAAGCTAATTAAAGAATATTAAGTCATTTTAAGCTTTGAAGCTTTATTTCTCTTCTTCCCTGGATTGGGAGCCAAAAATCCTTCTTGCAGGTCGAGTCTTCCGACGATCCACTACATCAGTTGGTATCAGAGTCTGGAGCTTGTGAAGATCGATGGACTGCGGAAGAAGGTCGACTGTCGACGACGATCGAAGTCACAAAATAAGATTGGCCGTTGACGACGATCGACGCCAAGAAAGGAGGGCTATCGACGATTCTTGAAGCCGGATCACCTTCTATCAAAGCTCAAGCGAAGGAATCACTCGATCGGGAAGACAGAAACCTTGATCGGATTGAAAAAAACCTTCGGACAATAAGGAAGATGCGAATGCCGTCGGTAACCATACCGAGGTATTCGTCTTCTTCTTCGCTCCCCTCATCCGCTCCATGCAAACGCCATCAGTCCCGCCATGATTACCTTCCGCTCGAGCTCCCTCTCCGATGGCGTGATCCGCCGCCGAAGTATCCTCCGCTCGAGCGTCCGATGTGATGGCGAGACCCTCCGCCTCCACAGACTACTTCGCTTAAATCAAACCCGATCGTCCCACTTCTGCTACAGCACGCAAACAACGAACCCGCGCCTGGCGACGAGCGCAGTTCCGTGCATGACGACGAGCGCGATTCAGCACCTGGCGACAAGCGTGATTCCACGCCTGGCATACAATCCAGTTCTGTTGCCCGTGATTTTGCCTCTGATTCATCAAGCCTTCTCATAACGGACAAAGCAACTGCCGATCCCGCCTCTGCTCAGCTCATCGGAACACGCATAGAGCTACTGTCTTCTGTTCCTTTGGACTCGGAGATGCAAGATCCGACACTCACAGCTGCTGCGCCGATTCCATCTGACTACATCACCATGCCCTCCCGTGATGTCATTTCCTGGACTGCCATGCTAATGGCTTATGTTGATAATGGTGAGATCTCCAAAGCACGTGAAGTGTTTGAACAAATGCCAAAGAGAAATGTTGCTTCATGGAACGCCATGATCTCAGCCTATGCAAGGGATCCAAAGTTACTTAAGGAGTCTTATGAGTTGTTCTCTGCAATGCCTAACAAGAATAGCGTTACCTATGCTGCAATGATCACTGGTTTTTTCAGGGGAGGAATGCTTTTACAGGCTGAAGAAGTATACTGGAGGATGCCACCACGTTTGCGGGATCCGATTGGTCTGAATGCTTTGATTAGTGGGTATTTGAGAGTCGGTGAAATTGAAAAGGCTGTTCAAGTTTTCAGAGGCATGGTTTTCAGGGATGTTTTTATTTGGAGATCGATGGTTGATGGGTACTGGAAGAATGGGATGGTCTTGGATGCAAGGCAGGCTTTTGAAGCAATGCCGGTGAAGAATGTAGTTTCTTGGACTGCTATGATACACGATTATGCTAAAATTGGAGATTTAGAAGAAAGTTTGCAGCGTTTCTCACAAATGAGGAAGGAAAATGTGAATGCTAATTCGACGACACTTGCAATTATGCTTGATGCTTGCACTAAATTTGGCAGAATAAGAGAAGGGACTCAGATTCATGGTCTGGTGATTGCAATGGGTTTTGAGCAGGATATATTTTTAGCCAATACTTTGATTGTCATGTATTATAGGGTTGATAACATGGATGATGCCAGGAAAATGTTTGATGCCATGAGCCGAAGGGAAGCAGTTTCTTGGAATTCCTTAATTAATGGATACGTAGAATAGGATAAAATTGAAGAGGCATATTGTCACGACCCGACCCGACGGGGACGGATCCCGCCCGAGCCGGATCGCGGCGAGCGCACACTTACTTGCTTATCCAGGATCTGGCTTTGGATTAGGTTGCTGAACTGAACTTCCCAAATACATAACCCAACAGAAAACACACAGAACAACAGAGCTACTAAAAACATCAAATGCAGCGGAACAAAACATCTATCTTTTCATTTCCTCAAAATAATCATCTACAGAACAGTACATGGCTTTCAACAGAAAGAAAGACAGAACAGGAAAGCCATGACTGTACAAAAATCAACAAGTACAAAAGTACCTAATCGGATCAGACTCTGAAACTAATCCTGGACCTCCTTGCCCTTCCCAGAACCTGAAAACCACCAGAAAGCAAGGGTGAGCTCAACAGCTCAGCAAAGCAACAAACCACCAATCTAAATTCTCAGAAACCAAAACCAAACTCATCAGACAGAAATCAGATCAGAAATCGGAACAGAATCGGAAATCAGAACGTATACGGACAGATATCAAATCAGAATCGGAATCGTACAGATCATATCAGAACAAATCAATAGAGTCAGAATCAGAAATCAGAATCGTACGGAGCATATCATATCAGAATCACAATGTCGTACAGAACAGAACAGATACAGAAAACAAAACAGATACATATAGCTAAATGCCCTGACACTGACGGAATCTCTACGGATTCCGGCCCCTTATGCCTCCCTTCCCAGACACTGACTGAATCCCGCAGGATTCAGGCCCCTTATGTCTCCCTTTGTGCTCACGGCACCAAAACAGATGTGCTTATAGCACCAAAACAGAATTCATCGGATCCGGAACGAAACAGATATCAGATTTCAGATTTGAGCTCATTTCAGATTTCCCCTTTCACTAACTGAATCTCATAGGATTCAGGCCCCTTATAACTCCCTTTTTATAGCTTAATCACATAGCATTTCAATTCAGAAGAAATTCGGACATTTCAGAAATTACCCAAAAATCGGGCAGCACAACGGCAGTATATAGAATTTACACAAAAATTCCTGCAAAGAAAATTTACCGAATTCGCACAGAACATAGATAATCACATTCCAGAACATTTATTCTACTGAACAGATAATTTCCAATTTCACAGAAAAATCAGGTCGACTAAAAACACAGTCGAATCAAAAATACCCGGACGAAAATCTTCAAATATAATCAAAACGTGCACACCCGGCACGGCAACGATATACGAAAAGTTACGCGGTAAAAACTGAACCAATCAAAAGATACGGACGAAAAACCGTAACGAAAACTAAATCCGGACAGAAAAATACCGCCAACCGCGACGGAACTGAAAATTGAGAAAGACGGAATGTGCCTTACCTCGTGCACAGCAATATCCTCAACAGTCACTTCGCTCGAAAACGGCTCCGCGTCTTCCCGAAATCAACTTTTCCAAATTGCTCTTTTTCTCTCTCCTCAGACGAAAAATCAGATATTTATTTTTTTAACTTTTCTCTCTCTTCAAATCGTCTGAATCCCTTAAATCCTCTTCAGATCGGCCTGGCCGATCGTCCAGATCGTCCTGGACGATCAGACCAAACCACAGATCGCCTGGCCGATACTCCAGGGCGATGATCAGGCCGATCCTTATGAACAGTGTCAATCGGCCTGGCCGATCGTCCCGATCGTCCTGGACGATCAGACCAAAACCCATCGTCCTGGGACGATTTTTCAGGACGATGTTTACTATTCATAGGCGATAAAAACCTCTACTCACTGACTTGTGCCATCCACTGATCGTCCCGGGACGATGCCTCGATCGGCCTGGACGATCCCTACAATAAATCATTTAGAGCAAATTCTGGGCAAAACCTGGAGCTGAAATGCACAGATCGTCCCAGGACGATCCCAGATCGGCCTGGACGATACTGGAGCAGTTTGAAATATTACAATCTCCCAAACTCAGAAAAATGTCGTCCTCGACATTATCCAATCCAAACTCAGTCAAAACAAGTACGGGTACGACCGTCTCATATCAGACTCCTTTTCCCAAGTTGCTTCCCGTGCAGTCCGGTGCTTCCACTGGACTTTAACCATCGGAATCTCTTTATTTCTTAACTTGCGGACGTCGTACGCTAAAATCAATTCTGGCTCTTCCTTGTACGCCAGATTCTCCTGAATCTCAACCTCGTCAACTGATACCTTCTTCCCAGAGTCGGATACCCACTTCCTCAGAGTGGATACATGAAACACATTATGCACATCAGGCATAGAATCAGAAAGCAATAGGCGATAAGCAGCTTTTCCAATTCTTTCCAAAATCTCAAATGGTCCAACATACCTTGGACTAAGCTTGCTTACCTGACCAAATCTGCTCACACCTTTCATCGGGCTGACTTTGACATACACAAAGTCACCAACCTGAAACTCAACAAATCTGTGTTTCTGATTATAATACTTCTGCTGACGATCTTGAGCGGCTTTCAATCTCTCTCTTATCAAATGAATCTTCTGAGCAGTTTCATCAGCAAAAGTGGCACCCAAAGTCTGTCTATCTCCGACCTCCGTCAGAGTCAAAGGAGTACGGCACTTCCTGCCATACAGAGCCTCGTACGGTGCCATACCGATACTGGACTGAAAACTGTTGTTATAAGCAAACTCAATCAGCGGAATATGATCTTCCCAGCTTCCGCTAAAGTCCAGAACACAAAGCCTCAACAGATCTTCCAGTACCTGAATAGTCCTCTCAGACTGTCCGTCGGTCTGAGGATGAAAGGCTGTACTGAAATGCAATTTCGTACCCAAGCCTTGCTGAATGCCTTTCCAAAGTCTGGAAGTAAAGCGTCCATCTCGATCAGATACAATCACACGAGGCACACCGTGTAATCTGACTATCTCTTTCACATATATCTGTGCCAAGCGTTCAACTGAATCCGTTTGTCTGATCGGAAGAAAATGGGCTGACTTCGTCAATCGATCCACAACTACCCAAATAGCATCGTGTCCTTGTCGTGATCGAGGAAAACCCATAGCAAAATCCATTGTTACCTCCTCCCATTTCCACTCAGGGATAGGCAACGACTGCAACAGTCCGCCTGGTCGCTGATGCTCTGCCTTCACCAACTGACAGGCTTCGCATCTCGACACAAACTCCGCCACATCCTTCTTCATCCCAGGCCACCAGAACAAAAGCTTCATATCAGCATACATCTTACCACTGCCTGGATGAACAGTGTAGCCTGAATGATGAGATTCATACAGAATCTCCCGCCTCAAATCTCCAAACACAGGTACCCACAACCTGTTCTTACAGAAAATAGCACCAGAATCAGAAATTCGAAGTTCAGGAGTCTTACCAGATCCAATCTGAGCTAGCAACTTCGAATAATCAGAATCTGACTTCTGGGCTTCTTGAATCCTTGCTTCTAAAGAAGACTGAATACTCATCTGAGCCAACTCCAAATCATTGGAGGAAATCACCTCCAACTGCAATCTCTCCAAATCACGAATCAGAAAGTCATCACAAGTAAGCTGAATACCTGAGAATCCAGAAGACTTCCTGCTCAAAGCATCTGCTACCACATTCGCCTTCCCAGGCTGATACTGAATAGTCAGGTCATAGTCCTTGATCAACTCGAGCCACCTCCTCTGTCTCAGATTCAAATCCTTCTGAGTAAAAATGTACTTCAGGCTCTTATGATCAGTAAACATCTCACATGTGACGCCATACAGGTAATGCCGCCAAATCTTCAAAGCAAAAACAACTGCAGCTAACTCCAAATCATGTGTCGGGTAATTCTTCTCATGTGGTTTCAACTGTCTCGAAGCATAAGCAATTACCTGACCATGCTGCATCAGGACACAACCCAGTCCTTTCAGTGAAGCATCACTGAACACCTGAAAACCTTCCGTACCTGACGGAAGCGCCAACACTGGAGCTGAAGTCAAACAATCCTTCAATCTCTGAAAACTAGCTTCACACTCCGGTGTCCAAACAAAAGGAACTGACTTCTGAGTCAGTCTCGTCAGAGGAGTCGAAATCTGTGAAAATCCTTTCACAAACTTCCTATAATACCCGGCCATGCCTAAGAAACTACGTACCTCAAATACCGTAGTCGGCCTTGGCCAATCAGCAACCGCCTGAATCTTCTGGGGATCCACAGAAATACCTTCTCCGCTAATCACGTGCCCCAGAAATGAAATGCTCTTCAGCCAGAATTCGCACTTGGAGAACTTGGCATACAGCTGATGCCTCCTCAGAGTCTCCAATACAATCCTCAAATGTCTGGCATGCTCATCCTCAGAAGCAGAATATACCAGAATATCGTCAATGAAGACGATCACAAACTGATCCAAATACTCCCTGAATACTCGGTTCATCAGATCCATGAAAATAGCAGGCGCATTGGTTACCCCAAAAGGCATAACCAAGAACTCGTAGTGCCCGTACCGAGTACTGAAAGCAGTCTTCACCACATCAGATTCCTTCACCTTCACCTGATAATATCCGGATCTCAAATCAATCTTCGAAAATACCGAAGATCCGGAAAGCTGATCAAACAAGTCGTCTATCCGAGGCAAAGGATACTTGTTCTTGATCGTGGCCTTGTTCAAATCTCTGTAATCAATACACATACGGAGTGTACCGTCCTTCTTCTTCACAAACAGAACAGGTGCTCCCCAAGGAGAAACACTAGGACGTACAAACCCTCTGTCAACCAACTCCTGAAGCTGAACTTTCAACTCAGAAAGTTCTTTCGGTGCCATCCTGTACGGAGCTTTCGATATCGGAGCGGTACCCGGAAAAACATCGATAGAGAACTCCACATCTCTATCCGGAGGTAAACCAACCAACTCCTCAGGAAAAACATCAGTAAACTCCCGTACCACAGGGATCTCAGAAACAGAACCAACCTCCAGGTTCAGATCCCGCACCGAAGCCAAAAATACTGGATATCCTTTCTTCCACATTCTGCTCACCTCTAACGCAGAAATCAGACTGGAGAGAACACCTCGTAATCCCTGAAATACAACTCTCTCTCCAGCCACAAGCAAACTCACTTGCTTCTTCAGACAGTCAATCTGAGCCTCATACTGACTCAACCAATCCATTCCCAAAATCACATCATACGAAGAAATCGGCAATCGAATCAAACTCGATTTCCACTTCTTGCCAGAAATCTCGATCTCACACAAACAAAACTGTCGAGCAATCAATGGATTCCCAGCCGGTAAAATCACAGACAAAGAAACCGGTAAAACCATCGAATCCAAATGTAAAAGCTCAAAACAATGCTCGGACAGAAAAGAATGACTCGCTCCAGAGTCAAACAAAACACGACAGGGCTGATCAGAAATATAAACCGTACCTGTCACAACATCCGGAGCATCTCGAGCCTCCTGCTGACTCAAGCTGTAAACTCGGGGCTGAACTGGAACAGGAGCTGAAGCAACAGAACTACTCTGCTCCCTCTGGATCGTAGGTGGTCTCCGTGGTGCAGAACTAGAACCACCACCTCTACCAGCAAATCCCTCAGAGCGTGGAGGAACAGTCCTCGGTCTTCCTGCTGCTGAACCAACAGGTCTGACTAAACCCTCAGATCGCTGATCATATCCCATCTGTGGACATTCTGCAATCCTATGTCCTGGCTGACCGCATCTGAAACAAAGACCAGCTATCCTGTAGCACTGGCCATGGTGTCGCCGTCCACAACTCTGGCACACAGGTGCCGAACTGACAGATCCAGAACCAGTCGTACTGGTAACAGTACCAGACGATCCTCCGCTCCTTCTGGAATCTCCAGATCCAGAACCAGGAACAAATCTCCTCTTCCCAGAGGAACCACTGCCAGAAGTATCACCTCCAAACCTCTTCCTACTCGCAGACCACCGCTGCTGAGTAGTCGTCATGTCGTTCTCAATCAGACGAGCTCGCTCCACAAGCTCAGAGAAATCAGAAATCCGGAACGGTATCAGAGGCTGCCTCAAAGTGTCTCGTAAGCCTCTCAGAAATCGGTAACACCTCTCAGCAGAAGTGCTAACCAGCTGCGGAGCGTACCTGGCTAATGCAGTAAACTCAGCCTCGTACTGCATCACCGTCTTGCTCCCCTGAACCAGCCTCAGAAAACTCTCCTGCATCTGCTGTCGTGCAGAAGGGGGAACAAACCAATCTCTGAACACTTCAGTGAACTCTTCCCAAGTGATCAAAGAGTTCAATCTGCCCTGAAATCTGGCTGCCTGCTGGCCATCCCACCAGTGCTCAGCCTCTCCGTCCAACAGAAAAACAGCCAACGGAACCTTCCTGTCTGCAGGACACTGCATCCCGTCAAAAGTCTTCTCTAATCTCCTCAGCCACTCCTCGGCTGCTCTGGGCTCAACAGCGCCCTCAAACCTCGGAGGCTTCAACCTCAAAAACAACTGCAGGTGTCGATCGATGTCCTCAGATCTAACAGTAGAAGCTCTGCTCTGAGTCTCGCTCATCATCTGAGCAACCAACGAAGCAAACTGGGACAGTGTGTCAGCACCGACCACTGGGGCTGTACTCCCCACTGGTGCTGCCTGATCAGCACTCTGACCGTCTGTCATGTCTGGGTCTGGCTGATCCATACAGAAAAATCCAGAAAATCCGGAAAACTATCACAAAAACAACACAAAAACAACACAATAAAAAGCCAAACGACCCAAAACTACCTCCCAGACAGACTTACTGATCACTTCCTAAAGCTCTGTTTTACAATCCAACCTGTTTCCAAAACCAGTGCTCTGATACCACAAAAGCTTGTCACGACCCGACCCGACGGGGACGGATCCCGCCCGAGCCGGATCGCGGCGAGCGCACACTTACTTGCTTATCCAGGATCTGGCTTTGGATTAGGTTGCTGAACTGAACTTCCCAAATACATAACCCAACAGAAAACACACAGAACAACAGAGCTACTAAAAACATCAAATGCAGCGGAACAAAACATCTATCTTTTCATTTCCTCAAAATAATCATCTACAGAACAGTACATGGCTTTCAACAGAAAGAAAGACAGAACAGGAAAGCCATGACTGTACAAAAATCAACAAGTACAAAAGTACCTAATCGGATCAGACTCTGAAACTAATCCTGGACCTCCTTGCCCTTCCCAGAACCTGAAAACCACCAGAAAGCAAGGGTGAGCTCAACAGCTCAGCAAAGCAACAAACCACCAATCTAAATTCTCAGAAACCAAAACCAAACTCATCAGACAGAAATCAGATCAGAAATCGGAACAGAATCGGAAATCAGAACGTATACGGACAGATATCAAATCAGAATCGGAATCGTACAGATCATATCAGAACAAATCAATAGAGTCAGAATCAGAAATCAGAATCGTACGGAGCATATCATATCAGAATCACAATGTCGTACAGAACAGAACAGATACAGAAAACAAAACAGATACATATAGCTAAATGCCCTGACACTGACGGAATCTCTACGGATTCCGGCCCCTTATGCCTCCCTTCCCAGACACTGACTGAATCCCGCAGGATTCAGGCCCCTTATGTCTCCCTTTGTGCTCACGGCACCAAAACAGATGTGCTTATAGCACCAAAACAGAATTCATCGGATCCGGAACGAAACAGATATCAGATTTCAGATTTGAGCTCATTTCAGATTTCCCCTTTCACTAACTGAATCTCATAGGATTCAGGCCCCTTATAACTCCCTTTTTATAGCTTAATCACATAGCATTTCAATTCAGAAGAAATTCGGACATTTCAGAAATTACCCAAAAATCGGGCAGCACAACGGCAGTATATAGAATTTACACAAAAATTCCTGCAAAGAAAATTTACCGAATTCGCACAGAACATAGATAATCACATTCCAGAACATTTATTCTACTGAACAGATAATTTCCAATTTCACAGAAAAATCAGGTCGACTAAAAACACAGTCGAATCAAAAATACCCGGACGAAAATCTTCAAAATATAATCAAAACGTGCACACCCGGCACGGCAACGATATACGAAAAGTTACGCGGTAAAAACTGAACCAATCAAAAGATACGGACGAAAAACCGTAACGAAAACTAAATCCGGACAGAAAAATACCGCCAACCGCGACGGAACTGAAAATTGAGAAAGACGGAATGTGCCTTACCTCGTGCACAGCAATATCCTCAACAGTCACTTCGCTCGAAAACGGCTCCGCGTCTTCCCGAAATCAACTTTTCCAAATTGCTCTTTTTCTCTCTCCTCAGACGAAAAATCAGATATTTATTTTTTTAACTTTTCTCTCTCTTCAAATCGTCTGAATCCCTTAAATCCTCTTCAGATCGGCCTGGCCGATCGTCCAGATCGTCCTGGACGATCAGACCAAACCACAGATCGCCTGGCCGATACTCCAGGGCGATGATCAGGCCGATCCTTATGAACAGTGTCAATCGGCCTGGCCGATCGTCCCGATCGTCCTGGACGATCAGACCAAAACCCATCGTCCTGGGACGATTTTTCAGGACGATGTTTACTATTCATAGGCGATAAAAACCTCTACTCACTGACTTGTGCCATCCACTGATCGTCCCGGGACGATGCCTCGATCGGCCTGGACGATCCCTACAATAAATCATTTAGAGCAAATTCTGGGCAAAACCTGGAGCTGAAATGCACAGATCGTCCCAGGACGATCCCAGATCGGCCTGGACGATACTGGAGCAGTTTGAAATATTACACATATGCACTTTTTGATTCCATGCCAGAGAAGGATGTTATTTCTTGGACTTCCATGGTGATGGGTTTCTCAAAAAGAGGGTGGACAGAGGAGTCAATCAGTTTATTTGAATTAATGCCTCAAAAAGATGATGTTAGTTGGACTGCCATAATTTCAGACCTTGTACATAATGGAAAGCTTGAAATTGCATGCCAGTGGGTCAGTAAAATGGTGAAAGAAGGGATCAAACTCAATCCTTTGGTGATAAGTAGCATGTTAAGTACATTGGCTAGTTTGGCCATCTTAAAGGAAGGCATGCAGATGCACGCCTGTGTTGTGAAGATGGGATTAGATTCTGATATATTTATACTCAGCTCTTTAATCTCCATGTACTCAAAATGTGGAAATCTCAGTGAAGCTTGCCATATTTTCTCTAGCATCAGAACCTCAAACATTGTCACCATTAACTCGATGATAATAGCATTTGCGCAACACGGTTTGGCACAAGAAGCATTTGATTTATTTAGAAAGAGGCAGGGAGATGGTCAAATGCCCAATGAAATCACATTCCTTGCAATACTCACAACCTGTTATCGTTCAGGTTTAGTTGAAGAAGGGAATAATTACTTCAATTCTATGAGGTATGTTCATGGCATTGAACTGGGGCCTGATCACTACACCTGCATGGTTGATATGTTTGGTTGTGCTGGTCTCCTGCAAGAGGCAGTGAACTTGATCAACTCTATTCCTGATGGCTCCCATTCAGCAGCATGGGGGGCTCTGCTCAGTGCTACTGGGCAACATTCAAATTGCAATCTGGCAAAGATTGCATCTCAGAAGTTTTTTGAGCTAGAACCAGAAAATGCAACGCCCTATGCAGTTTTGTCAAAAATTTATGGCACTGCTGGGCTAAAGGAGGATGAGGAGGATCCACCGAATATGCAGATGGTTGCGTCCGATTCCTTTGAGAACCAAGAAGATAGCGTGGTTGGACCTTCCAAGCTGATCGTAGAGTTGACAAAGATAGGTGCAATTGGTACCCAGGGTATGCCAACTGTGCTTCAAGGCATTCATGAATGTCTTGAGATTATTGATTGGGTCACTCGTAAGTTTGCTGCAGATGCTTTGGTTGCGCTTGCCCCTTATTTGGGTCATTTGATTGCCAATGGGAATTTTCAAATAATTGAGTCTCTTGTGGCTTGCTATTTTGATAAGGTGAAAACCGTGAGAGATAGCATGACGGAGGCATTACAAGTTTGGGACAAAGTTTCAGGCAAGGGTGATACTACTGCACCAGAGGTTTCAATGGAGAGAAAAGTTGCCAAAATATTGAGAACAAAATCTTCGATCCAGGAATCTGTTTTCTGCAACAACCTCTCTTTCAATAACGCGTCTCGACGGAGTCGAGCTTTTTTACGTAAGGGGAGAATGATGCGGAGAATTTTAAGCTTGAAGTATCCCTTAGGACACTTATCTAGTTTATTAGTACTAGCTTCTAGAATACTCTTTTAGTTTTATAAATATGATGTATTGTAGAGAAAAGCCAATTGAAGAATATTAAGTTATTTTAAGCTTTGAAGCTTTGTTTCTCTTCTTCCCTGGATTGGAAGCCAAAAATCCTTCTTGCAGGTCGAGTCTTCCGACGATCCACTACATCAAAGGAGAAGGTTGATCAGATGATTTTCATCTATCAATTTTGTTCTGAGATTTCTTCTGCTGTGGTAGGTAACGCTAATCTTACCTTTAATTTCAATAATTTTATGTTTTATGAATTTTCTCCCCCAAATTGATAAAAATATTTTCTCTTGATTTATCAAAATTTTATCATGTGACTTTTTATATATAATACATATAATCATATTGAGTATTTTGAATTTAATATTATTAATTTTTACTAGATAAGTTGATAGTTATGACTTTTTGAAGTTAATGCATAGTGTATTAATTTTCCTACATTTCATAGATTATTATTGTATTTCATATATTATATTGACTTGCATAGATAAAATGATATTATTAATACAAGATAAATGTGATATTTGGATGCAATTAAGTAATTTTAGCTTTGAACACTATATATAAATAATTTAGTTTAGATATTAAAATTTAATATCTTGTATATTAGTATGGGTCGATATAATTTTTTAAAAATAAAATGTTTATGGTATAATCCTAAATGTTAGCTCATTAACGAACTCATCTATATATTAATGTCTTTCGTCCTCGTGACAAATGATTATATGTCCAACTTCTTTGATTCATAATATCCATAATATGAGGAATTTATCCTACGCATGCATATATGAAGTTATTAGAGGGTTACAATTTATCCTACACATGTATAGAATTCATAATGATTTATAAATCGACCTAGAGTATGCATGGATAGAACTCAGAATGATTTGCATTATCTCTTTGACATGAGAAAATATTTTGAACATGTGCTATTGATAGTGAAGACAATTCAACAACAAAATCAACTAGAACTTATGCTTTAGTTGCAATTCGACATAGTTCATGCTACAATATAGTGCAATGATATGTCTTATAGAGCTGAGCTTCAATATTGTCATTTACTATTGAACCTTTTGGTTGGCTAAAAGATGTATGCATAATAAAATAGAATATAGAGTAAGAGGAATGTTGGTTGGCTAAAGGATTATTTTTTTTTATATTAGCGCGCATGTTAAGATAGTTTTCTTAGATATTTCACCCTCCAAGTGATAGGATATCATTTTCCCATCTTAAAATTAATTAAACTTCTTCCTTGAATGTTGTTTTAACCAATGAAATGCAATGATTGACAAACTATTTTGTAAAATAATTAAGGTTTTAATAACTTTTTCTTTGATAATAAAAAATAACTTAAATGAGTTTTGATTTCATCATGAAATTTTAAGTTATATGTCTACAAATTTTAAGTTATGAATCTCACAAAATTAGTTACCAAATGACGATAATTATACAAAATATTTATAATACTATATTTATAACATGCATCCATTCACAAAATTGAAAATTGGTTTTTCTCATATCTTATGCATCCATTCCAACTTCCTACTTAACTCATGCTTTCAACATGATAGTCAACCTCATAATTACATCAAACTTCATGCATTCAACTGCATTTACAACTAATGGTTTACAACTAAAAACTTATTAAGATACCACAGAATAGCAGACAAGACGACGGATGGACACACCAGCACAAGGGGGCGAACGAAAACGCACAGCTATAACACCACAACGGGAGGCAAATGAGCGTGAACAGCGGCAGCGAACTAGGGGTGACGAAGTGTCGAACAGGAGGAAGAGATAAACAAATAGAGGAAATTGAGAAAATACGAGTAGGCGATCATGAAGGGTTCGAAATAGGGCTTCTTCCGTTGGAATCTCCACGATTTTTCTGCCGAAAAATTTTCTGGCAGCTAATCCGCCGGGAACTATTTGTCATCTTTAAGTAACCCGTTGTAATTTCCGTAGGGTGTTTCGCCATGAATTTTTTGTCAAAAAGCCTGCTGACAAATGTTTTTGGTTAGAACTTTCCATTGGCCAAACCAATGGATTAGTCGTCGGAAAATTACAACAATATATATGTTGGAAAAATCGTTGGATTATTTTCGGTGAAAAAATCGCTGGTTTGTCCACCGATATTTTCGACGGACTTATGAAACGTCAGAAATACTCCTGAAAATTGCAATTTTTGTGAGGTCCTAGGCTTATCATTATCTTCAACTTGTAAGACAATTATTTTGCCTTTGTCTTTCTTCATCTTAGTAGAGTTATCTAACATATCCCTCTGAGTTATAATCTATTCATGTAGTATTAAAGAATATAAAAGCTCATCAAGTGGATAAGTAGATATATCTTTAGCCTCACTAATTATAATTATTTTAGCATCCCATTCTTTGGGAAAGCATATAAGAATCTTATAAACTAAGTCTCAGATTTTGTTTGAAAAAATTTTCTAATTGGTTTCTAGTACAAAAAAATTTCTTGAAAACATGGACATAATAGTGGCAAAAACTATCAAAATGAAGCCTTAATTAATATGCATCAACAAATGAACTTCTTCAAATATATATAAAAAAAAATGAATTGAACTCCATTCCTTTTTTTACTTTAGAAGTATATTACATGTTTTGCTCATTATGAATCAGGGATCAAAACCTAAGTTTATGGAATCAATGTGCACATCACTCAAATCGTAATTCTACAGAATTTGTCTTCAAGAAATTGTTTGTCGTTTGTTTGGTCATTCTCTTTTAAGAGGAGGAGATCAAAGACCAAGAAATTCAATATAAATTTTAATGCTGATGTTAGGAGTTAGATGTTAGTGTCTTTGACATGCATCAATCTTATAGACGATGGTGTGTGTTGAGTTTATTAGCAACGAAAGATGACAAAGTAAATGGGTTTTGTTATAGCCAAGAGCTATGTTTAAATGATTGTATTTAGACGATGGTCGTCGGATGATTGTATTCGAGCATGTGGGAGAGCCATAGTTGGGACACGGTTGTCAAAGAACTTGTTTCTATTTGGTTTTTGATATTTCATTGTTTAAAAAAAAAGTGCTTAGAAATTGTTATCTACAGTAGCTTTAAAAAAAAATCTATTTTCTATAGTTGTTTTATAAAGTAATTAAAAATTTGTTCCAAACAAAATCTTAGACTTTATTTGATAAATTGACTTTCTTTTTTGTTATTTCAAGTAACTTGGAAGTTTGGTATTTTGCATCCAAACTATTTTCTTTGATTTTGTTGCAATGTTTTTGGCTTGAAAAATAGATCATTTATATAAAAAAAAAGGAAAAATAGATAATTAATGTTAGAATGGTTAGAATGGTATTGAATGCTTTTGGATTTGCATTCTGATTAGTACAGTTAATGATATCATATATATATATATATATATATATATATATATATATAAGAACCAATTTCAGCACAAATTCAAAAAAATTCAAGGCCATCTGTACCCAAATTGCATTAGGATATTTTATATAGTTATATATCTAATATTTAATTTTTTTTTTATTTATTTGTATAATATCTTGATTGTTAATGACATAAAAAATGTTATTTTTTTTATATAAATAAAATAAAATTTAGATATATAAATAATAAATGCATAAAAATTCATTAATATTTATTTATTATTAAAAAAAAAAATCATTAGCGGCATGGCTTAATAAACCAAGTTGGGAATGTGTTGCTTCATGGAAGTACCGGTAACGCAGAAGAGTGAGTTTTTTATTTTTTTAAGGCATCGAGCAAATTTATTTATAATTATTAAAAATTAGTAATTCAATACATATGTCCTTGAATAATTAAAAACATGAAAAACGTGAAAAATAAGATATTAGACACGTGCGATATGTCTAACTCACATGTCTAATACACATATTCTTGAATAATTAAATTTAAATAATTATATTCCTAATAGATCATATTTTTGTTTTATTTCTATCAATCGCTTTCTATATAATACTTATGAAATGCAAGGAAATATTTTTATTTTATTTTTTTACAACCTTTGTAATCTTTGTAATTTTTTAAATATATAAATTATAAAATGATGAAAGATTAACTTTATCTTGTATTTTCAATAATAAACGTATGTCGTGTTTGTGTTGTATATATATATATATATATATATATATATATATATATATATATATATATATATATATATATATATATATATATATATATATCACGCATTACAGATTTAGCTAGAGTTAAAATAAAAATAGTTAATTTTAAATTCAGATTAGTTTACTCAAATTAGACTAAGGCTTTGTTTAGGACAATTTTTTTTATTGCTTTCTAAAGCAGTGCCGAATGTTGGCCATTAAAAGAGAAGTATAATACTAAATTAAGTGTGGCAGAGATGAGGATGCTTAGGTGGATGAGTGGCTTGACCCTTAGAGAGATAGGATACGAAATGAGCATGCACGTGAAAAGGTTGGAGTAGCTCTAGTGGAAGATAAGATTAGAGAGAGTCGCCTTAGATGGTTTGGTCACATTAAACGGAGGCCTTCCAATGACCCGGTTAGGAAAGTTGATGTATTAGATTTGACTTATGTTAAGAAAGGTAGAGGTAGACCTAAAAAAATTGGGTTAGAAAATATTAGAAATGATCTTTCTTTATTAGATTTAAATGGAGAATTTGACTTTTAACCGAACACAATTACGAAAAAGAATTCATGTAGCCGACTCCACGTAGTGGGACAATGGCTTGATTTTATTTTTGTTGTTGTTGTTTCTAAAGCAGTTTAAAAAAAAAAATGTTTTAGAAAGCAATAAGAAAGCTTTCTCAAACAAAGCGCAATTATCATTCATTGTGATGACTCCTTTTTTATAAGCTTCAATCAAAGTTTAATTTATTAACTCATTATTTTTAGTGTGCCAATTTAAAATTTAAAATTTATAGATATAGATTACAATAATAACTTTGGTAAATTTATATATAATAATTTTGTATTTTTATATTTATTTTTAGGTAAGAAATTAAGTATATTTGTGAATTCTTTTTATTTACTTAGTTACTTGAAAATTGGATTACCAAATATTATTATTCCCTTCAAATAAATTTCCTAAGTTTCTCTTCATGATGTCAAAGCAACAATGACGACCCTCTCTCTTTGTGTCTCTCATTTATCCTACAATGATTAAATACGTATCACACTACTTAAATCATAATAAACTTGAAGTCTGTTTGTAACAGATTTTTCATTATTTCGCTTTTCAGATCGTAACGTAACCTATCTGGTTGCTGCTTTTTTACTGCATTTCAGATTTGTTACTAAGTCATAATTGTAATAAAACAATCGTAATATATATATATATATATATATATATATATATATAACAACTTTCAAAATAGTTACTTTCACCATAATGACTTCACAACTGCCTTTATCAAATATTGCAGTCATCTAAAATAGACACTTAGAGCATCTCCAACCAAAAATCTCATTTTTCACTCCAAAATGCCGTTAAACTAAAAAATGTCGTGATTCATCTCCAATCGAACTCCATTTTTTTCCCTTTCGCAGGTAACAATCATCTCTTCTTTCGCACGGCAAGTTCGATAGAGACATAAAGATGACGAAGACAAACAGTGCAACGTCAATATTGTCATCCCACTGTTCATCCGCAGCCAAATAGCGGAAGTTTTACCGTTCAGTTGGAGCGGGCGAGGGACGCCATTCAAGCGTTTGGAGTTCGGTTGGAGATGCCCTTGACAAAATTGCAACCATCACTTTTATTAATCTCAATGCATAAATTAAACTCACTCCCTCAAATAATGCATCACAATGATTACAATTACATGTTATCTAATGATCAGATGGACTTGATTGATGAATTCTCATCTTTTCTCAGCACAAACCTTAACTACTATAGATGATAATATCATCACTGAATTTGTCAATTACATCTATTAATTTGTTTGGGAAGACTTTTTTTGCTTGCTGCTTTTTAAAATAACTAAAAATAAAATTGTCCCAAATGATGCGGAAAAATTAATTTATCTGGAAAAAGCATTACATCATAAGCAACATTATAACAATCACCAGTACAAACAGATCGAAGGAGAACACAAAACCATCTCCCTCTCCCACATCACACCTAACCCTGCTTGTCCACTAACAACACAAGCAACTCTCTGAACTGGTAAAGATCAAAAAAAAAAAAAAAAAAACTTACAGAAGACTCCATGATTTCATATGGAATCATCATCACAAAATCATACAGAAACCTGAATAAGTTGAGAACAAGTAATGCGATGGAGATGCGAGGCTGCAACTTCAAAAATTATGCAGCCATGAACATGGAAGCTAAATAGACTATCACAGGCTGCTGGTTAAAATTCTGCAATCTGTGAACTATTCAGAGAGAGAGAGAGAGAGAGAGAGAGAGAGAGAGAGAGGGAGGGAGCAAAACTGAAATGAATCTGGACAGATCAAATAAACTCTGTCAGATCAAATCCAGCTTCAAACTCAATGACCAGACCAAATGCATTACCAAGAGAAGAATCATGGATGCTTCGACATGAACATGGAAGAAGGAAAAGACTGAGAGGCAGAAGAAGAACTCTCCATTTCCTCGCTACCAGTTGCCATCAGCGGCGGAGGTGGCGGTGTCTTCGGGGCGGCAGAGCAGTCGGTTTGAGCTTCTGAAACAGGGTCTAACGGAGAGTGAAAAAGCAAGCTACCTCCAGCTCCATCAACATCATCCCAAACAGAACTCCCAGGCCCCCAAGTATTAAACCAGGCTTCCTCCGCCTCACTCCAGACCAATTCCGTCCCCAACGAACTCTGCTCCACCGCCGCCACTTCTGAGCTATGCTCTCTGTTGTCCAAAACTTCCACCTTTGTCTCCGGCAGTTGCGGAGTGGAAGAAGAAGAAGTCACTTCCTTGGTGCTCTTGCCGAGGAATAAGTGGGGGAAGTTAAGCCGGGCGTTCTCGCCGCGCAGTCTAAAGGCTTCGCGGTCGTAAGCGAGCGCAGCATCCTCGGCAGTGTCGAAGGTGCCGAGCCATAGCCTGTTGCGGTTCTTTGGAAGGCGAATCTCAGCTACCCATTTGCCCCAGTGCCGTTGCCTCACTCCTCTATATAGCTTCGCAGGAGGCCTGGAAAGCGACGCGGGCGAACTACCTCTCCCTTCTAAGAGGCTCGTCATCATCATATTTCCGCGCGGGCTGAGGTTCAGCGAATCGCTCCAGTATTTGAGCAGCTGCTCTGTATACCTCTGCTGCAATCCTTCTGTTAGAAACAATGAAGACGGTGGAGGAGTGGAACTGAACTGGTTTTGGGCGAAAGATATCATTTTTTGTTGATTAAGTGGAAGAAGTGAGGATGCAATGGAAGAAGGATGTGAAGCTTCGTAAGCAAAAGGGAAGATTGGGAGGGGAAGAGAAGCCGTCGCTGGAGCTGGGGTTGATGGAGAGGAGGGATTAGAAGAGAATCGACCTGGGCTTCTGATCTTCTTCAGTGGTCGGAGTGCCGCTGCGCGTGCCTCTTCAAAAACAGGCATCGAGGGGGTTTCAAACTCCACTGGTCTCCCCGCCGGCGTGTCGAGCTTCAGACCCTTCCCCTTCTGCTTACGCTTCTCGTCTCCTTGAGCCTCACTTGGAAATTTCCCATCACCCTTTCTCGCTTCTTCCATTGATCCCCAGAGTACAAGAGAAGAAGAAGGTCTAAGGCCGCCCAGCAAAGCTAGTAAACTACAGATAATTCAAAATCGAACTTTGGAGCGAAAAAAGAAAAACCAAATATCAATCTCTGGTTCCTAAATATATCAGAAAACTATGAAATCTTTTAGACAAAAACAACAAAAAAGCAAGAAACTAGGAATTGTTTCGTCAAAGAAGCATTTAATCAAACACCATGACAGCATAGGAATGAACAATTCAAGTCCCGACCAGGACGAACAAAACTAACCGGATTTGATGGGCTCTAAATCAATCACCGAATTAAAGCTTTCATCAACAACGACAACAAAACAACAAAAAACTACTGCTTGTTTCTCCTAAGAAGCCATCCAAAAAAACCATGACGGCCGAGAAATGCAAGGGAAAAAAAAAAAACCAAATTTTGATTTCCGTTTTATAAATAAATTAGCAAACTAGGAAGAAACTAATGATTGTTTCTGCAAAGAAGCAATCCATGGAACAGCATGAGAAAGGATTAACGACCAAATCAAACTTGGATCTGTAGAAAGAAAAGACCAGATTTTGATTACTAAGTTTACCAATCATCAAACTAAAACGCTTCAAAAGAAGGAAAATATGGACAGCAAGAAAAAAAAAAAAAAAAGAGCAATGTAAGAAAGAGGACAGGGCGGCCAAAGATAAAAGGAGGAAGGAGTGAGGAGCGTTGGAAGAAAGCGAGAACGAGCGTTGAGGGCGTTAATGGAGGTAGGATGCCCATCTTCTCACTTCAGCTGGCTTATAAAGCTCTCCAAGGCGTCACCGAAGGGAGTCGAAAGCGTTCTCGGAGCAGTGAAAGGCCTCCGACGACTATCTCGGGTCATTGGTGCCCACAGGGGCCCACGCGCACTCGCTGAAAACCGATCCCAGCTACACGAATTACGAACTAACTCATTGTTTTTTTGTTTTTTTTGACATTTAGGCCGATTAAGGCTTCGTTTGGGACGGCTTTTTTATTGCTTTTTAAAACGGAGTTTTAGTACAAAAATAAAAAAAATTGTACTAAAACTCCGTTTTAGAAAGCAATAAAAAAACCGTCCCAAACGAAGTCTAAGATAAATTCACACACACATCGAATACGTAAAGACTTAAACCTAAACCTTTTAGTTGGTAGCATAAGCTCTCAACCAACAGGCCAAGATGAGTTGTGTTAACTCATTGTTTTTATTAACACAAATTCACACATTATATACTCAAGTAGGGATTTCAATATTTGGCAAGGCCCCATAATTTACCCCGAAAATTTTGGATTATGATCAACCGATTTGTCATACTGGTCGAGTTAGAGTTTAATAATTGACTTGTTTAAAAAATTGGTCGGATTCTGGTTGACTCAGAAACTTAAAAATGATATGTATTTGACTCGAAAATATCAATTCACTCTCGCCTAAAGTCCTAACCCGAAAACCTGAGTCGAAGGTAAAGAATTTCTCCCATGATTTTGTGTCGGGTCGGGTCAACCTGGAAACTCGATGGGTCAGGTCCGAGTTGAAAAACCTGACCTGTTTGAAAAATCGGGTAGGATTCACATAGTGTCAAACATTGGCAAGTCAGTATCGGATTTAAACCGAACCCGATTTTGACACCCCTATACTTAAGCTTCAATCAACTGATCAAGATAAGCTGCATAATCTATTGGTTGACAATCTCTAGAGTCCGTACTTCATAGTATTTTTATTATTTTAAAATTATATTCTTTCATTTATATGAGAATTTTAGTTTTTATTTGGGACTACTTTTTCTTTGTTAAAAAAAATGTATTAAGAAAACTGCTTAGAAAACAATAAAAACATGGTCCCAAACGACCAAGCCAAGATTTTTTACATATGGGGGCATAAATTATTGAATTAAAAAAATGTCCTTCAATCTTTTTTATTCGGGCTGGCCAGTCATAGGCGTTTTAAAATTTTTTAAATAATTGTACTCATTATAAAAAATATATAATATATGATAAAGGAAAAAACATACAAATGAGAGCATTAAATCATGACATTTTTCTTACATATTATTTATAAATTCTCATGCCGAGTTTTTATTTTTTTTAATCGTTATATAATCATTTTATTATCAATAATGTTAAATATATTTATTTCAATGTAAGTAAACAGTCATTCATCCAAGAGTATTCTATATGATTGTGTAAACAGTTCTTTATAATGTTCATTATAGAGAATGTTCGCTCGACTGTTATTGTAACAATTTATAATATAAGAGTTGTTGCGTCTTAGTGTATTCGTTGCGGTAGAAAAATATATAGTTTAATATCTAAGCATTATTCAAAGATCCAACACACAAGCAAATAAGATAGATGGTGTAGCGTTCATAAGAGACACCAGAGTTTTTATGTGAAAACACCTGAAAAAGGGGGAAAAATCACGGGGCATGACCCAGTTTGAATGAATCTAATAATATTTGCAGTTGATTACAAACGAGTCCCTTCTTAGGGAGAAGGCCTTGGCTTGATGTCACAAAATGTACATCATATAGAGTGCATTACATGGTGGGTGTTATAATAATCAACATAGACATGTCTGCGGCAAGACCATAGGTGATAGGATAGGGGTCGGAAATGCTGTAGTAGGAAGGAGACCAAGGTCAGAAAGATCATTGTATGGTGATGTAGGTTTGAAGGATCATAGTATGCAGGAGATCGAGGTCAAAAAGGCTGTTGTAGTAGGGCGGTACTCTAGTAGAACTCTAGGCATATGGTGGTGGCCCGACAAAAGTCCAAGCCTCATGTGATGGTCCGACAGAAAGCCAAGCCTCATGTGGTGGTCCAATAGAAGTTCAGGCCTCAGGTGGTGGTCCGATAGAAGTCTGGGCCTCAGGTGGTGGTCCGGCAGAAATCCATGCCTCAAGTGGTGGTCCGGCAGAAGTCTGGACTTCAGGTAGTGGTCCGGCGGAAGTAAGGGCCTTAAGTGGTGGTACTGCGGAGCAACGAAGTTAGGCGGTGGTCTGGCGAAGGTGAGGGCCTCAAGTGGTGGTCCGGCAGAGCAACGATATTAAGTAGTGGTCCAGCGGATGTGAGGGCTTCAAGTGGTGGTCCGACATAGGCGAGGGCTTCAAGTGGTGGTTCGACAGAGCAACGATGTCAGGCGGTGATCCGACGGAGGTGAGGGCCTCAAGTGGTGGTCCGACGGAAGTCTGGCAGTGATCAAGGAGGAACAAGGAGGCAAGAGCGATCTCTAATCTCTCTCTTGTTCGCTTGCTTGGATCCCCCTTTCAAGAGAAAGGAGGAGTCTATTTATAAATTTCTGGAGTGACATGACCCGTAAATAGGTGAGAGATCAAGGGTAAATGGGGAGTGGTTGGATGGACGACCGATATTGAATCCCATGATTGTGGATCATTCGTCAAACATATGAAGGATTTAGTGATGTCGGAATTCAACGATCTTGGGCTTGTTGGATTCGTCTCATTGAGTCGCTCAATTTAACTATAAGCACGTAATGTTTGGAAACCGTTTGGTAATCCAAATTATGGTTTTAATCTTCCAACAATGCTTCGGGTCCTTGATTTGGACTCATTTGGGCTCGAATTGAGTCAAATTTGGTGATGTTGGGTTCGTATTTCCAAGACGTTAAGTTCAACTATAAGTTTGGTGAAATCGGAGTTCAGATGGTCCCAATTTTAATTTCTGAAGTTTCCAACTTGATTTTGCTTCGAGATTTGCGCCAAATCCAGATAATTTTTTGATGATGTATCGAAAGTAAACTTTATAAGTATGAAAACTAAATGATAAACATCATTCTTCTTAGTCTCTACTATTTTCTAAGCAAGTTCTTCAAATTCTTGTGAATTCGTAAATGCATATGTTGATCTCAAATCAACAATAACATTTTCAATTTAATTGTCTTACATGATGAGATTCAATCTCTGAAAAATCCAATAGATAATTTTATGTTTATCACATGTAAGAGATAGATTGCTATTAAAAAAATACATGTTAGGCTGTCAAGAGTCATACACATAATGAAATAATCACAATATAGCTCCCATAAAGAAAATAATGATAATAAAATTAAAAATAAATTTTGAACTGTCTGCTACATTAGGGAAATAAGAAGAAACTTTGTTCACAAAAAAGAACACAAAAAAAATCAATCCACTGTTTCAAACTCTATACCACATTTACTAAAATGGCACGGTATAATAATAGGAACTTACTTCATAAAATACTTGCATATTAAGGAAATACAAAGAAACTTTGTAGTTCAATTCAATCAATTTTTTTTTTAATTTTCTTATTTATTTATTTATTAGGAACCCAAATAAATTTTGGTTCTACTTTTTTTTTTTTTTAACTTTCTAATCTGATCGTTGTTGCTTGTAAGGTCACGGACTTATAGAGAGAAAGGTCTCTCTCTCTCTATATATGTAAAACTCCTTAGAATTTTATTTTTTTGAGTGCAGTTAGTCTGTACAAACTGATCTTAGTATGGGACGAACTGAAGAAATACTGCATATACGAACTGAGTAAAATGCAGGTTCGTCCGTACAAACCTGAGTTCGTCCGGGACAAATTTTTGCCCAAGAGCACCTTTCAGGAACGAAATCTATCATCGTCTGTACGATCTGTGTCCAGAGAGTTTCGTCCCGGAACGAATGGGGAACATCGTCTAGACGAACGTAAATATCTTTTCTCTATTAAAGAACCGTTTGAGATATTTTGAATAGAGAGAAAAGCAGGAGAGAGAAAGAGAAGGAAAGAGGAAAAAGCTTGGTTTCGGAGGCCGCGGTGTGATTTTCATCCGTCGACGCAGCTGGAAGAATTATTTGTCTCGCAGTAAGGACTCCGAATCCTATTTCTGATTTCGAAGATTTCATGTTTTGGTATTTTTCTGCTCAGTTTTGTGTTTCTGTTACTGAAATTCTTACATATCTTTGTATTGACGAAACTTTTTCGCGTAACTTTTGTTATGTTGTAGAGATGATGTTTTTGCACGTTTTGAGTATTTTCTAGAAAATTTTCACCATATATTTTGAATTATGTGTGATTTTTATCGAATGAAAAATTATCTGGATGTTGAAAAATATTGCTTCAGTACAAGTAAAGTTTTGAAACATTGTTTTACACGATTTATGGTATTTTGGTAATTTTTCTAAAACTGTGTATTTTATCTATGTTTGAGATTTCTGTCGACTGTACTATATTTTAAGAATTTTCTTCGATTGAGTTAAATTATGTTTGTTGATTTCAATGTATTAATGAGATGTATATGAATATGAATATATGATTGAAATACTGTTATATTACTGAAAGACAAGTAAAGACTGGTTGAACCATTTGTTGGAGATTGACCTGTATAGGGTGGTGGGCCGACGGGCTTTCCTTTAAAAAATGATTTGGTGTTATCATCTACTGATCACATGATTACTGAAGGGAGTTATAAGGATATTACTATGCCGACGGGCAAGGGTGACGACTCTATTTACTGAGCCAACAGATTACTAACATCGATACTGACCTTGAAAAATGTCTTAATAGCAAGTGATTGTACTTGTTAAGTAAGACTACTGTATTGGAATACATGTGTAAAGTATTGTTCTTATGATTACTTTATGATTTACCGATATTGAACTGATTTATCGATATTGAACGGATTTATTGATTTCTGTATGAATTTACTGATATCAATGGATTTATTGATATTGAATGGATTTACTGACAGATTTATGAGTTTACTGTCACTGCATGATTTCATTGATATTGCATATTATTTACCGATTATACTACTGATTTATAGATACTACTAATTCACCGATACCACTGATTCACTGCACTGATCTTATAGCACATGATACATCGAATACTGACTGATACAAGTGATACACTGATAAGACTAATAACATGTGATTTACCGAACAAGTGATATAGATTAACTGTATTTCATGTGATCCATCGAGCACGTGATATAGAATACGTTTTTACTATATTACTGCAATTTCAACTATTCTTATTGATGTATTGATTTGATTGTTTTATGTGATTCCATACCGATTGATATTATTGACTGAATTGATTTCTCTTGATATTGACTGATATGATTGATCCGATGATTTCTTTATTGATTTGACGCACGTACTAATTTATTGAGCTTTACGGACTTTTATACTGTTTAATGATTCTTCTACTGTCGATTGAGGATTTTACTATTTTTGTACTGATTACTGTTTATGCATTGATTACTGTTTTTGTACCGATTTTTGTATATGCATCGATTCAATGATCATGTGTAAGTGACTGATATTAATTTGATTGATTGACATGCATATTACTTTCGTATCGTGCTTTGGTTTCAGTTGTAGGCTTTGGTGACCTGCTGGGCTATTTAAGCTCATTATATGTGGTTAATGATTTCAGGTACAGAGCCTCTCGCATGAAGCTTCATATAGCCACTAGTATAGTTTTCGTAGTTTTTAGTTCATGTATTATTTTGTAGCTTGTACGGCTATTGTATATATTCTTTTGGATGCCACTTTTGGGATTGTAACTATGAAATATGAATTATAGTTTTATGATATATTTGTTTTTTTAATGCAATTATCATTTCTGGATGTCTGCATTGATTTGAGCAAGAAGAAAGAATAAGAAGAAAAGTATGTCGATGAATCCTTTCACTATTGATGCATGGGATGTCACTATATATATATATCGTCCCCAACTCTTCAACAGCAGTGAATATGAAGTGTGAAACCTCTTAAGTAAAAGAAATTAAACTCTTAAATATCGAGGTGTTTTTTGATGTAATGGTTGTAATTTTATTTAAGAAACTCTGCAGTTAAGGGTGCTTATCCCGGAGAAATTTTGAGATGGGTGACCTCCTATGAAGTTTTACCAATATGACAAAATAATGAGGTTCTTAGGCCTAAGTGGACAATATCTCTATAGTTAATAGTTTATGCTGTAACAAACGGTATCAGAGCAATACACCAGCTGGAAGATGGAAAGTAAATGTCATACATGACAAAGTGTTATGCCATGTGAGACACCACTTGAACCATGTATTGGACAAAGTGCCATGTGAGAGGAGTCACTATTTGAATTTGTGGTGGCCACCTCTAGAATCTTATATGCATGTTGGATGATTCTGAGATAAAGATGCTAATGATGACGTCAGTTATTTAAGTGGGGAAGATTATGAAACTCCTTTATGTAAAAGAAGCTATAATATTAAACATCAAGGTGCCTTTTGGTGCAATGATTATAATTTTATTCAAGGAGCTCCGTAGTTAAGTGTGCTCATCCTTGAGAAATCTTGGATGGGTGACATCTTTGGAAGTTACACAAACATGATAAAATCATAAGTTTCTTGGGCCAAACCAAACAATATCTCTATAGTTAAGAGTTTAGGCTGTTACATGAAGTGTGGACGTGAAAAGCTGGACGAGATTAAATATCTCTATAATTTGAACGAGAGAGATGACTATTATGACTTCAGTCCGTGCGCTCATGAAAGTAACGGTCTTTCGCCTTCGATTTGTGTCCTTGCGGATGTGAAAAGCTGGACGAGATTAAAGATGAAGAAAAAATTCTAATATTATGAATTTACTTTAGGCAGTAATTAAGTAGTTATAAATACCTTTAATAAAGCATTAACTACAAATCAAGTAGGGGCCCGTGTCCTTGGGCCCCCAGTTTAAATCTATCCCTAAGAGTCACCCCACAAAATCTAATTTTGGAGAAAATTTTCTTTTATCTATTATATAACAATAAAAGCTGTATAATTTATTTCAATCATAAAGTATTAATGAAAGTAAAATCTATTGATTAAAATATTAATATACATGTACTCACTATCCAAAAATTATGTACAATAGCTAGGAGCCTTACAAATTTCAGTGCACCATCTGCCAACTTCTAGTTACAAAAGAATATCAAAATATAAGAAGAAAAATCAGTAATGCATCCTAGTAGTCAGTAGTCACAATAAACAAGTAAAAAAGTTCTGACTTGCGTGGTATTTTTTAAAAAATTAGTAAATATTTGCTCAATAAATATAATTACCACTCTTTGCTTGTAGACACAATAATTAATTCCTTAAACTCTTAATCATTGAATCACGTGAATTAGTAGACGATAAAACCAAATCATATATATTATTTGAAAGAAATTTTGTCAGCAAACCGTCTGTTCAAGTAAATCAGTCTCCAGCCAATATCAGTGAGTAACCAATATTTACTTATTTTCACACACATTACTATTCAATGTTATAAAAATAATAGTGGCTAACTATTACCCAATCACATACCAGTATTCGTTGAGTACGCTTGCAATAATAGTAGAATTAGATTAAAATATCACTATTCTTATTAAATCATACATAATAAAATAACTATATTTTAATCAGTGAAATTAGAAATCAATCAGTTAAAATATCCAGAATGATTATTACTACAACATATAATAAGTTAGACAGTAGAAGTTCACTAAACCCAAAGAAAATACAATTAAAATCCGTTTGGGAGGAATCAAACAGTTGTAATCAAAATATTTGAAAACAAAAATCGGAGAGAAGTCACCAACAACGATCTGATGAATTTTTTATAACAGGAAGCAAACCAGTTGTCAAAAACTCAGTTTTCTCTTTTCACTCTCCTCCTAGCTTCCCCTTCTCTTATTTCCTTCCACTGCAAGCCACGACATGAGAGAGTGAGGGAGGAGTAAGTGGTAGAATCTTGATTTAATTATATATAAAAAGGTATTTTAGTGTGTGACGCCGTGACGCTCACCACATGCAACAACACAATGCTGCAAGAAAACCGGGTTGCACCGCTGCGCCGCCTTGCTATACATCGCTGAGCTAAATTAATTTCAATTTTTTTCGAGACTATCGTGCCGAGAAGTCAAAAGACCCACCGCCACAACACTCTAGTTCAAAAATATCAAAATTTCATAATTTTCATTTTAAAATAATTTCTAGAATTTCATGTTGTTATGGTTAGTAGGGTCACACATATGGCAACAACAGCTACCTACTTATTATTGTCAACCACACAACCATCCTTAAACTCTTCTTATTAAGAGGAGATTGAACTCTCCTTCATTTCATGAAAGAAATGCTCTAATTTATCTTACTTAGAAAAATTTGAATATCAGTATGTCTCAAAATCATTGTGACCCACCTCTACCTGCGACAAAGTCATGATCATTTATAAATTTGAATGATCTCAGAGAGGAGGACATGTTTTCATGCTAACACACTCAAATTTACGTACAATATATTCATTATAGTAATTTTGAAGATCAAAATTCTCAAAGCATGCAACAAAATTGTAACTTTAGAAAGCCAGTCATCACAACCAATTGTGGCTTTAGGTCATCCTTAATATTTATCAAATCACATAACCTTCGACCTTGAATTAGTTCAATTTAGACTTCGTTTGGAACATCTTTCTCATTACTTTATAAATCAGCTTTCTAGTATAGAGTTTTTTAGTTTAAGAAAATTTTGTACTAAAATATAGCTTTAGAAAGCTATAAAAAAGCAGTCCCAAACAAAGTCTTAGGCTTTATTTAGGACGGCTTTTTTTACTGTTTCTTAAAGCAACTTTTTTGTTAAAAAATTAAATTTTGTATACTAGAAAGCTGCTTCAAGAAGCAGTAATAAAATAGTCTCAAACGAAGCCTTAATTTGAAGTGTGTGACATGTTACGATTAGGGGTGTCAAAATCGGGTTGCGGGTCGGGTACGATTTGGGTTGAACCCAATTATGACCTGCCAATGTTTGACAAGACCTGAAACTGACCCTTCGGGTTTCCGAGTTGACCTGACATGACACAAAATCACAGGAGAAATTATTTACCTAAGCAATGAGAGACTGAGCGAGTTTCCATTGTTGTTACTTTTGATCCAACAAATGGCGAGCTATGTGACTTATGATGGCTTCTCTAGTTCTCTATGCTCATATGATCCCTCCTTCACGACCTTGGCTCTCCCACCGACGACTCCACTATGGTTGTCAGCAGACAAACGAACGTCCTCCTCCTCGCCCTCCTTTGTTTCGCACAACCCAACATTGTCGTTACTTCCAACTAGTTTCCCTCGCAACGAAGGAATGGCCGAATGGTGAATGGGTTAGGCAAATGAATGGGAAAGGTGACGAGGTGTCGAAGCCTTTGGGTCGGGTTTTCGGGTTAGGGCTTTAGTCGGGAGTGAAGTGACGTTTTTGGGTCAAATATAGATCATTCTCGAGTTTCCAAGTCAACCCGAACCTGACCTGATTTTTTAAATAGGTCGATTTGTTGAACCCGAATTCTACCCGTATGACAAACAAGTTGATGCTAATCCAAAATTTTCGGGGTGAACTTTCGGATCGTGTCAAATATTGACACCTGTAATTACGACAGCTCTCCTTGATCTATTGGTTAGGTGCTCTGGCTACTAACTAATAGTTCTTGAGCTCGAGTAATATATATGTGTTGTGTATTTATATGGACCCTATTCCTAAATTCTCCCCCAACCCAACAAAAAAAGTGTGCGGCATATTTCTATTTATTAAAATATTTTATACAGTAATTAAAAGAAAAATACTTGCCTTATTAATTTCAAATATTTCATTATAAATTTGATAGCTTCATATTAAAATAATATAAACTCTTATAAATTGATAAAATTAAAAAAAAAAAATCACAAAAATCATTATCCACGTGGCCATCAAATGAGAAAGTATATAACCAAGTCAATGCTGTATCTTGACTTTGACTTCACAGTCACCTCCATTATCGAATGCAATTATGACACCCCATTCCTAATTACCACTGGACGGCTTCAAATGCTCTACCTTCAACCGTCATTAAAGAGTCGTTGAAAAGGTTTCCAGCCGATTAATCACTGCTGATTACGATTAACCGTTAATTACCACTAATCTATGGTACCTAATTACGACATTAGCATGGCGACTTCATGCCTGTATTTGGGATTAAGGAAATTAATTAGTCACCGAATAGCTATCTCTGCTACCTATTTTTCTCCTTTTATTTTTATTATCTAATTTTAGCATATTAGCAATGTTTGATTTTGTGATATTTAAAATAATTATGGTTAAAAATGTTTATTTTTTTTTAAATTACAGTTAAATTTCAGGCAAATCATATTGGCTATTAATTTATCAGTATATCACATTTTCACCCCCTAACTTTGGCTTTATTATAGTTGTCCACAAAGATATCCTAACATTTTGTTTGGGAAAACTTTTTTACTGTTTTCTAAAATAATTTTTTTAAATTAAAATTAAATAAAAAAATGTCTCTATCTCAATGTTGCGAGCATGGAGTGGGTTTTTCCAACCGGCCTTTCGGCCGGTCGCTTTCAGCCGGCGGTAACGTCACCGTAATAAAAAGTCCAAACGAAGGCGGGCGTGGCCGGTGGATATGGCGGGCGGCCGGTGCCACGTGGCAGATGCCCACGTCAGACGCTCTCATCGTTGCTGGCAGCAGGTCTTCGCGATCTCGGCACAGGTACACTGCACTGGCTCAAAAAATGATGCTGTAAATAAATTACATTATTATTTTTTTTAAATACAAAAAATCTTATTTATATATTTTTTTAAGAGTTTAGTGTGGGAAAGAAATGAGTGAGATTATTATTATTTTTTAATTTTTGCTAGAAGCAAAATAAATATAATGTAAAGTTCAGATTATACTAAGAAAAGAGAGAAGAATAAGTAGAATATAGCCTCAAATTGCAGGGAGTTTAGGGAGCTGCCTTCACATTTTCGTTCAGTGTCTCACACCGAACACTGTCAATGATTGCTAAAATCTTAACTCTTATTAGTTATTACACAAACAAGTTAACTATCATTTATTCAAATTAATTTTTTTATTGCCTTAATATGATATTTTTGTAGAAAGCGGTATTTGTTAAAGAACCTACCCCATTGGAGTTGCAAGCACACACATTAACACAAAGAGGATCATTAGTGAGTTGATCAAAGATTTTAAAAGCTTTTGTGAGTTTTAAAACTTGTAGAGTGTTCACGTGTACAAACTTTATTTACATGGGTTTATACATCGGTGTCAAAATCGGGTTTCGGGTTGGGTTCGAGTCGAACCTGGAATTGACCCGGGTTCAAACGAGTTGACCATAACTCGAACCAGTTATGTAAATGAGTCCAAAGTTCAAACTTGAATTCGACTCGTGCAGGTTACCGGGTTGATTGGACCTGGTCCGCGGTCACGACATCGATAGTTGCTTAGAAACGCTGACAATGACATCGACGCAGACGGGGCGCGGGAGACATTACAGTCGATGGCTCGATTTGATGTGAACTCGATGCGGGAGACTGCAGGCAGGGTAGGCTCGATGTGGGTAGCGCGGGCATCAAACACTGGCGGGAAACAAACACGGGCAACAATGTCATTCTGGGTCATTTTCGAGATCCCGGGTCAACCCAAACCCCACCCAATTTTTTAAAACGGGTCGGTTTGTTAAACCCGAACCCGATCGGTTTCACAAAATGGTTAACCGTAACTTGAAATTTTTAGGTCGGATTTGAATCGGGTTTTCGGGTCATGCCAAATATTGACACCCATAGATTTATACGTATAACATTTCTCCCAAGATGATTATATACAAATTTGACAGAGTCAATCTTTCACTCGCAAAGGGTTCTCTTCAAGATCTACGTACATAATTCTCCAACTAAAGCACGTGATCACATGTGATCATCAAGTGAAAATTCTAATATCATTTCAATTGTATATCGACTGAACCAAACCTCTTGTCCTTATGCTTGGAGTCAATATATAAAAATGTGATTCATATTATATTCCCATAGATAAGCCTAAATTAATAGCCACTTGAATTTGCTGAGTCTTATGAATATAGTTGTTGAGCTTTCATTGCAGACAACCAATGGCCTTACTCTCTCTCTCTCTCTCTCTCTCTCTCTCATATATATATCTATATATCTATATATATATATTATAAATAATGTCCCTATCTTAAGGAAGGGGGATTCAATAATAAGGTTTCAGCTTCCAAAGATACTCCATTAATGAAGATTAGCATGAGCACTCTACACTTGTTTTATGATTCTTTTCAATTGCTCAAAAATAATGTAGAAAATTTGATTTATAAAGTAATTTCAAAATGAATTAACACTCTATTTGATTTGATGAAAAATTAACATAAAATATTTTGAATGCGGACATTTTAATATTTTGATATTTGATTTGATTCAAAGAATATAAAGTAAAATTTTGATGAATTTCAAATTTACTGATATGTTATTAATTTTTGATGAATTTAAAACTCGCTTGTTTTTTGCCGAATTCTAAAACATATTGCAAGCTAGTTCCGCTTTGTTTATTGGCTGTCCATGTTGCCGTCAGCAGCTAGCCGCTACAGTTTATGACTGCTAGCAGCCAACCACGCAGTTTTATTGTCTTTATCTAGTTAAAGAAACATCCCACTATAAAATACATTATTAGAGCTTCCTCATATAAAATTTCTTTCCAATACTTACATAAAATAAGAGTTGTTTCCATAGGTTATTAAGTTAGGTCATAAGGTCATGAAGCTATTACAAAATTAATACATAAATAATTAACTTTTAAATTATATGTAAACTAAAAGTGTCTTTAAAAAGTTAATGAAAAAAAAAAAAAAGAACCAAATGAAATTTCAATGTTAATGACATTCCCTTCTATTAATTAATTAACACAGTGGAGACTGACTATTGAAGTAATAATCAGCTTTTAGTAAATTATGAGTCAAACATATAGTGGTGGAAATGGGAAGAATTTCTTTCTTAATTAGACTAATTAGTCAAACGATTAAGGAAATAGTTATGTGCGCCTTCATGCATGGTTTTGTTGGCAATCCAATATAATTGGCTGGGAATGCTAATGGTGATCATAATAATTAATGGACATGAAGAAGGCTTCCATCTTACTACTTCCTTTTTTTTTCTTTCTCTCTTCTAATTAATAAAAAAAAAGTATATAATCACTTCCATCATATATAAATATTATCATCATTAATCTTATTTTAATTTTGATATAATAGGGGTGGAATCAGCTTTACTCTTGAGGGTGGGCAAATCATCAGCTAATTTTCAGAGAAGTATAGGCTATGTGGGCTTACAGTGGGCTGTAGGAATAGGGGTGTCAACATTTGACACAACCTGTAAATCCGACTTGAACCTGACCCAAAAATTCCGGGTTAGGGTCAACCCATACCCAAAATGGGTCGGGTTCGAGTTTAACAAATCGTCCCATTTCAAAAATCAGGTCGAGCTGACCTAGAAATTTGAAATTGACCCGTTTTCGACAAGAAAACCCTATTTTGACCAAAAATAAGAGATTAACCTATTTTTGACTTAAAAACTAGCATTTTTTTGTTGAGCTTAGGTCATTCGAGTTGACCTGGACCCGAAGCTTGTCAGGTTCAGGTTCAAAAAATTGGCCTGTTTGCAAAAATGAGTCGGATTCGGGTTGGCCCGAATAATGCAGGGTAAGTTTTGGGTTCGACTCGAACCCGACTCCATGACTTGAAATTGACACTCTTGTGTAGGGGCAGTGACATTTAAGCAGCAGACGATAAGTAATTATTCGATGTCATCGTCCGACAAACATGAACGAGATGGGAGAAACATTGAGCAACAGTGCCTACGTGAATAGGGTAAAAAAATTGTTTTTAGAGGGGGTAGTTGTTGGAATTTTTATATCATAATATAAAATGCGGAAATAAAATTCAAATTTTTTAGAAAATTAAATTAAGACATTCTCAATATTAATTTTCTTAATAAATAACATTATAATATGAAATGACGAAAACTTTACCGAATTATTGATTGAGATTTAAGATTTTCTTCGTCGAAACGTTGATTGAGACCGTAAGCCTTCTTCTTCAAATCACCCTACAAAATATATTTTAGTGAGTGGGCACAATCAATCAATTATTGATGAACACTTTTTCTTTTGAATCTAATTTGTGTTCTAAACACAATTTAATCATTCAAAAGAAAAGACAAAGAGAGTAACATTCTTCTCATACATATTCTTCCATCTCTCATGAAGGAATTATGTATCATCCTCATTTTCATGTAGAACTTAATTCTTATTTATAAGAAAAGTTCACATCTTTTCATAAGCACCTCTTAGTATTTCATGAAGCATTTTTAATTAAAATTAAAATGATAATTATTATGATACATCATCAATCTTATCTTTAATCTTATCTATATCTTTTTAATATTAAAAGATATTTGATGATAATTATCATGACACATCATGACTTATCATCAATATTATCTTTATCTTTTAATATTAAGAAAATATTAATGATGAGTCATCATTATCTTCATGAAATATAAAATTAAAAGGTGATCATAAATATGTTATTAATGTGATCATAATTAACATTTATATTATGTCACATTCTTAGTGTTCAATATATAATAGAGCTTAGGTGATGAAGAAGGGACCTATGGACCTATAATTCAACCTCCAATAAATTTGATTATTAATTTAACTCTTAAATTAATAAATCAAAATTATTAATTTCAATATTATTTCACTATAAATATGAAATTGCACTTTTAAAATTATAGTATAATTTACTCAATTAAAAAATTGAATCGTCCATTGATTTAATCATTACATATAAAATAATCCTTTCTAAAAAAATTCATAATTAGAGCTAGGTAATTCTGTCACCTCACTAATTATATCTTAATCCTTGAATTCCAATTAATTCTCTAATGAACAATAAACTTTATGACCTAGTCACAAAATTTGAGCACTCAATTGTTCAAGTTCTGAATTAATTATTCAAGGGAACTAATTTTCTAACTTTCAAAATTGAAAGGAATGGATTCCATATCTGTATATTAACATTCTCAACCATTTGTTTCATTATGTTTCTGAAATACAAGGATTGCGTTTATTTCTTCTAAACTATTTCTGAGTAAATAAAAAAACTCAATATCACAAATAGGAGTTTATTAATAACTCGAGATTAAGATTGTTTTATATATGATTTTCTTTATGATTAATTTTAAATTCTCTATAATTAAAAGTTTAAAACAGAATTTATTAGAGAATTCAAAATTTATCTGATCCAGTTCTATCTAATCATATTATATAAAGTACATCCATCCTTAATATCTCCATATCGAATAATCCTGATAAGATTATTCCATTCTTAATGTTGATGGACCGTACTAATAATATTTAATTATAGATTCCAACTATAATTAATAATTATGAACTTGTTTTGATTATTATCCATAATTCAATCCTCTTGTATATAATTATATACTGAATTATGGTTGCATAAATAATCATGGAACAAAAATATTATATCAAATGATAATATCGAAACATGCTAAATTTGTCTTTAAATATTTATTTCCATAGAAAATATATTACAATAATATTTCTTTAGAGCACAACCCTAACAAACTCCCACTTGCCCTAAAGCAAATGAAACATCTTTCTCAATCCCATTTCTTGTACATGTTTCTAAAAAATTCTTTCAAGCAGTATCTTGGTAAAAGGATCAGCAATATTCTCTTGTGATGTTATCTTCTGTACTGATACTTTACCCTCTTTCACAATCTCTCTTATCAAATGATATTTTTTATCTATATGCTTTGTCCTTTTATGATTTCTGGCTTCTTTTGTATTTGATATAGCTGCACTATTATCACAAAATAGTGTTAGAGGTTTTTCTAAATTTGGAACAACTTCCAATTATATTAGAAAATTACGGAGCCAAACTGCTTCTTTAGCCGCTTCTGCAGCAGCCACATATTCAGCTTCCATAGTTGAGTAAGAAATACATGAATGTTTTATACTTCTCCAAACTATGGCTTCACCTCCTAAAATAAATATTGAGCCAGATGTGGATTTACTTTCATCTCTATCTGATTGAAAGTCAGCATCAGTGTATCCTGTAGGGATCAAATCACTTCCAGAATACAAAAGCATATATTCTTTAGTTCTTCTAAGATATTTAAGTATATGCTTAACTGCCACCCAATGAAACCTTCCTGGGTTAGATTGATATCTACTGACTATGCCTACAACATAACAAATGTCAGGTCTTGTACATAACATTGCATACATAAGATTACCAATTGCTGATGCATAAGGCACTTGTAGCATATCATCTTTTTCTTATTGTGTTTGAGAACATTGCTTTTTAGAAAGATAAACTCCATGACGTGAAGGCATATTTCCTTTCTTGGAGTTTTGCATTCCAAATCTTGTAAGAATCTTCTCAATATAGGATGCTTGAGAAAGTGCTAATACTTTATTTTTGCGATCTCTTATTAGTTTTATCCCAAGTATAAAACTTGTCTCTCCCAAATCTTTCATTTGGAATTATTTGGCCAGCCATTTCTTTACGTCAAATAATAATTCAGTATTATTTCCAATAAGTAGAATATCATCTATGTAAAGAATTAAGAACACAACTATTTGATTTTTAAAGTACTTCTAAACACAAGGTTCATTTAAGCTTTGATCAAATCCATAAGATTTAATTGCTTCATCAAATCTTATATTCCATGACCTTGAAGCTTGCTTAAGTCAATATATAGATTTTTGTAGTTTGTAAACTTTTTGCTCTTGACCTTCTATTATGAAACCTCTGGATGTTTCATATAAATTCTTTCTTCAAGATAGCCATTCAAAAAAGCCGTCTTGACATCCATTTGCCAAATTTCATAGTCATAATATGCAGCAATGGATAAAATTATACGTATAGATTTAAGCATAGCAACATGAGAGAAAGTTTCATCAAAATTAATATCCTCATTTTGGTTATATCCTTTTGCCACTAGCCTTGCTTTATAAGTCTCAACTTTTTCATTAGCACTTCTTTTTCTCTTATATATCCATTTACATCCTATAGGTCTTACCTCGCTAGAAAGATCCACAAGTTCCCAAACAGAATTTAAATACATCGAATCTATTTCAAGTTTCATGGCGTCTAACCATTTTTTTTTATCAGGATCCTCTAATGCTTGTTTATATGTTAATGGATCATCATTGTCATCATCAGATGCGATAATATATGCTTCTCCATTAATATTATATCGAGAGGGTAATCTAATAACTCTCCCACTACGACGAGGCAATAAAGGTTCTTGATTTAGAGTGGTGGTTTCCTTTTGTTGACTTTCAATAATAGTGTCCATATATTTTATGATTGGTTCATTTAGCAATTCTTTGAGTAACACTTTACTCCGAGTTTTGAAATCTTTCATATATTCATGTTCAAGAAAAGTAGCATTTGTCGATACAAATACTTTCTTTTCTTGAAGACTATAAAATAAACCTCCTCTTGTACCTTTTGGATATCCAACAAAAATGCATACTTCTAAACGTGATTCTAACTTATTAATTTTTATCTTTAATACATGTGCCGGACATCCCCATATACGGATGTGTCGTAAACTAGGTTTACTCCCACTCCATAATTTTAAAGGTGTCTTATGTACTGATTTTGAAGGTACAATATTCAAAATATACATAACAGTTTGTATTGCATATCCCCAAAATGAATTTGGTAAGGACGAGTAACTTAACATAGACCTAACCATATCGAGCAATGTTTGATTTCTTCTTTCAGCAACACCATTTTGTTGTGGAGTTGCAGGTGCAGTGAGTTGAGATACAATTCCATTTTCAATTAAATAATTTCTGAATTCTATATCTAAGTACTCACCACCACGATTTGATCGAATTATTTTTAATGACTTGCTTAATTGATTTTCAACTTCAGCACGAAATTCTTTAAACTTTTGAAAAGTTTCAGATTTTCTTGTCATTAAATAAACATAACCATATCTTGAATAGTCATCAATAAAAATGACAAAATATTCATAACCACCTCTTGCTTGTATATTAAATGGTCCACAAACATCTGAATGTACAAGTTCAAGAGTTTCTTTTGCTCTTTCACTTTTTCCATAAAAAATTCTCTTAGTCATTTTTCATTCTAAACAAGATTCACAGACTGGTAGAGTTCCGACAGTCAGTTCTCTTAAAGGACCATCATTTACTAGTCTTTCAATAATATTTAAGTTTATATGACCATGTCTAAGATGCCATAAATATGTGTTATCTTCATATGAAATCTTTTGCCCTTTTTGTTTAGGTTTTTCAACTTTAAACATTTAAGTATTAAGCAGTGTGTTTCTAGTGGGTTTTAACATAAAGAGTCCATTTTTCATTATTGTAGAACAAATATTCAAACCATTCTTAGAAATAACAATCTCATTATTATAAAAAGAGAGTCCAAAACATTGTTCAAACAACTTTGAAATAAACATAATATTTCTAAAAAATCCTAGAATAAAATAAACATTAGTCAACACTAGATATTTATTTTCAAATTCAAGCCTAAAGGCTCCCACTGCTTGAGCTAATATAGTACTTCCTGTCCCTACTCTCATAACATGTTCTCCACTAGCAAGTCTCCTCCAAGAACTAAGCATATGCAATGAAGAACATACATGATCAGTTGCACCTGAATCAACTATCCAGGATGATAAATCATTTTCAACTAAACATGTTTCAAGAACTAGTAAATCAAATTTACCTTGCTTTTCTTTCTTCTTCTCTTTTAGCTTCGCAAGATACTTATTGCAGTTTCGCTTCCAATGCCCTTCGATCCCACAATGAAAACATTTTCCTTTGGGTTCTTTTTTAGAGCTTTTGTTCTTTTTATTGCTTTTATTCTTGCTGCCTTTGCTTCATTTTATGAATTTTATGTTTTTGTCTTTCTTCTTTCTCTTATTATTCTTATAAGTAGAAGAAGGATAAACTTCAGCAACATTTGATTCTAGCTCTTTTTCTTTTGAAAGTGATTCAAAAGTTTGAAGCTCATTTAGCAATTAAGTAAGATTATACTTTAGACGATTCATAAAGTAATTGCTCTTGAATTGTAGAAATTGCGAGGATAAAGTTTCTAAAATCATCCCCACTTGAGTTCCCTCATTAATGATTGCTCCATTAATCTCAGCTTCATGAATATAATTTATCATTTTGAGAACATGTTCTCGAACTGAGACATTTGCTTTCATTTTAAAATTCATAATTACTTTGATAGCTTCATGACGAGCTTTTTCAGAAGGTTGCCCAAACATGTATTGGAGAGATTCCATAATCTCATATGCAGTTATCATATTTTCATGTTGCGATCTTAGCACGTCGGACATGCTAGCAAGAAGATAGCACCTTGCTTTGTTATTTGAGTCAATCCATTTTTCATAGGCATCTCGTACAATACGAGAAGCATTAGCAGTAGGAAGTGGAGGACATTCCTCATTCAAAACAAACTTATGATTTTCACAAATCAGTACAAGGTTCATATTGCTTTTTCATTTCACAAAATTTTCCCTAGTTAACTTTTCATTTGATAAGATTGTGAGAATGAGATTCGTCATGATAACTGAAATAAATAAATAAACATATTTTAAAAATTAGCATGCCATATCATTTAAAATTTGGCATATATCAGCATGATTCATATACATATATGATCTATGCCTTTAAACAAATTAAAAAAAATTGTTAATGTCACGATTATATTAATTTTATCAATAATATGCTGCCGTGGGGTCAGTCATAATATTATAAAATTAAATTGATACTTTGTTATTTAATAAATAAAATCATAAATATCTCATAATTATCTTTACTTATTAATAACCGTTTATTTGGTCAAGATATAATTAACACATTTAATATATATCTTTATGAGTGTGACCCATTATTATAATTTTCTAAAATTTAAATTAAAATTGCCACCGTAGGGTAGGTCAATTTTAAAATATATCTTAGAAAATTTATATAAAAGAAATCAACCTTGTTATTGAATTAAATGGACACCTTCCGTAGGGGAACGAAATCTATGCGTTGCTAGGCACCACTTAAAACTCACGGTGTTGAATTAATAATGGAGACCAAAGGTTTTATTTCCATAAAATCCGCTCCCACTCATTATTTATTTTATCTTATAAAATACAAGAAAACATTTATGATTAAATCATGAAATTTTCAAGAACAATATTACTAAAGTAAATTCAAAATCTACTACAGATTTTCTTGGCTTTAAAAAAATACATAAACACTTTTCAAATATCTTTTGCATAAAAAATATCTCATAAGAAATACTTTATTTTATAAAAAGATATTATAGAAATTACAAAACTATTAAAATTATAACATTGAATCATTTTTCATCTTATGAACAAAATGATTATAAAGTTGGCTTAATTTTATCATATAAAATAAGAATTTTAATAAACCAGAAAAATTTATTCAGTAATAAACTCTGGCTCTGATACCAATTGTTGGAATTTTTATATCATAATATAAAATGCGGAAATAAAATTCATGATTTTTAGAAAATTAAATTAAGATATTCTCAATATTAATTATTGATTGAGATTTGAGATCTTCTTCGTCGAAACATTGATTGAGATCGTAAGCTTTCTTCTTCTAATCACCCCACAAAATATATTTTAGTGAGTGAGCACAATCAATCAATTATTGATGAACACTTTTTTTTTTGAATCTAATTTGTATTCTAAATACAATTTAATCCTTCAAAAGAAAAGACAATGAGAGCAACATTCTTCTCATACATATTCTTCCATCTCTCATGAAGGAATTATGTATCATCCTCATTTTCATGTAGAACTTAATTCTTATTTATAAGAAAAGTTCACATCTTTTCATAAGCACCTCTTAGTATTTCATGAAGCATTTTTAATTAAAATTAAAATGATAATTATCATGACACATCATCAATCTTATCTTTAATCTTATATATATCTTTTTTAATATTAAAAGATATTTGATGATAATTATCATGACACATCATGCTTTATCATCAATCTTATCTTTATATTTTAATATTAAGAAAATATTAATGACGAGTCATTATTATCTTCATGAAATATAAAATTAAAAGGTGATCATAAATATGTTATTAATGTGATCATAATTAATATTTATATTATATCACATTCTTAGTGTTCAATATATAATAGAGCTTAGATGATGAAGAAAAGATCTATGGACCTATAATTCAAGCTCCAATAAATTTGATTATTAATTTAACTCTTAAATTAAAAAATCAAAATTATTAATTTCAATATTATTCCACTATAAATATGAAATTGCACTCTTGAAATTATAGTATAATTTACTCAATCAAAAAATTGAATCGTCCATTGATTTAATCATTACATATAAAATAATCCTCCATAAAACGTTCATAATTAGAGTTAGGTAATTCTGTCACCTCACTAATTATATCTTAATTCTTGAATTCCAATTATTTATCTAATGAATAATAAACTTTATGACCTATTCACAAAATTTGAGCGCTCAATTGTTCAAGTTCTGAATTAATTATTCAAGGAAACTAATTTTTTAACTTTCAAAATTGAAAGGAATGGATTCAATATATGTATATTAACATTCACAGCCATTTGTTTCATTGTGTTTCTTAAATACAATGATTGAGTTTATTTCTTCCAAACTATTTCCGAGTAAATCAAAAAACTAAATGTCACAAATAAGAGTTTATTAATAACTCAGGATTAAGATTGTTTTATATATGATAATCTTTATGATTAATTTTAAATTCTCTATAATTAAAATAGAATTTATTAGAGAATTCAAAATTTATCTGGTCCAGTTCTATATAATCATATTATATAAAGTACCTGCATCCTTAATATCTCCATATCGAATAATCCGGATAAGATTATTCCATTCTTAATGTTGATGGATCATACTAATAATATTTAATTATAGATTCAAACTATAATTAATAATTATGAATTTATTTTGATTATTATCCATAATTCAATCCTCTTGTATATAATTATATACTGAATTATTGTTGCATAAATAATCATGGAACAAAAATATTATATCAAATGATAATATCGAAACATGCTAAACTTGTATTTAAATATTTATTTCCATAGAAAATATATTACAATAATATTTCTTTAGGGCACAACCCTAACAGTAGTAAAACTAAATTTTGAAGGTGGGTAATTAGGGTTAGGCCCCTACAATTTTTATTAGTGTGAGACTAATTACTCCAAAATTATATATTAACTGAGTAATAATCAAAGTTTAACACTTAAACACCTCCTTAACCTAAATACAATGACTAAAAGTACTGGTCCCTATGCATGTTTTGGAGCTACACTATATAAATATTCGCATGGAAATGCCGAAAGGTTCTAAACTAATTGCAGTTGATTTTGCTGAGTATTATGAATAACAGGAGATAATAAATGGCTTTATATTAATGAAGCTGAGCTCAACACTTAATAACGATTAAGACTTAATGGCTCCACTAATGAAGATTAGCATGGGCTGCTCGCGTCAGATAGTGGCACAGTTTTTTATTATTGTTTTTTTGAACTTTTCCTATTAAAAAAAACAAAGAAATAAAATAAGTTTCTAGTTAAAAACTGGTATATGAACTCAGTTTTAAAATTATTTAAACAAAAAACTCCTTTAAAATAATTTTTTTTACATATATACACAAATTTCTGATCTAATATTTAGATATCTACACCTAAATCTTTATATTTATTAATTTTCTAAAGTAAAATAAGTATTTTCATACATAAACATTTATGTAAATATCAAAGTTTATGTGTTGATATTTAATTTTTATGATATATATTTTATAATATTTCTCTGTGGATGCAAAAGATATAGAATATATATTTTCAAATAAATCCATGGTTAGATTATGTTTGGTATAGCTTTAATTATTTTATGCCAATGACTTATTATAAATATCTTAAGGGGACAACAATAATTAGGAGTTAGCTTATTGAGATAATGACTCTACTAATGAAGATTAGCATGGGCGGCTGAGCTAAGTGATTTTGCAGTCAAAAGGCTTTTGTTGTCTAAGTTATAGGGCCACAGATAGATGAATTCAGCTTAAGAAATCTTATATAAAATTAAAGTAGTGGTGGCTGATTGTTGAAGTAATCTTCTGAGTTAATATAATTAGAAGTCAAACATAGCGGTAGAAGTGGAAAGAATTATTGTTTATTTGATTAGTCAAAGGCTTAAAGAATAATTTAGTGCATCTTAATCACTTGAGAGGTCCTTAATTTTTTATTGTAATCTGATATAATTGGGCTAGCTAAAAGAAATAATGGTGGCCATGATAGTTTGTCAATTTTATGGTTACCTATTGACCAATTCTTAAGATATTGATAGAAAAGTCTAAGAGCATACAACAACAATAACAATAGCAACAACAAATCTTTATCCCACTACATGAGGTTGGCTACATGAATATATCTTTTTCCTCTATTGTGTCTTGTTAAGAGTCAAAATCTCCTTTTTTAATTTAGCAAATAATGTCATTTCTAATATTTTTAATCAAGTTTTTTTTAGGTATACCTCTAACTTTCTTAACAGAGGCCAAATCCAATACATCCACGCATAACTGGGTCATTGGAAGGCCGACGTTTTATGTGTCCAAACCATAAGGCGACTCTCTCTTATCTTATCTACCATTGGAGCTGCTCCAACTTTTTCACGTATATACTCGTTTCGCATTATTTCTCTAAGAATGAAGTCACTCATCCACTTAAGCATCCTCATCTCTGCAACACTTAATTTAATTATATGCTTCTCTTTTAATGACCAATAACTCACACAAAGAAAAGTCTAGGAGTATGTGTAAATTTAATTGATTTGGAAATATGATGTTTAATATGTTTAACAAAATGAAACTCTCTTGCATAATTTGATTTGTTTTATAGTCAGTAGTTGACCTCATGGTGTCAATAGTAAGAGATTTTTTATTATCACTAGATTTTAAAGAGAGTAAACAATATTAATATTAGTAGTAATAGTAGATTCATTCCAACCATTTTGAGTTGAGCTTAGAGTATCCAATAGTAATAGGAAAGAAAATAAATGAACGTCGAATTTGATTGGGCAATATCAATCACATAGGAAGTCTATATGTATGAGGTTTATTACTGCCACTCTCCATTAACAGAGATTAGAAGTGGATCATATTCATTTCCTATTGTGCATCTTCATCAAGAAGTTGTGGATCAAAAGGCTTGTGATCACCACAATCACCCTTTTTTTTTAAGTTTAAGTGTTTGACTCCTGATTACTCAAAAAAACCTCAAGTTTGATGATCATAGTGCTAACCATGGTTTTGAAAACCGGGCTAGACCGACTGGTTCGATCGTGAACCGATCCTAAGGTCGGTTCGGTCCTCTTAAGAAACCGGTCTATTATCAAACCGGATAAAACCAATTTGAACGGCGGTTGAACTGGCTGATCGGTGAACCGACCGAGTTCTTAAGAAGAGCCAGGTTCAATTATAATATATTTAAATAATTTAATTTAATATAAACTATTTTTTAAATATTAAATTAACTTAAATATGATATATAATTCTTTTTTTTAATATTATATTAATTAAGATGCATAGGTATCATACCAACATTATTCCTTCACCACATGGAGCTCTTAAACCATGCATACAAAAAAAGGTATATAAACAACCAAAGATAAAGCTTCTAAGTGATGTGAGACTAAACAACTTGTAATTTCTAGTTCCAACAACAATGTTATGCATGATGGATATTTCTATGAGAATTTGTTGGAAAAAAATTGTATAAAATATTCAAATAAAAATTTTCATAATAATTATAAAAATTCGTAAATATATAATAAAAAATAATTACTTATAATTTTTAAAGTTCTAAAACTTTTCTCTAAATGTGAAATTAAATGATATTAAGAAGAATAAAAAATCTAAAAAAATAATATTATATGACTTTATAAATATAATTTTATAATGTGAAATTTATATATAATTTATAGATGTAAAGTTATACCAAATATATAACATAAATTAGTAATTATTTATATTAAATATATATTTATATATAAACTAAATATTTATTAAATATAAATTAAAATTGATGATTGAAAATATAAATCAAAATTGAAGATTAAAAATATTTATATTTAAATTAGTAATTATTTATATTTAAATATCTAATATAAATATTAAATATAATAACTATTTATATTTAATTTTAAAATTATGTAATATATTATATATGTATGAATTTTATTTATTTTTAAGTCTCACAATTCTTATAATTATGAAATTTTTATGATTAAATTGGCATCATTATTATGCTAATTTTATTAATTTTTATAATATTATTATTTATTACGTCATCCGGTTCGACCCTGGTTCGACCGATCAAACCGGTCGAACCGTAAACCTCTCATTCTTCCGGTTCGTTGTTCGGTCCGATTTTCAAAACCTTGGTGCTAACTTAATGTGCTTTAGTTCATATCACATGTTCTATAATTAATTTAGAAGTGATTTGATTTGCTAATTAAATATTACAAAAGTTATCTAAATAATAGCTAAATCATAATCATGATAACATATAACAATATTCTTACTTCGAGCACTTGCACCTTGAAATAAAGCTTAAGATGAAAAATAAATAAAAAAGTATCAAAAGTGCAAATAAAAATTTAAAGGAGAATAATTGTGTGTGTCTATGTATTTTTTCTAAGAGTTTGAAGGATGATGAACATGCTAAGTAAAATAATATGAATAATATTTATAATTAAATAGCTATTTTTTTTTTCATTAACTGAATAAATTTCATATTAAGTAATTTAATTGAATTAGGTTTAATGTGATATATTCATTCACTACCTTCAATTTGACCTTTCCCTATACTTAACATACTTTCCCAAATATGTTTAAAGTCTTTGCTAAGTGCTTGAGAATGTGCTTTTGGATATAGGTTTGGGGATATTTGCCCACTAATTTTGGAGGCTTTGCCAACTTTGCAGAGCTCCTGAAAGTTATTCATATGACTCCACAAAATTCAATAAGGTAAGGAACATTTAATTGTTTAAGCCATTTGAAATTTAGTTTTTGCCATATTTATTCACTCGAGCAAGTTATGTTTGTTTCTTCTCACTTTTCATATGATGATGATGATGATGATATATATATATATATATATATTACTCTACTCATATATTCATAAGAAAGGTAAGAGAAATCTTCAACTTAAAGGTTATCCCAGTTGAAAAATGTTTATAATGCTAATCCTTATTAAGTTTTCTTCGGTAAACCTCTCTCAATCTCTTGTAATTATATTTTGGCATTTTGCTTTATATATTTTATCATCACTTATAAAGATTGTTAGTTTTTGTAATAGTTTGTGATAGCTTAGTTCATTGTTAAAATCTTGGGAGACTTTTTAAGCTTTTTTTTTCCTAAGCTTTGGATTAAAGAGGATCATTTGCCTGGAATTATATTTACCGTGCTCCTTCCCCATAAAGGAAGAAGACGTGATGACTTATCTACTAACTTATAGGTTAATGAGTGACTCGTAATGAAATCCTAAGAAAAAGCCTTCTTAAGCCTAAATGTAGGTTGAGTTGGGTTAAATTAAGTAAAAATCATTTTGTTATCTTTCTCTTTAACTAAATTTACATTACTTGCTCTTGTGAGATTTGTAAGATTATGTGAACACTTACCAATGTTAAGAGGTAATATTTAGAGTAAGTGTTATATTATTATGCAAAACTTAGCATTGTGATGTTTTCATGATCATATCATTCCATTCTCATAATCATCATCATATTTATGTAAATCAATATATTTTTTCTTAGATTTATATTGTGACTTTTCCTTTAAATTCTCAAGCGCTTATATAATAGAATTATCATAATTCTTGTGTACTATATTGTTATTCTCTCTCTCTCTCTCTCTCTCTCTCTCTCTCTCTCTCTCTCTCTCTCTCTCTCTCTCTCTCTCTCTCTCTCTCTCTCTCTCTCTCTCATAATATTTTAGATATTTTATATCACCCTCATCTCTCTTATGATGCTTATTTTTTGTTGCTTAGTTATTGACATTATGTGTGTTTAGATTATATTTTTATAATACCTTATCTCATTATATGTGACATTAGATTGTATTTTTATAATGCCATTATCTTTGTTCTCACTTATTTAAGTACTGTCAAACCTGGTTTACTTTTATCTCATCATCCATGAACACATTGTATGCAATTGATCTTATTATTTGTTTATTTGTTTATTTGCTAATCTTATTAGGAATTATCATCATCTTATTGGTTAGATCTTGATCACTCATTTGGTAGCATTATTATATCATGTACACATCAAACATATTTTATTTTCTTATTAATGTTTGGTTGATTAGTTTGATTTATTTTTTTTTATATTTTGATGTGCTTAGTGCTTACATATTTGAGTTATTCAACATGCCCATTATGTGAGATTGGATTAGTTAATGTTTTTTATACCAAATTATTAGCTACTTTTTATTTAATAACTTTGAGTAAATATTTATATGGTACATATTATCCAAAATCAATCATATTCTCTATGGCAATCTATCAATTATCCACCATTGCTTGATCATACATATTTTAAATCTTGGGAAATTTATAAAATTATATATTTAAATGTTTTATTAAAAAAAAAAAACTATAGTTTAGAATGGTACATTGAACGGTATAGTAAGAGGGAGATATCTTTAAATCGCGCCTGCGCTGCCCGAAACCCTGCACGTGCCCGCCCTGCCCTCACGCTCGTGCCTGCCCTGCTCGTGTTCTCGTCTGCATCCGCTCACCCGAGTCCTCCGCACGCGCGAGTCTGCCGCGCGCCCTACGTCTGCCCGCCTGCGCGCCCGAGCTTGCGTCCCGTGTCGGGTCGGGTCAACCCGACAACCCGACAACCCGACGGGTCGGGTCCGGGTCTGTGTTTTCGATCCGTTTGCCTACTCGGGTTAGGTTAGAGTTGATCTTTACTTTAGATTTGTCAAGATCTAATGATCTTGATTTTATCTGTTTGACCTTACTCCAAGAAATTCATTAATCTCCAAGTGATGTAGCTCTTTGCATCCATATGTATTTAACTAGATGTGTCAATTTAAATGATAAAGCTAATAACCACTTATCTACATGAGCTAAACTAATTAAATCACTAAACATCAAAGCTACAAAATTTATCACTCAATGTACAATGGTGATTACAAAGATCTAATGCTAGATATGCAAACTAAATTTTAAGCACAAATGATCAGTTATTATACTTTACGCAAAAGCATATGAATATGAATTGCTCTAATCAACAAGTTAATATTTAAAGCCCAGACAGTTAAGTAAATTTGCAATGAAATAAATCCAAGTTATAAAAAAAATATTGCATGGTAAGATTTTATATGGTTTGACATTCAATTATCCTACACTCAAGTCTAAGGCTTTGTTTCGGACGGCTTTAGCACGCAACTTTCTAGTACAAAAAATAAAATTTTTATACTAAAAATTTGCTTTAAGAAGCAGTAAGAAAGTTGACCCAAACGAAGCCTAACTCTTACTTTAATTAAGATTCGGCTATCATATTTTCTCTCTTTCGCTCTCTTTAATATGAGGAAAAATCTTTGCAAATTCTTTCTTAAAGGGAAACAACAGCAATTGATTGCTCCTCAGTGATGCACCTCACACACTAGCTTTGCCACACAAAGCTTTATCAAGCTCCACTAGATTTGGCACATTTAGAAAGGTTACAAATAAAAGCCTATGTAAAATTGTCTGAATTTTGATGGTGAATATGAACAATAATCACCTAATCTAATGATACATTCCCTTTGATAAATTACAAAATATACAAAATAAAAACCTTTACATAAAGCCTAAAGAGATTGAATAAGAACAAATTTTGCCAAGAAGAAAGCCTCAAAGTTGAAATAGATGAAAGCTTTTATCTTTTCATGGAAAGCCCTTTGAATAATTGTATCATGAAAGCTCTTTTTGATTCACAACTCCATTAGATTTTTTTTTTTTTTTTTTTTTTTTCAGAATTCTCTTTAAAACAACTCTAAAGATTATTAGAAATTTTAACAAATAGTCACCAAAAAAGCATGACAAATTACTCTCCAAAGGCAAACCTAAAAGCTCCCAAGACTAATCAACTAGTCTTTGCTAGCCAATCACAATACATCAAGATCTTAGTGGATCCACCTTGAAGTGACACTAGTGAACTTAGGCAATCAAAGTTAAGATAAATTCATTAAGTACAATAAAATATATAACTAATCATAAGTAATAATTAAATTAAAAAAAATATGCAGATTTACTGAACTATAATAAACATTTAGAATTGATTGAATTTTCAAACAACAACTAACTAAGAAATATTGAAGATATTAACATTAAGCTTGATATATCGTCAAAAAATTATCTTGATCAGGTGTGAATCTCGTTGCAAGTATGAGTTGGAAACTTCAAAAATTAAAATTGGGACCATACGAACTCCGATTTTAGCAAACTTATAGTTAAATTAAACGTTTCAAAGAGACAAACCTAACGACACCAAAATCGGTCAAATCCAAGCCCAAATGGGTCTAAATTGAATGCCAGAAACACATTTGGAAGGTTCAAAACATAAATTTGATAACCAAATGATATACAAATATAGCATTCTTATAATCGAATTGAGCGGGTTGACGAGATGAATCCAACGAGCACAAGATTGCCTAATTCTGACGTTATTTGGGCACATAAATGTTGCAAATGCTCTATGATTGAGGGGATTGATATGGGCAATCCAATGAAGCACTCCGAATTTACTCTAGATCTTCTCCATATTTATGGGGCATGCCACTTTCAAAAATCTATAAATAGACCACCACTTCTTACATGAAAAATGGGGCTTAAATCCTTTGGGAGGAAGAGGAGAAGAACTCTAGAGTTCAAGAATCTTGGAGCTCCACTGCCAAAAAGTTTTTGTCACCGTTCTGCCACTGATGAACCTATGGTCGACAATGACCGTCGAATCTCCATATTGAAGCCACTAACAAGTCTTCCTCCAACCACTATTACTCAACTATGAATCTTTCGATCACTATCACCCGATTACGATCCTTCTGACCTCCGTCACCCAATGACTATTGTCCTTCGAACTACCATGGATTGACTACGGTCTTTTAGACAACCGTTTTCAAACTACAATTTTTCCGATCACCTTCGCCCAACTATTGTCCATCCGACTATTGTCACCCGCTGACTACGGCCCTTCCGACCATCGTCACCGTACAGTCCCGATCCTCATGACCTCCGTCGCACCCCAATTACGGTTCTTTTGACCACCGTCGCCCGACTATAGTCCTTTTGACCACTATTGCCTGACTGATGTCCTTCCGACTACTATCATCCGATTATGGTCCTTCGGACCACTGTTGCCCAACTACGGTCCTTCTGACCTTCATTGTCCGACTACGATCCTTCCGACCACCGTCATCTGCCTACTACGATCCTTTCGACCTCTGTCATCCAAATACAATCCTACCAACTAAAGGAACAAGTCAATGCTTTTAAGAACAACTATCATCAAATCAATAATGAGTATCAACATGTTTATGTTTCCTATTAATTAAAAAAAAAACTTTTTCCACGAAAAAATTGAGTGCAAGCAACACACTTACAATAATTGTGGAAAGTGCTTACCAAAATTTCATATTTCTTATTCAACACAACAACAAAAACAAGTCTTTTTCTCATTCCATATTTTCTTGTTGAATACTTCAGTCAATTTAAATAACAATTCATTTTTTTATCAGAACCAGATACATAACTTGGTTTGATGAAATCTTATGAGATTTTTGTTATATGAAGCCAGAAATCTAATGAGACACTGCGTTGATGAAGTTGGAGATTTCTTCATTCGTTAGTGACTAGCATATACGAGTATTATTATTATGGATAACGTATTATTTCGGCAAATCATCATCAATTCCTCCAATTGAGCTACATATTAAACATCTGTGTATCCCATACAACATATTGGTAGCAGCTAAGGACTAAAATGTCAATTAGTATACATTATTTCATAATTCTATACACAATAAGCATAATGAGTTGCATAAACTTAAAATACATATAACAACAACATCAAGCCTTTGTCCCATCGGCTACATGAATCATTTAAAATTTTTCCTAAGTTTGAAGGGGACTTCTCTATCACACAATAAGCCCGATGCATTCCTCCACTTCAACCATCCAACTTGAATTATGCTGATGATATTCCCATCTATTTATCCATAACTCTGAACAAAAAAATCAAGATATCTAAAATGTGTATTCTTATTAATGACTTGATCACCTAAAGTCACAATCTCCTCGCTAGGGCTATTGCTGCCAAATGTCTAGTGAGAACATCCATGACTAAAGCAAAAAGATATAGACTTAAGGCTGATCCTTGATGTAATCCAACCGAATAGGAAAATACTTGGTCAAACCACCTTATGTTTGAACACAAGTAATAGCTCCTGCATACATATCTTTAATGATTTGGATATAAGCGTTATTAACAAGAACTCTCCATAGCACTTCTCTTGGAACTTTATCATATGTTTTCTCTAAATCAATAAATATCATACGAGATCCTTCTTATTCTCTATATATTTCTCCATCATACCTCTCAATAAATATGACTTCCATAGTAGACCTACCCGGCATGAATCCAAATTGATTTTGAGAAACATTAGTATCACACCGCAACCTACGCTCCAATAACACGTTCCCATAGTTTTAAAGTATGACACATAAACTTAAAATACATAACCAATCAAAAAATAAGAGACATTGAAGGTTACAAATGAAATAACAATATTTGTCATATTACCTCTATTGTTGATGCCAACGAGTGATTATTCAAACAAAAAATAAAAGCCATCAAAGGAAGGGAATATTATTGTGTGATCACTGGATCATCTGGAAGTGAATCTGGACGCTCCACATCACCTGATACACAACACCAGTACACAACAAAAAAGTAACATAATATGTCTTAATTCACCTCTAGACGGCGTCCATTAACTACACATAATAATTTCTCCAAAAGGAGAGAACGTATGTGTAACTGATGTCAAATTAGAGGTCATAATCAAGTTAATTATAGGATCAAGAACCCATCACTTTACTGTAGTTTAATTTATCGTGTTATGATCATTCTCTATTGTATCTACCTTGTTGATCCTATTTGAATCATATTTAATCATTATTTAACCCATGTTAAATTAAGGTTTTGTTTGGATTGACTTTTAATTTTTGTACTAAAATTTCATTTTAGAAAGCAATAAAAAAAGATATCCCAAACGAAGACTAAATTTGCCATGTTATGTATGATATGATCACAATCTAAATTTGTTGTGTTATGCCGAACAATAAATCAATCCTATTTGAACCACAAATTTTTCTAAAAATATCTTATCCTAATCCTATTTGAAATTTATACATCTACTGCTGCTGCATCAGAGAATTTACTTCCATGCAGGCATAAGATATTTCCATACAAAAGCAATGGCTGCTGCATTGGAAGCAAAACGGCATTCATGGGAGTGCTGGCAAAATCTGAAAGTTATTATACATGAAATCAAAACTTTAAATGAAGTCTCAATATTATAGAGAATAGCACAAAGACTAATCTGGCCAATTCCCAAACCTCCCCTTCTCATTTTGCCACCCAGTGCCTTGGCCCTCCCTGGTTGCATCGCCGGAGGCCGAGAATCTAGTCCTATTAAGTTGCAGTGACAATGGCGGAGGATGAGGCGGTGGCGGCGGTGGAAGTGGAAGAGGACTGTGCATTTGCCCTGGTAAAGTAGACAAAAGGCTCTTGTTATCAATGTGATTTCCAGAGCCACTTTGCTGTTCAGATTCCTTGCCTGCTGGATTCAGCAAACCCTGACCAAAATCACCTTGGAAGAATGCCATTCCTCCCTGAGAATCTGCTGGGTTCACATAGCCGTCGGAAATTGCTTGGACTATAGGCATAGGAGGAAAGGGCATGCTCATAAGATCCATACCCCAAGGTCGAGCGAAATTCTCTCGAAAGCCAGATACTCCTGTAGGAGCCGGTGGAATCCCCAACACCGATCCTTGATCCGATCCGCCCTCCGATGGAGCAGATTCAGCTCGCGGCATCTCAACCGGAGCTCCAAAGAATGGCTGGGATCCATCTGCTGGGAAAGAGGGGAAGTTAAATGAGGCTGTGATTAGAGGTTGGTGGGGATTTCCAGGTACTGGGTAGTTTGGTTGGTGAGGAAGCTGAGCTGCGAAGCTGGGGAACATGGATTCTGGGGGAGCCCCTGCACTCCTTTCTAAAGGAAACTGGTCAGTATCTTGCTGATACTGTGTGCTTCCTTGGTTGTCAATGCGAGGGGGTGGAGGGAACCAGTTGTAGGGCCGATCGGAGAATTGAGGTATGTTGCTTTCCGACTGCATGTCGCTTGGCTGATGTGACTGGGAAGAAGGAAAAGGCGGTGGGCGTACTTGCAGTGGAGGTCTAGAGTATGACTGGTCTCTCGATGGAAGGCGATAGACTCTGTCTTCGCGATCCGGAGGCATAGAATTTGAACTGGGGGAGAAACCAGACCTCGCTGGAGCTCGAGCAGTTGAGGCTTCTGGCAGTGGCGACTGCTTCTGCACATCTGCTGAAGTGGGCCGTGCAACATTCAAATTATTAGTTTCACTGCCACCTTCCTTCTCTGCATTAAACTGAAGAAGATCAGCATGGGTATCATGGACATGGGATTCAAATTCAGCCTTCTTAAGGAATGATTTCAGGCAGTGAGGAGCAGCACAGATGAAGATACCCTCCAGCATTTTAATAGTTTGGATCTTCTGAACACGTTCATCACAACTGCAGAATATAGATTAAAGTCGTAAGAGAATCCTCCATTTTTTCCAGAATATGGTAAGAGAGTAATCATACATAACAAGTTATTATCCAAAAATAAGATTGATGAATTTCTGCTCATTCGTAATCACTTGTAGGAGAAACTATTTGCCTGCACCACAAGGTTAGAACTCCTAGAAATAATAAAAAAGTATCTTAATAATTCCACAACATCAGAAAGAATAGCATGCCTTTGGGTTGGCATCTAATTTATGACAGAAGCCATAAATATCAAAATTATCTCTAAAGTTAAGCAAAAGTTGGCTGATACTGCCATAAAATGAAATGGAAGAAGTAATTAACTTCTTAGTTGTAGCTTGTTTACTTCAAATACACTATAAAATTTATTGATGATAATACATGGTCAATATTGGCAATTATAAATAGCTAATAATAGAACAAATCAACCTGAAAAAAAAAAAATCATTGATAACCAGCCAAATCCTACAAGGAAATCAAGTCGCATTTGGAGGTAGAATGTGTGAACATCATGTACGAAATGTATCAGTTGGAGAAAAAACAATATATTGCTATAATTTCGAGGGGGTTTTTGTAAAGCCCATAATCAAATTCGGAAGAGTTGTCTATTTATCATTTTAAAAATATATCAGAACTTTTATAAAAAATCAATATAAATAATAACCAGCGAAACAACTAAAATTATATACATCAAGATATTCTACTATTCATTCACTAAAATGTCATTTACACTAGCCAGGAGATCACTATAATCACTAATCTATCACAAGCTCCTAACAACAAAAGAATAAAACAAAATAAATTACAAAATCAATTTTTCAATTAAACTAAATTCTTTTGAGGATTTAAAAATTATAGAAAAATATTCATAAAATTGCATATTTTATTTAAAAAAATACTGGTGAAATCACTTTGTAAAACAGGCACTTGTCGATTCCAAAATCCTTATATCGACAGGTGTCAATTTCTTAAGGATTTGCATCAGTGCTAAAAAATTATGGAAAAATTATTATAATTAAAAACTACAATATCTATCTTATGACGAAAACGGTTTTCAAATTTGACTTATAATGATTTCTAAAAAAACTTGTTTATCTGAAACAAAATAGTCTATTACAGTGCTCTCCTCCTAGTATGCAGACTGTAATTGCTCATTAGCAACAGAAATGTTCCACAACTGCTCCGTTCTAATAGGCTTAACCGCATGCATCAAAAAGTTATAAAACATTGATGGTAATATTGCAAGAAAAATGGCAACGGAAATCTGCAAAACAGTCATAATGACTCACAGGGGTTGAATGGATACATTTGACTTTCCTTCATCACCAACGAGCATATCCCAACCATTTGGGATCAGCTGCCTCATGAAATCCTATTTTTTCCAGTCATTTTATCATTGCTATATGTGACTTTTCACTATTTTTTTTCATGCCTTCTCACAACTTCTAGATATATCATTCTGGTTGATCTACCTCTTCTTCAACCTCATCATTTCCATTGTGATTGATCTACCTCTTCTAAGACCTGATCATTTCCATTTAATTTTATCTACTTTATATAAATATTTTCTACAATCCACCATACATACCAAAATAAAGTGAGTCCATTTTCTACTGTCTCTCAACTGTTGTTAGATTTGATGTTAAGAAAGTTAGAGGTAGATCTAAAAAGACTTGGTTACAAAACATTAGAAATGATATTTCTTTATTAGATTTAAACAAGAATTTGACTTTTAACAAGACATAATGGAGAAAAAAGATTCATGTAGCCGACCACGTATTAGGACAAAGGCTTGATGTTGTTGTTGTTGTCGTTGTCTCAACTAGTGTTATTAAAATCATGCTTAAAAAATGTAGCTGCGATATATCAGACTGGCATGTCATTGATGGTGACCAATGTGTGCAGAAGAAGCCATGCATTACTGCCACTCAAGCAGATAAAGCACTTGCAAGAAACACTCAAACAAAGTGCTTGAAGGCCCCGTCTACCCAGCTCATTCCTTGAATTCTCCTCCCTATTTGATTAGCAAAGCTTAGGATCGATTCACTCAAAAAATAAAGACCACAGCCACACGAATTTCTGCTTGGGAAGCATTCTCCTTCACAATCTAAAAAACTTGAGAAGCTAAAAAAAACTTCATGCCCTCACAGATGCTTTGGGATCTCAAAATTTTTCCTTCACGACTACCATTCTCACCAAAATTTTCTTCCACAGCTCAAAATGCACTTAGATCACCGCATGCAATCACACAACTCTCGACACACAAAGGCATCTCTCTTTCTCAAGCATTCTCCTTCATTTTTGGGTATTCTACACTTCATATTGTCATGATTCTTATCCCAACAATTGAACTAACCGCTGGATTATAATAATTTGGAGATGATCTATAAATTTTTTTGAAAATTCCATATGTATGTATACTCAATTTAGATTTATTTTTAAATTGGAGATATCATTGTTATGATGCATATTTCATATATATGCATATATGTTATTTATAAGCGTTTGATGGTCTCAAAGTATTAGATATAGGACAAGTTTAGTGCAAGTAAGGATCTAACATGGAAGTATACAGAGTTAAAATAAGAGTTTTTTTTAGTTTCTCAACTCCTTATCTACTTGATTTTGAGATGATCTACAAACTTATTTGAAAATTTTAATATATGCGTGCACTTTTTTTGGATTTATTTTTAAATTAGAGTTGCCATTGTTATGATGTAAAAATTTGGTGTATATTTGTTATTTATGAGAATTTGGTTGTCTTAAATTATTAGATGTGACCAATTTTAATGCAAGAAGAAGGATCAAACTTAGAAGTATGAAGTTAAAATCCGAGTAAAAAACTCTTTATCACACATGTATTTATTGTGGTAAGGAAACAATGGAGATATTTCTCAGTACAACGAACATATCATTGGTTCTATTAGTTCATCCAAAAAAACAATGTGACTAAGTGCAAGAAGTTTTCTTTAGAGGCAAAGAAAGAGCTTTTCTTATTAAGCAGGGGAATAAAAAAAAAAAAAACGCATGGAACATAATCAAGTAATCAAAGTGCAATGAAGAATCTTGCAAATTCAGATATTCAAATGCCCGTATTTATTGAAAATGTGATTATTAGAATTAAATATTAGAATAGTAAGTATCAATATACCCAACATTGGGTCCAAGCTCCTTAAGATGAATGGTCTAATGGATCATTTCATACATCTAGAACCTAAAAAGGAAGTAAAAAAAAAAAAAAAACAAGAATCAAATAGAACTTGGATGAGGGCTTAAGGGGTAGGACAATACAATGCATGCATGTGCGGAAATCGAAATCCCTTTCAATACAATGAAGTTGAAGATTTTTTAACATATTGTAGAGGCTATTGATCAATATGGGCCGAACCTTAAACTCATTTATTATCATGAGTTAAGAATACCTCTTCTAGAATAGAAATGAAGGCAACTAAGAAGGAAGTCAAGGAGCACAAAAAAGATTATGAAGACAAGAATTGCAAGCTTATATTAGATGGGTGAATGGATCGAAGAGAGTGATCAATAATTAATTTCTTCTTAGTTAGTTAATTCAACATCATGCACAAAGTTCTGGATGCATTCGAATACTTGAAGAATGCATGAAAACTGTTTGAGTTCTTTGCTATGCAAATTGAAAAGACAGGAAAAGAGAATTTGATGCGAGTGGTTCTTAGTAACCACTCTGGTAATATTCTTACTTGTCAGTAACCTATAATTTATACAATTTTATTTGTGTATATTTAATTTTTTATACAATTTGAATGAGTCTTAAATTCTTGATCTAATAGGTCAAATGCTTATACCTGAGAAGATGCGCCTATATTGGATATAATATGTAGTCCATTTTATATATTTGATTTTGGAGGATATGGTGAAAATTTATCCATTGAAGAGCACTATTAAATAAACCATGGAGTAACTGGGCTTTATACATAATAAACAGGTTGTTCTTTGATATGATGAGGAAAAACACAAGTGGTGCAAAATTGGTGAAATAGAGTATTGCTCTTTTTGCTATTTCTTTCCTTGCTCTTGCAAGCATACAGAAGAAAAGATAAAATTTAATATGCATGTTTGTCTCTGAAGAATGAAAAAAAAAAAAATCCATATTTAAAGTTAATTGTAAAGGAAAGAAAGCTAAGAAGATTATTCCCATAATTATATTTTGAAATTGCATGAACTTGAAGGTTACAAGCACATTAGTGAAGATATTGATGTTAATCAATAGTGACAAGAGGCCGCCTATACGTTGTATTTAAGATGCAATTTATATGATGAAAGATGTATTTAAAGATGACTAATAGAAGTATGGACAACTCTTTATATTAGTGATAATAAATGGAGTTGTTAACCCCGACATAAGTAGACTACTATCTTAACCTAATGCTGTTTATAAGAACGACTCTGAAATACAAACAGATCAATTCATAGAAATGTTATACACAATAAACAGCAAATTGGTGGAAACCTAAAAGAGAGATTTGTTATAGATCATGTCCTCTCTATTTATAATCATGATGAAAAACTACTTGCAACTGAGTTTTCCATCCACAATAGAGATTACAAAATGACAGGTTGAAGTAATTTATATTATAAAATGTTTAAGTTTTTAAAATTGTTATAAGTTTTTTTGTTTGAATGTAATATTATAATTTTAATACATCAGAGTGGTGGGAGATGTATGGAGTATCAACTCCAATTTTATAAAAATTGCAGCTAAGATTTTGGGCTACCCTCACAGCGCTGCTTGTTGGAAGAATTCGAGTGTCTTCACATAGGCTAATAAATTTTTATATACTAAACACTTAACTTGCTTTGTAAATTTTATTTTGATTGAATTTCTAAAGATTCACACTAAAATGATAAATCAGTTGGTTTAAAAGTATCAAAATGATTTAGTATTTATTTAAATGCAATTTAACTTTTAAAAGAATAATTAATTTGAGAAAATTGATTAATTTAATTAATCTTGATTTTTTTTAATAAAAGTTATGAGTGAATAATTAGAAAATAGGGAATGTTAGGGAGCAAGATTTTGGTGTTGAAGAACTAATCTGGAGAAAATTTGAAGAGGCATTTGGAGAAGTTGATCAAAGTTAGTTTGTCTGATTTAGGAAGACAAAAACAAGAGAATCATCCAAAATGAGAGCTAGTTCATCTCAACCTACATCTACTGTTATCACAATTCAAGAAAAAGAAGATGAGGTTAACACATGAGAAGAAGAAAATGAAGAAGTTCAAGAAGATGATGATGAGGGAGACAATGATGATGAAGAAGAAGATGATGATCATGAAGGAGGAGAAGAAGAAGATGTTGATGATCATGAAGAAGAAGAAGAATGTTTTAAAGATGACAAAAATCTACCAAAAAGAGTGGAATTATGTGAAAGAAAGAGAAGATGATGACTTATGATTTCCCTAGAGATTGTTTAATGTGACTTGGATTTTAAGCATTTTAGTTCAGTTTTTTTTTTTGTTAAACTAAAATTACTTTTTCCTAATTAAATTTGTTATAGAATCTTTAATTCTCTAAACTTTATGTTAATCTATTACATTACTTTTTATGATTTCTCATTTTTTATGCACAATAATTTTTTTTAGAAATTACAATTTGAAGGTTTAAATTTGAAGATTGTATTCAAACTATATATATGTATACACACACACATCACATTTCTATTTTAATTTTAGATCAATTTTTAAGTTATTTTTAAATAACACTTCTTTTACTATTTTTATTGAATATATCATGGTATTTGCTAAATAATTATTATCTAATGCGGTTTGAACTTAATTACTTAAAATGGTTATTTTATGCACATAATATATTGATATATATATATATATATATATATATATATATATATATATGCATACTTAAAATACAAGTTATGTACGCTCTAATTAATAAAAGTGCCATTTCAGTTTGCACTCTGAGCATTGAAACATAAAAAGAATCCCTCACATCATATTTTGTACACTTAAAATACTATTCTCACCATTTCATGAGCATAATTTACTATCTTTTCTAGTTTTATCACATATTTATCATAATATTCTCATTTACAGCACACTTAATATAGTTGTCAATGAGTTTTTTAAAGCATAAGATATGAATTCATATGAGATAGTGGTTTATTTAGAATTTATTAAGTACAGTTAAGCATTCATGGTACTCCTGTATTGAAGGACACTATAGAGAGACTTTCAACTTCAACACCAAACTATAATTCTAAGAGTTTGAAGTATCGTCTATATTTCAATTTTAGTATAATAGATTCAAGGCTCATATTCTAACACACTGAATCATTTTTCAACTTTTATAATTTCATAACATGTACTTACGTGCTATCTACAAATAATTCGCCTTTATCTTTTAAAACTTATCAACCCTATTCCAACTTTCACTTTCTTCAAAAGATGTTGCACCGATCAAAATTATGTAATCAACAATAGTATACATCAAATCACCTCACTTGCAGTATATTTCTTAAGCATATCCACAATTAGAAAAATAAAATAAAAGTTTATTATTGATCATTGATGTCCAACTACTAATGATTTTACTACAACTTCAAACACATCATCACTAACACCAATGAACCTTTGACATATTATGTTTTTATGAACCACAAGAAAAATTCTCATGATACTCTAAATGCTTTTTTAACATCAATAAAAATAATGTTAATGCCCTTTTGTTGGCTTCTAGGCATTTTCATTAAAAGGCATGCCATATTAATCCCTCCATATAGTTGATCTTCCTCTCAGCTTTTTTGAGCAAAATACTCGCACAATTTGAAAGTTTATAATAACAAAAACTACAATTACATAGTTTTTTCTAAATCATTTGTTTTATTTTGAAATTTGGTTGATTGGATGCTTCAGTTTTAAAAATAATTTATTAGTTAAAATATTAGAATATTATATATATTAAATATGTTATAGAAATATAGATTCTACACATAGACTATAAAGTTTGCAGAGGAAGATAGATTAACTAAAAAAAATTAAACAATGGATCGATTGGATTGGCAGATTGTTTGAATGACAAACAAATGGATTCTTCCCCCACAAATCTTCACATTGTGCATCGATTCTCATGGGCGGTGGAATAAGATCCATTTTATTTATTTTTATATAACAACAATAACATCAAACTTTTATCCCCCTACATGTGGTCGGGCACATGAATCTTTTTTCTCCATTATGTCCTATGGAAAAGAACTAAAATGATCCCTTAACTTTTTATGAAGGACCAAAATGACCCCAAACTATATTAAATGACCATTTTCATTTCTCAAGTCTTTAAAGAGGAATCTAAAAAATCACATGGTGGAACTATTTTGGTTCCTCTTTTAGGAATTGAGGGACTAAAATTGTCATTTAATATAGTTGGGGATCATTTTGATCATTCATAAGTCAAGGGACTATTTTGATCATTTCTCTATCCTATTAAGAGTTAAATTCTTATTTAAATTTAATAAAAAAGATCATTTCTATACTTGCTAACTAAGTATTTTTAGGTATACCTCTACTTTTGTTAACATAGGCCAGATCTAATACATATTCTCTACTAACTGGATCATCGAAAGGCCGATATTTTATGTGATCAAACCATCTAAGGAGACTCTCTCTAGGTCATATTTTCCACTAGAGATACTTCAACCTTTTCATATATATACCTGTTTTACATTCTGTCTCTAAGTGTAAAGTCACTCATCCACCTAAACATCCTCATCTTTGTAATACTTGCTATTTTTGCTTCTCTTTTAATGGCCAACATTCTGCGCTATAAAGCATTACAGGTCTTATCACTATCTTATAGGATTTTCCCTTAAGTTCTATAAGATGCTGGTGAGACATGTAATGCTTTATTTTTATACATATAAATAGAATTATTTATTTCTCTTTCTCCTTCAAATTCTTTTTATTTTATTTCAATGAAATAAAAAAGGAGCATACAAATAAATATTAATCCTTTCCTACACAAACTCTAATAAATAGGTGAAGTATATGATTTAGTCTTTTTGAATGCATACCAATTTAAGACAAACATAAATGTTGCTAATCCTTATCTTATTAAAATCATTCACTAATAATAAAAACCTTTTATAAATTGCATACTTGGGTTTGATTTGATTTGATGTAGTTTAGATAGATTTGTTTAATTCTTATTGGAATGGCTTCCAACAACCTAACAATTGATAATTTAAATATTTTGAGGGCAGAAATATTTAGATTTATAGCTTAGATGTATTATATGTTAACCTTATGCTATGGAAGCTAGCAACTTACGTTTTAATTTGCTTTTTTAAAATTTAAATATAACTTTTGGGCCTTACAAGCACTTGGCCTTAGGCAATATGTTTGGCAAGGTTTTATTATTTTAGTATTTAAATAAATACAAAACAAGAAAATTTAATGTTTATCTACTACATTTTAGTATTTTATTATGATAATTAATATAATATACTATCCAAAATATTACTCATACTTATGATAGGTAAAACTTTTAATGCCTTGACTTTGCTTAGGCAAAATGCTTAAGTTGGCGCCAAACACCTTGTGCCTTGGATTTTAGGCAACATGCATTATATTATAAGTGATCATGGGTCATTATTCATTCAATCACTCATGATAGAAATATCCATATCTATAATTAGTAACATTATGGATTTGCCTTAGAAATAGTTTTTTTATTTATTATTATTAGCTTTTATTTTCTTATGAGATTATGGAGAAGTCCCTTTATCCTCACATATATTATTATGAACTGGACTTATAAATAGTTTTTTATTATTATTCAACTACATTGAGATCTTAATTGTTATTATTATTATCCTTTTTTTTTGCTTTCATATTTGGATTAAGTTTCATTATTTGCTAAAAAAAAGGGCAAGCTCTTTGGCTTTTTTTTAAGTAATTTAAATATACAATATAGTTTTCATTAATTTTGGCAACCTCTTTGTATCCCACTGATAGGAAACACTTGAAGATCTCAAGTACTTTCTATCAATCTTCAAAAAAACAGCGAGCTTTCTTCATAATAATCCGCACAAAACCATGAAAACAATAGATAACTTGTATTATTTGATGAAAGGAACGCGAAAAATAGCAAGATACACTTGATCCTCGATTCGAGAGGAGGATCGATCTCTCCTAAATCTCTAGACGCCGCTAGAGCCCAAAAAAAACCTAAATCTAAGAGATCTCAAATTTCAGCCAAATTCAAGATGCCCTAACCCTAGGAAAACAAACTATTTAATGCATACAAATCAAAAGGAAATCCCTAAACAATCCCTACATTCAAATTTCCCTCTTAATTCCCCCAAAAAATCTTCCTATTCGGCTCCCGCAAGGCTTGCAGCTCGCGCGACATCCGTCGCAGAGCGGCGTTCGTCGCTTTTTCGCGTCTGGGCCTTTCCCGCGTGGACCGGCTGAACCGGTCTAACAATACTCCCCTACTAAAGATCCACCTTGTCCTCAAGGTGGAGATATACTCGTGTTCCCGTGGAGGTGGCCATCCTTGAGATGCTGAAAATCCTTACCAAATTGCTTAAGTAGGGGTTGCCCTGAAAGAGAAACATCCCCTCCCTCCTCCATCCTGATCACATTCAGCTTGTGTATTCCCACCTGATAAGCTTCCCCCACCTCTTGTAGGCTCCTAACCATGGTCTTAAGTGATACCATGGCCAATGTTTAAAATTGCGTAATCGGATATTGATGTGTTTTTCGTTCGTGAGGCAAAGCGTAAGCCTCATGGCGTAAGTCTCAAAATAAAAAAAATTGTGTAAACATAAAATGATAAATTTTGTTTATACTAATGAGTAAATAATATATAAAACATAAAAAATGCTACTTACCACGTCTTTGAGGATAAATAGCAATGACATATCACATAAGAACTCATAAGTCATCAACAATGTCATCAGTCATCACTAAGGGGGACTTCATTTGAATCATCATTATGATAAACCGCTCTCTCTTCTTCCTCCTCTCCTATAGAGTCCAATGTTTCCTAATCAGCTCCTTCCTCATTATTAGTTATATTCCTCTTTCCTAAATATTTTTAAACAATATCATAATGAATAATAATGCAATACATTAATAAAAGTCTAAGAAAAGAAAACTATATTATTTATATACCTTTTTTGATTTGTTCTTGAGTTGTGGTGGATGTAGATGCTTTAAGACCATCAAAGAAATCAATATTTAAATCTTCATCTTGTAATTCAGACGGCATCACTTTAACTTCATCATCTACAAACCACTCATCATATGCCACATCCTCGCAAAACAAATGATCTTCATCATCCATTAATCCTTTTTTCTTCAAATTCCTATCTCTGAGTCTCCTATTGTATATAATGTACACCAATGAATTCATCATCAATGTCGACATGCGATTTCTCCTCCTTGTATGTACTTGATTGTAGGTACTCCAATTTCTTAATCTAAAGACATGCATATCTCACATAAGGGAGAAATATCTTTAAATCTTGATCATCCACCAAAATATTTAGAATGGTTAACCCTTTCCAGAAGACGTACATGTCGAAAATCGAAATTAGACAAAACATTAGAATTCTACCAATGGTAGTAGATATCATAGCAGAACTCCGAAAAATAAATAGCGAAGTTGTTGACCCTATTTTCTCCAACTCCTGGTCAAAGGGGTTGACTTAGTCAAATTGACCAAGCCGGCCAAGACCACATTCTTTGGGTTTCATGGGTCAAACCAAATCTGCAGGGCCCAAACCTAGGCACAGGGTCAACCTGGTTGACCAGGTCAAATTGGGTTGACCCAAATTGACCCAATTCACCCTAAAGGGACCTAATTCGAATTTAATTTGCTTCCATGGCTCCTAAGCTCAACTCCCCACCTCCTTGGACTTAATTGACCAAGTTGACCAGGTCAACCATTAAACCAGTCAACCCAAGACTTAAGTGGGTCAAATTGACCTAATTAAGTCAATTAAGACCTATTTAAAGCCCTTATCCCTTTCATCTTGAGCCAAATCCCGGTCAAAATTACCCCCTCTCCCTCTTAATTAGCTCTAGATTAGATCCGAGCTGTTGATCCTAGGGTTAGAGGTATAAATAGAGAGTTTAGGTCAATCTTAAGGGGACTTTTTTCCACTTTTTCTCTCCAAGGCTCTCCAAGCTCGATCCATGGCGTGTGTGAGCTCCTCGGATCTCTCTCCACCTTTCTCCACCTAAACTCGCAGCCAAACCTCGCCGGCAGCGAGCTTTCCGGTGAGCCGAGAAGAAGAACCTTCTAAGGCGTTTTCTCCTTGATCTAGGCGTTGGCGTGGAGTCCCTACAATATTATTCGTGGATAATCTACAAGCTCAACCATGTCAAGATCCTGAAGATCCAACGGTTAGATCTCTCAAAAACTCTAGACCTAAGTCACTACACTTAGGGTTAATTAGTGTTGCATTAAGTGCGTTTTAGGCCGCATGAAGTACCCCCCAAGGATGCTCTTCATGTGTACATTATACATTTTTTAGTATTATTATTATTATTAAAAATATCTTTTTAGGGTTATTATTATTATTTTTTAAACTATTATTATTATTACTATTTAAATTTTACTATTATTATTATTATTATTATTACTATTATATTATTATTATTATTAAATTATTTTTATTATCATTATTTAATATTAATTTTAAATTAATGACTATTTTATTATTTTAAATTATTTTAGCTAAATAATTACTTAAATTATTTAATTAATAATTAATTAATTTTAAAAATTCATTTATTTTCCTAAATTACAAAATTATTTTTATTAAATTATTCTAAATTACATAAAATTTAACTTTTAATTTATTTTAATTTAATGATTATTTGTAAACATTAATTACCTTAAAATGATTTTAAAATACCTCTTAATGCATTAAATTTCAATAATTCATATTAAATTCATTTTAAATCAGAAAAATGCATATAATACCTTAAAATTTTCAAAAAAATATGTATTTTTATTTAAAAATATTTTTAGATATTAATACTTAGTTTTCTATTATATTTATGTATTATTTGATTAGTTGATTATTAAAATATTATTTAAATAATTAATATACTTATTATTTTCAAATTAGAAATTATTTTCAAATTATTTTGAATTCTCCTTAGGTGGCCAGTGGATCTCCCATATACTTATCTCTTACAAATTGATTTATTTTTAATTATCTTTTTTTCTAAAATTTATATGTATTTTAAAATTACTTTAAAACTATATATAATCTTAAATCCCTAATTTTGGGAGATCCACTCTTGAAATTTTAAACTTGGATTTTGCACATGAATGGTATTCATGGGGGGAGGATTAGTGGATGATTGAGTCCCAATCATTCACGAATCGCTTCGACAAGCCTGCTTTACTTTTCCTTTTACCGTCTTTTGCATGTATAGGATTCACGAGCACTTAGCCTAGGCCCTCCTAGATTTTTATGATTGGTGTGTTTAATGTTTTATGCATTCCATTGATGTTATAATAAGGGTTAGTCTCAAACACTTGATTTAAACTCATTTAACGTAGTGACACCCTAAGAACAATAATTAAGGACCCGTCTAGCAAACTTAGAAAAATTCTATGAGTTATGATAGATCCCTGATTGATTGAAACTTTCAATATCTAAAGTTAGTGACATCTTAAACCTCCTAGAATTTTCTAAAAATTTTTAGGGTCCTTTAAACCCCTTAATTAATAAACCCTAATTCACCCGATAATTAGGCCCCAATAACTTCTGAAAATTATAATGAATCCATTTTAATTCAGAAAATTGTCCATAATACCTTGAACTCTCCAGAATTCAGCCTTTAACCTTAGATAACTAAAGCCCCTTAGTTGGACTTTAATCTGAGCCTTAATTTAACCTTAATTAAAAATACATTTTTGTCCTAATAAAAAATTATTAAAAATTCCATTTTTTTTCCAAAGACTTGGGAATACTTTTTTAGGTCATTTCTGAACTTTGGGGGTGATTTCAAGCAGTTTGAAGCTAATTTGAAACAAAACCCCTAAAGCACCTCTTATTAAACAATTTTTAATAATTCATTAATTACCTGAATATTCTAAATTTCATACCTTGGCCTCGAAAACTCCAAATCAAACAAACTCAAAGTCTAACTACTCCCCTTAAAGGCCTAATATTTAATTAAAATGCTACAACCCCCAAATCAAACCTATTTCCTATAGTGACCTTTTGGACCCCTTAGCCTAGCGTATAGGAGGACCCCGGACTTTCCAAAATTGGCTAATATAATTTGAACTTCAAAGATCACAACCCTAAGCATTAAAACGGATTAACAAACTAAATTAACTAAAATGGACCCTAATCCATTAATATTTGAACTTTAATTAAAATTTTCTTTTTAAACCTTCAACAAATCTGAACTCTAGGCAACTTGAACTAACTACCCGACATAGGAACTATCCAAAGCTATACAAGCCTATTACACATACATAGGTTTACTAGGGCATAACTTCTAGCTCTAGGATTAGGGCCGGTGAATTTCCTTTTCTACTTTCTGTGTTATGATGTTTTATGTGTGAAGCGTATGCTGATTGACTTGTTTTGCTTTGCTGTGTTATTATTGTTGTGATGTTTATTTTATTATTGTACTTTCTCTATGTGCTATTATGTGTGTGTTAGATTGCCCATGGGCTATAGCTGCTTTTATATTAATCCAGTCTTATGCAGGTGGCCACGCTCATGCAACGCTAAATAAAGGGGCCATAATCATTAAAAGCTTTAATACTAATATTATTTTTTGCAGATGCTCCAGAGACATGCTTAGCCCCCTTTCAAATTAAAAGAGCATGGTCAAGTGTGTTTCCTTTTATGCACAATATTAATTGTTGGGATATTATAATTGCTTGTGATTTTTATTAGGATAACCATGCAGGAGTTCGAGTCTAGATTTTCTTTTTCAAATGTAATATCATTTGTTATTCATCGAGTTGTGAAAGTCATTAAAAGTCCGGCATTTCAAACACTTGATACCCAAAGAGAATAAGAAAGGCCCCATCTCGGGGAATTTCTTAGTCGTTTGGGTATCCTTCCGGAGGACGAACTAGACAAAGACCGAAGGAGACAATCCAAAGGGATATAATCTGGAGAAGTACGATCCACTCGAAGACGGAGACTTGAAGACGAAATGCCCAGCTTTTAAGACTTGCATCATTCATTAGGATTAGAATCCATGATGTTGTCGGTGGAGCCTGACCATCATTACTTTTCTGTAGACCCTGAGTGGTATTATACGACACTTATCGTGGACTTTCTTACTTTACTGTGTTGATTATTTATATTGATGTGTTTATTTTGTGTGCACAGTAAAACTTGTCTGTTTTTTTAAGTTTCTTTTTTGCATGTGTGTGGCATGATCGCGCTAGGCTCTTTAAAGACTAAAATTTTTTCTACTCATAATTAAATTCTAAAAATTTTAAGGTTTAAATAACATAGAAACTTAACGAGCTAGAAAGCCGCCGGAATAGTCTGGGTCGCATGCATACTATTGCATTCTTCTCTCTCATTCTAATAAGACACCTCCTCACCTGCAGGTAGAGTACGGATAATTTAGCCTATGAGGATGAAGTGTCGGACCTAGGGAGGCCCAGTCTTTTCTAAAAACTATTTTTATATAAGATTGTTTTTAAAATCTTATGCATTCATGATTTAGACCTTTTAACTAGCATGCATCACATTAAAAATCAACCTAATTAAAATATAAATTGCATTAGCTCTAGGAGCATTCATCCTACATAAGTATTGGGTCAATTAGGAAACTCTTTAGATGTCGACCCTACTTCCAAAACATTCAACCTACCTACCTATCTTTCATAAAGATTGGACTGCATGGATTTTACGCACCTAGGTGGTTAACTGGCATCGCTTTTCAGGCAGGATATAAGCCAAGTGCATTAGCTAGGACACGGGTGTTAGTGTTGAGTAGAACACTAAACCCACCTTAGATCTAGGATTCATAGTTACTATATTAGGTGTCTCGTAGTAGGCCTAAATGGTGGGTAAGTTTCTTTTCTTCAGGGACTATAAATCATATCTATCTGGGTCACATGGATGACACCACTTTCATCTTTTTCCTCTGTATGCTTTAAGTGTATGACTTTTCTTTCCCTCCTCAACTGCCTTTGTCCTTTTGAATGCTAAGATGAACCATGCATGTTGACTAACCGCCCTTTCTTTCCTTTTGAGAAGGAATTTCTTAGTCTCCCCTTTCGTGCTAATCCCTTTTTTGGGAAGAATAATATTAGATCCTTAATCGAGAGTTTTCTCAGGCCCTAGACTTGAGATGTATGGGGAAATGGAACTCCACCATCAAATAAATTCCACTTGAGCTGATTTATCGGATGGGGAAACCCGTTGTTACGATCAGGTCGTATATATTACTACCCATTGGGGTGCGCTGGCGACAGCCTCTATTCTCCATGGTTAGTCGTATGTACGATCTAATCTGCCCGTCCATTGGCCCGTTTGCGAGGAGCGCAGGCCTGCGATCATTTCTATCCCTCAGGATGGTGCGGTCGTATACCCCTCTGCACTCTGTAGCTGTCGGCGGTGTCCTTTCGGAGGTCCACATAAGTATATACAATTTTATTTAGACACTAAACGAATAAATAGTTAAAGTAACAAAAAAACTTAAAAAGGCAGATAGATAGATAGAAATCCAGTATATATATATATATATATATATATATATATATATATATATATATATATATATATATATATATATATATATATATATATATATATATATTCTGGATTTGTTATACTTGTCTGTGCACAGTACGATGTGTATGCATTATACACTACCATTACCATTCCATTTTTTTGGCGATATAAAGAAAGATATATGAAAAAGAGAGAGGAAGAGAGTTATTACATTGGTTTGGTTGGTGGTTTAATTTGTTTGATGGGCCTTTGATTGGGCTGTTTGGAGTGGATTAGAGAAGGAATGGGTTGCTATGGATAAAGGGTTGTAGAGTTTGGGCCTTGGAGTGGGCTTTGGAGTGTAGGTTTAGGTGGGTTGTTTGAGGTGGAGTGGTTTAGTTTAGAAAGGGAGTGGACTGGAGCATGATTTAAAATTGTGCGCCTCAATGCAATTTCGCCTGTTTATGCGTCAAGACTTACGCTTCGATGATGGAATTTGAGGTGTATGCCTCAAGTAAATTGAGGCGCGCCTCGCAGTAGTTAATCGAGGTGTTTGCTTCTTGCATAAAAAAAACCTAAACATAATATTTAGTTCGCTTGTAAGACTTTTCCTGTGTCATACCTAGCCTAGCCTCTTTGCCTCTCGTAAGCCTTCGATTCTTCTTCTTCCCGTGGCCTCTCGTCTTCGACCACGACCGTGACTTCTACTGGCATCGATGGCTCGATCGCGACTGCTGCATGGCCTTGATTGCGCCCTTGACTGCGACTGCCTTGCTCTTCTTCTTATTTCTGCTGCGTGTGGCTCGTCGACTCGTCAGGTCCTCCTTAACCTTCCTCTTCTTCTTTTGCAACAACAAATGTGTCATTGTTATCTATCCCCTCTACACCAAACACATTTGTTATCTATCTTACTATAAGGTTACTAATGCTTAAGAAAGGTTGAAGACCATTATTGCCTTAGTAGGTTTACATACACTTCGACACAGCTATTTTAGGATGATTAAGGAAAACTTCCCTTTGATACTACAATTTTTAGATCTAATTAGGGCGTAGTGTTTGATGGGTATGATTTCTATTAACATGTCATAATGTTAGTGATGACAGTGCTGATGGCTTCTGAGTTGTTATGTCATTGTTATTTATTTTTTGAATGACAAGTTATGAAAATGATATTATGATTTGGGAAAGATAGAGTTTTGAATTGAACTATATTTTATGTTGTCTTATTATTGTGATATTTGGATTTCACTTTAATTTCAAACTTATTACTTGGCACTTCATATCTTGTGCGCTTTTATATTTTATATTATTAGATTACTCATTAATATATAAAAAATTTATCATTTTATCTTTACGCAATTTTTTGATTTTGAGGCCTCACGAAAGAAAAACACCTCAATACCTGATTACGTAATTTTAAACCTTGGACCATGGTTTAAAATTGCGCAATATGAGGCTCGCCTTGAGGCCCGCCTTTGCACAATTCCAGTGAAAAACGCCTCGATGCTTACGCCTCGAGTTTTTGTTATGAGGCTTGCGCCTCAACTTGGTTGAGGCCCGGCTTAAGGCCCGCCTCGCCTCACTGGCATGAGGCTTATGCCTCGCACTATATATATATTAAAACTAACATAAATCTTGAAGTAAATGCTCGACATTGGACTCTATAGGAGAGAAGGGGAGAGAGCAGTTTATCATAATGATGATTCAAATGAAGAACCCCTTAGTGATGACAATGCTGATGACTTGTGAGTTCTTATGTGATATGTCATTGCTATTTATTTTTAGAAATTGGAATTATATGTTAATGAAAAGAATACTGGAATTTGGAAAATATAGAATTTTGAGTTGAACTATATTATGTTGTCTTATTATTGGGATATTTTGATTGCACTTCATATCTTATGCTTTTTTATGTTTTTATATTATTCACTCATTAGTATATAAAAAATTTATCATTTTATGTTTACGCAATCTTTTGATTTTGAGGCTTACGCCTCAAAACGCCTTAAGGCTTACGCCTTGCCTTACGAATGAAAAACGCCTCAATACCCGAATACGCAATTTTAAATAATTGCCTTGGACTATAGGTGTAGGGATGTCAATTTTGGGTCACAGAATGTGTTCGGGTCAACCAGACTCATTTTTGCAAACGGGACGATTTTTCGGACCCGAACTCAACCCGCTTCGGGTTCGGGTCAACCCGACCCGACCCGCTTCGGGTTCAGTCCTCCGGCATTTTCCACACCGCTACACGCGATTCGGTCCTCCAGCTATCCGGCAGCAGGACACAATAGCTGTAACACCCCACAGTACCCCTCAACAGTAAGGTAGAGTGTAACAAGAATAAACATACATTTCTATCACTAAACATCTCATTTTGATTTCATTCCATTAAGACTTCATATAAAAGATTATATGAACTTCAACTAATACTATAAAGGAAGCATGTACCAATTTCCAAGTTTCATCCAAAACCCAGTACAAAGCCACTAAGGAAAACCAAATAATTTCAAAATAATACATGTCCAATTTGCTTTCATACCTTGAAAATTAAACTGACTAATAAAAGGTAACCTAACATGAAAAGAAGAAACACTTGCATAAACTATTCTGCATCATTCTCTTTTCCCTTTCCTGTAACAACAGCCAGAAGAAAGTTCTGGTGAGCTGTGAGGCTCAGCAAGTAATGCAGAATTAATTATGAATTAAAATAATATAACATGAATGACTTATAACATTGAAAAGTATTATTGAAACATTACAAGTCTTGATCAATATTATGCTTTGTTATCTTTTGAATCTTTGTTGAATATAAATTTTATGTGAAAGATTTGACTATATTTTCATAACATTATTCAATGGAGCCCAGGTAAACCTGGCATTATGATGTAGACAAAGGGGGGTCAACACTAGTCCAAAATAAATCAAATTTTGGCTTCCCTTGAGTCTAGTAGTTTAACATATTTGAGCTGAACTTTTAATTCATTTATGAGCTGGACTTTAGTTCATTTATTGAACTAAGGGTTTGTTCATTATGAGCTAACATTTTAGTTCATTTATTATCTTTTAATTAATGTCTTTTATGTTTTTTATGTTTGTCTCTTGGAATTCCAAACCGGCCTTTGGAATTCCAAGATTTTCTTTTCCCCATGAGGTGGCCCTTTGGCTTCCTCCTTGGCTTTTCGTATTTTGCATTTTGCCCCATGGAATTCCGGCCAGCCGCTGGTTTTCCCGTGCCTGGGCTCTTTCCCGAGGCCATGGCCCCTTGGTTCCCGCACGGCCTCCTTGGCTCCCGCGGTGGCTGTTTCGGTTCCCGGTATGGGGCCGAATTCCGTGAGCAAGGGGGGGAGGGGAGGATTTAGGTGTTTTAATGCTTGTTATGTTTAGGTTATTGTGTTAATTAATGTAATATGTCTTTTGGTCTCCCCTTTCATACTTATATATATGGGGGGTATTGTAATATTTTAAGAAGTGAATGATAAGTTATTTTTGGAAGTTTTAACCTGCGGGTTGGCTTTGAAAATCCTGCGGGCTCTTTCCATCCTTCTTTCTCATCCCCTACGGAAATCCTGCGGGCTCTTTCCACCCTTTCTTCTCGGGCTTCTAACCTCTTTCGTCTCTCCGCAAGTGCCACTCCACCTGTATCTTTCTTCTCCAAGTGCAGCAACTTTAGGGTGTCGTCATTTTGTTTGCAAGAATCGTTTGTATTGGTGTAAGTTTTCTTTTGTTTAGTTTAATTTGAAATGTAAAAGTTTGTTCGTCCCTCTTCCTCATCTTTAGTCATTTTTGTCGGTAGAAGTCCGTCGTGTCCTTTGTGATCAAGAGATATAGGTCCCCTATATTTTTTGGTTGTTTTAATTGGTATCAGAGCAAGTTAGAAAATCTTAGGTTGGTTTGTCGAGTTTTGTTTTCAAATCAGTATTTGTAAAAGTTGTGTCAAGTCAAGTCAGAGTTTGTGAGTTTAGTCTAGTCGTTAGTCTTGTCTTAAGTTTTTAGATTAAGTCTTGTAATTTTTTATTGAGTTAAAAAATGGAAAATATCAAAAATATGGCTACATTCCAGGAAGAATGCGATCAACATAATCCTGATGTCCCACTCCCGTTGGACAGATGGTTACCTACAGAAGGAGATTATACTGACCCACTTCAAGATTGACTCTATAAACTGCAATATCACATGTTCCTATGTGATCAAAATTTTGAGAAGTACAAAAAGTATCTGCAACAACAATTTGAAAAAGAACAGGAAGAAATTCTGAAAAGGTTTGGTGAAAAACTCAAGGAGCTTGATGATCAGTATGCACAGCCTCAAGAGATTCAACAACAACCAATTCATCAGGAGCTGAATTTTTCAAGAAGGGGAAAATCTGATGTAGACAAAGGGGGGGGGGGGGGGGTCAACACTAGTCCAAAATAAATCAAATTTTGGCTTCCCTTGAGTCTAGTAGTTTAACATATTTGAGGTGAACTTTTAGTTCATTTATGAGCTGGACTTTAGTTCATTTATTGAACTAAGGGTTAGCTCATTATGAGCTAACATTTTAGTTCATTTATTATCTTTTAATTAATGTCTTTTATGTTTTTTATGTTAGTATTTATGTTTGTCTCTTGGAATTTCAAACCGGCCTTTGGAATTCCAAGATTTTCTTTTCCCCATGAGGTGGCCCTTTGGCTTCCTCCTTGGCTTTTCGTATTTGCATTTCGCCCCATGGAATTCCGGCCGGCCGCTGGTTTTCCCGTGCCTAGGTTCTTTCCCGAGGCCATGGCCACTTGGTTCCCGCGCGGCCTCCTTGCTTCCGCGGTGGCTGTTTCGGTTCCTGGTATGGGGCCGAATTCCGTGAGCAAGGGGGGAAGATTTAGGTGTTTTAATGCTTGTTATGTTTAGGTTATTGTGTTAATTAATGTAATATGTCTTTTGGTCTTACTCTTTCATACCTATATATATGGGGGTATTGTAATGTTTTAAGAAGTGAATGATAAGTTATTTTTGGAAGTTTTAACCTACGAGTTGGCTTTGGAAATCTTGCGGGCTCTTTCCATCCTTCTTTCTCATCCCCTCCGGAAATCTTGCGGGCTCTTTCCACCATTTCTTCTCGGGCTTCTAACCTCTTTCGTCTCTCCGCAAGTGCCACTCCACCTGTATCTTTCTTCTCCAAGTGCAGCAACTTAAGGGTGTCGTCATTTTGTTTGCAAGAATCATTTGTATTGGTGTAAGTTTTCTTTTGTTTAGTTTAAATTGAAATCTAAGAGTTTGTTCGTCTCTCTTCCTCATCTTTAGTCATTTTTGTCGGTAGAAGTCCGTCGTGTCCTTTGTGATCAAGAGATATAGGTCCCCTATATTTTTTGGTTGCATTACATTATCGCCATTGAATTACTTAGAGGTCCCTTTTGCCTCTTTGGGGTCCCTTTTGCACCACCTGCTATGCAGGTTTCATAATTTTCTGGGGTCCCTTTTGCCCCACTTATCATGTAGTTCTGATATGGGAACCCTTTTGTCCCAACTACAATGATAAGGCATACATTATTCATAGCCAAACTTTACATTAATTTAGTATTCAACATTCTTTAATAATTCATATCATACCAGTCTTCATTATCATTCATGACATATCTTGTGTATAAGTAATATGCATAAATTTTCAAGAAATTTTAAATTCCTCCCAACATTCTCACATAGAACCATTTGAATGATGTAACCAAACCTTATGTGAACTTATATGATAGCAAAATGTATAAGCAGTAGATCATATTCAAAAGCTTGAAAAAAACATTTTAAAGAAATAAATTCATCATAACACATAACTTTCTTTAACATTAATTTGACATTACTTACTTCACTGATGATTTTCCTCCAATTCTCTACCCGAACTCTTCTACGATTGTAAGTCACTCCAAAGCTTTCTCTTTGCATAACCAGATAAATCTAAGACATCACAAGATAAAATCTCCTTAAGATTGTCACTATTAATTGGAATTTGACAACACTGCCATAAGAACCAACTTCTATTGTCCTCGCTATTTTATACTCTTACTTTTCTTCATTGTTTCTACCATTAGTTTGCATATCTACACAGATTTATAATTCTTCATATATTTTTAGAGCAAATCTCTAAATCTTGATAACAATCTCTAATAAATTTCTTCAATTACCTGAAGTACTAACTTTGCTGATGCTTCACACGTTCATAAAAAAAAACCCTTATTCAATTTCTCTTTTTGATTCCAATCTCCACGGCTGCTATGCTTACCCGATTCTTCTTGTATTGAACCGATTACTTCTTTACTCCTTGCACTATACCGAGAATTCTACTCAGCCTTCACTATGCCACCCTTTGCAAATCACTGTGTTGAACTCCTTCACTGGCTTTGCGTGAAACAGTACAGAAAAATCTTTGTTGGCTTGCAAACTTCAAACATAAGAATAAATGAGAATGGGCCCACACGCTTACGTAACTGTTATTATCCTCACATCCTTTAATAACACCTTTTCAGGAATAGAGATATTTCTACTTTTATTTAATACTTATCCATTGGAAAATTTTATTTCCAAATCATATGGTTGCCGTGAACTGCTATCTCATTTACACTTTTAGAGAAAGCATTTCTTTAGAATTATGACAGAATTATGGCTTATCAAAGTAAATTACTTGACAATACATCTAGTACTATTATTTACTTAACTATTATACTTCTATTAATTACAATTAATCTTAATTTAACAACCGGCGGTTGGTAAATTTCAATTGAAATTTTAAAAGTATAATTAAATAAATTTATATTTTTCATACCTGAGTTTTGGGTATTACAAGTCTTCCCTACTTATTAAAATTTCGTCCGCGAAATTTGGCTTTTCATTTATCTTCAAATAAGTTAGGAAACCAATGTCTCATATCAGCCTCTTTTTCCCAAGTAGCCTGTTTTATTGATCTATGCTTCCACTGAACCATTACAAAAGGAATTATTCTGCTCCTCAATCTACGAACATCCCTTTCTAATATCGTTTCTGGCTCTTTAACATAAGTCAAATCTTTTTGAAGTTCAATATCATTCTAAGGAACCCTTTGACTTTCATTTGTAACCCACTTTCTGAGCATTGATACATGAAAAGTATTATGTATATCAGACATATCTGAAGGTAGAGCCAATATGTATGCTACTTGCCCCACTCTTTCAATAATCTCATATGGACCTATAAATCTAGGACTGAGTTTTCCACTTTGGCCAAATCTAGAAATACCTTTCATTGGTCTCACCTTCAGGAATACAAAATCTCCCACATCAAATTCTATCTTTTTATGCTTGGAATCATAATATTTCTGTTGACGGTCTTGAGCTGTTTTTAATATGTCTCTGATCAATCTTACCTTTTCAGTAGTTTGATCTACTAACTATGGACCCAACAATTGTCTTTCACCTACTTCAAACCAGCTCAAGGGAGTTCTGCATCTTCTGTCATATAAAGCTTCATATGGAGCCATCTTAATGCTACATTGGTAGCTATTATTATAAGTGAACTCGATCAATGGAACATGATCTTCCCAGTGACCTCCAAAATCCAATATACATAATCTTAATAAATCTCCCAACACTTGAATCAACCTTTCTGATTGACCATCTGTCTGTGGATGAAATGCAGTGCTGAATTTCAATCTAGTACCCAAACTTGCATGTGTGCTCTTCCATAACTTAGATGTAAAACGACCATCTCTATCTGATACAATAGCCTTAGGACTTCCATGTAATCTAATGATTTCCTTCACAAATAATTTAGCCAATTTCTCCACTGAATCATTCTGACAGATAGGTAGAAAATGGGCTGACTTGGTGAGTCTGTCAATTACCACCCAAATACTATCATGCCCTTGCTTTGACCTAGGAAAGCCTGTAACAAAATCCATGGCTATCTCTTCCCACTTCCATTCAGGAATTGGTAAAGATTGTAACATTCCACTTGGTTTCTGATGCTCAGCTTTAATAACTTGACACTTTCCACATTTCGCCACATAATCTGCCACATCCTTTTTCATTCCCGGCCACCAAAACAAAGTTTTCAAATCCTTATACATCTTTGTGCTTCCAGGGTGAATGGAGTAATTCGTATTATGTGCTTCAAATAATATGTCTTGAATCAATTCTGACTCCTTTGGTATCCACAACCGCATATTGCACCTGATTCTTCCTTGTTCATCAACACTGAGTTCCTTCTTTAATCCTTCTTGAATTTGATCCATAAACTTCTGATAGTCAGTGTTTTTCTTCTGAGCTTCTTTAATTCTTTCTTGTAATGATAATTGCACTGTTATTTGATTAATTCTCAGTGTATTCTGATCTCCTTGCATTCTGACTTCTAATTGTAAGGTTTCCATTTCTTTGATCAATATTTCCTCACTAGTCAACAAATTCAACTGTGTTTGGTTCTTTCTGCTCAGTGCATCAGCTACAACATTAGCCTTTCCTGGACAGTACTGGATGTCTAGATCATAATCCTTTATTAATTACAACCATCTTCTCTGTCTCAGATTCAATTCATTCTGAGTGAAAATATATTTCAAACTTTTATGATCTGTAAAGATCTCACATTTTACCACATACAAATAGTGTCTCCAAATTTTCAATGCAAATACTACTGCCGCCAACTCTAAGTCATGAGTGGGATAGTTCTTTTCATGTGGCTTAAGCTGTCTGGAAGCATAAGCAATCACTTTTCTGTTCTGCATTAACACACAACCCAATCCTTTTAAAGAAGGATCACTGTATAACTGAAATCCCTCCATTCCAGAAGGAATTGTCAGCACTGGTGCAGTTGTCAAACATTGCTTCAATTCATGAAAATTCTGCTCACAGTTATCAGTCCACTCAAATTTAATATCCTTCCTGGTTAACTTGGATAAAGGCAATGCAATCTGAGAAAAACCTTTAACGAATCTTCTATAGTAACCTGCCAATCCCAAGAAACTTCTGACTTCTGCCACACTTGTTGGTCTTGGCCATTCTACTACAACTTTAATCTTTTCTGGATCAAAAGATATTCCTTCTCCACTGACAATGTCCCAGAAATGAAATTTCTTTCAACCAGAACTCACACTTAGAAAATTTGGCAAACAATTTATGCTGTCGCAGTAATTCGAGTACCACCTTCAAATGATTTGTATGATCCTTATCATTCTTAGAATAGATCAATGTCATCAATAAATACAATAACAAATTGATCCAGATAAGGTCTAAAAATTATGTTCATCATATCCATAAATACTGTTGGGGCATTGGTTAACCCAAAAGGCATAACCAAAAATTCATAATGTCCATATCTGGTTCCAAAACCAGTCTTCTCCACATCACATTCTTTCACCTAACCTGGTGATAATCTGATCTCAAATCAATTCTGGAGAAAACAGAAGCACCTGCCAACTAATCAAATAAGTCATCAATCCTGGGAAGAGGATACTTGTTTTTAACGGTCACCTTGTTTAATTCTCTGTAATCAATGCAAAGTCTCATTGAACCATCTTTCTTCTTGACAAATAACACAGGTGCACTCCAAGGGGATGAACTAGGTCTGATAAAACCCTTCTCAATCAGTTCAGCCAACTGACCTTTCAGTTCTTGTAATTCTTTGATTGTCATTCTATAAGGTGCCTTTACAATTGGATTTGTACCAGGCTGCAAAGTTATTGAAAATTCCACTTCTCTTTCTGGAGGCAAATCCTTCCATTCTTCTGAGAAAACATCTACAAATTCATTTACTATAGGAATGGAATGTATATCATTACTTTCCTCTTTTGAAGCTTCTAACTTTGCTAAGAAAATTAATTCATTTGCTCTTTAGATTTTTAAGCACCTGACTAAAAGTAATCAAGGAAAAAACTACTCCTCTTTCACATTGAAAATAAAATACTTCTTCTCCAGGCAAATCAAATCTGACATTCTTCTTCCAACATTCAATAGTTGCAAAGTGCTTGACTAACCAATACATTCCTAGGATTATGTCAAATTCCACAAATGGGAGTACTATCAAATCAATTTGAAATCTTCTACCATTTATCATAAATTCAACTGAGCATGTAGTACTGGCATTCAAATAATTACCCGCAGGTAATCTAACATGTAATCCAGGAGTAAAAGAGTCTGGTTTCACATTTACTTTCTCACAAAATATCTCAGATATAAATGAATGTGACGCACTAAAATCAAAAAGTACTCTTACAGGTAAATCTGAGATAGTTAAAGTACCTGTTACCACCTCAGAAGAGTCTTTGGCCTCTTGGGAAGATAAAGCAAAAACTCTAGCTGGTGCTGATCTGACTGCTTCACTTGAGGTTTCTCCTTTTATCTTCAAAGCAGGTTGATTCATCTGTGGTCTTGCACCCCTATAATGATCTGCCCTTTGACTGCCTCTAATTTTTGTGCCTCTTTGACCATTCCTTGGACAGTTCCTCTTGATATGACCTGATTCTCCACATAAATAACACTTTCCTGAATTCATCAGGCATCTCCATGGGTGAGATTTTCCACAGGTTGTACAAACAGGTATTGCAGGAAACCTTGTAGATTGTTGTTGTTGCCCCTGATAAAATTTTTGCTTTTTGGATGCTCAGAAGGATGCTCCACCTCTATGATCACTCTGTCTCTTTCTATCATTATTCTCCTATTTATGCTTAACCACTTCTATGTCATTCTCCAATAATCTAGCACTCTCAACCAGTTCAGAAAATTCCTTTATGCGAAGAGGGATTAAAGGCTGTCTTAAAGAATCCCTCAACCCCTTCAAAAATCTGTAGCAATTTTTCTCTGGAGTACTAATGAGTTGTGGTGCATCTCTTGAAAGAACTGTAAATTCTGCTTCATATTGTATAACAGTCTTTGCTCCCTGCTTAAGGTTCACAAAACTTTCCTGCATTGCCTGTTTAGCTAATGGAGGAACATACCACTCTCTGAAGACTTGCTCAAATTCTTCCCACATGATTTGTTCCTCTGATCTACCTCTGAATTTCTCCAGTTGCTGTCCTCTCCACCATCTTTCTGCTTCACCCTCTAGCATAAAAATTGCTAGAGATACTCTTCTATTCTCCGGACATCTCATTCCATTTAAAACTTTCTCTATTATGATTATCCAGTCCTCAGCACTTCTGGCATCCACTCCCTTAAACAATGGAGGTTTTAAACTCTGGAAAAGTTTTTGATGTTTATCCACTTCTGCACCAACAGGATCACCTGCCTTCATATTTGTACTACTACCAGGAGTGGTAGGAGTAACTGGTGTAACTATAGGTGGAACACCAGGTGTTATAGATCCCACCATAGACTGCATCTTTTCCATCATCTGCATCATCATATTCATCATCTGCAGTTGCATCATATTTCATGACATTGCATTCATAGCCTCCATTCCTACAGGTGCTGGATTAAAACTAGGTGCACTGTCTCCTATTGGTGCCACATTTTCAAGATCTTCAGAGATCCTAATAGGTTGGGATGACTGACCTTCCTCTCTGTCAGGTATTCTTTCAGCCATTAAATCTGTAACACATTACATTAAGAGTTATGCATTTATATAATCATGAATCTCCATTTAGACATTACTTCAATATACTGACATATTAGTCATATTGAAAATTAAACATGGCTACCTATAAATCAATGAAATTAGACTCATTATGATTTAGATTTATTACACTCTCCTAGGCTCTGTAATAATTCCATCACCTTCAATCTTATCCTCATAAATAATTCACTTTTCTTATGCTTCCTTACTTAAATCCTCAGAATCTTAAGTCTTTTGCTCTGATACCACTTTTGTAACACCCCACAGTACCCCTCAACAGTAAGGTAGAGTATAACAAGAATAAACATACATTTCTATCACTAAAACTCTCATTTAGATTTCATTCCATTAAGACTTCATATAAAAGATTATATGAACTTCAACTAATACTATAAAGGAAGCATGTACCAATTTCCAAGTTTCATCCAAAACCAGTACAGAGCCACTAAGGAAAACCAAATAATTTCAAAATAATACATGTCCAATTTGCTTTCATACCTTGAAAATTAAACTGACTAATAAAAGGTAACCTAACATGAAAAGAAGAAACACTTGCATAAACTAGTCTGCATCAATCTTCTCTTTTCCCTTTCCTGTAACAACAGCCAGAAGAAAGTTCTGGTGAGCTGGGAGGCTCAGCAAGTAATGCAGAATTAATTAGCAATTAAAATAGTATAACATGAATGACTTATAACATTGAAAAGTATTATTGAAACATTACAAGTCTTGATCAATATTATGCTTTGCTATCTTTTGAATCTTTGTTGAATATAAATTTTATGTGAAAGATTTGGCTATATTTTCATAACATTATTCAATTGAGCCCAGGTAAACCTGGCATTATGATGTAGACAAAGGGGGGGTCAACACTAGTCCAAAATAAATCAAATTTTGGCTTCCCTTGAGTCTAGTAGTTTAACATATTTGAGCTAAACTTTTAGTTCATTATGAGCTGGACTTTAATTCATTTATTCAACGTTTAAAATTGCGCAATAAAAGGCGCGCCTCAGCGCAATTTTGTCCAATTAAGCCTCAAAACCTACGCAATAAGTTTAGTTTATGAGGCTTACGCCTCAAGTTTACTGAGGCGCGCCTCGCCTCATTTATTTAAGGCGTCGCCTTTTTAAAACTTAACCTAAATTATTTTTTTTTTCAGTTCGGACCCCCAGTTACCGACGTGGCGCGCCGAGTGAAATGTCGATGTGGCATCAACATTTAAACCCTTGTAAAGGTCGAATGGCGGAGTCGACGTTTCGATTTTCAAGTTACAATAAACTTTCGAACTTTCAAGCATTCACCCGGAGGAATTTCAAGCATTCTTCACTCAGTTTCTTCTAAGATGGCGTCACCCCCAAAGAAAAAGGTAACTTAATGTTATGTTTTCTGTTTTGTAATGCGTATTTTATGGTTATGCTATGCGTTGGCGTTCAAGGCTCCGATTTTATGCTTATTCTATGCGTATGCATGGCTTCTCCGAACTTTTTAAATGTTTGATACTGTGATGTCATCGTGTTTTCTCTGTATTCAGGGTTTATGATAAATTTATGTTGAAATTTGAAACATAAAACCTAACCAAATTTTAAACATCGAGTAAATATGCGTAGGCTGTGCGTACGCAATGCGTCTTTTGTGCGTACACTATGCGTTTACGTTGCTTACTCCATGCTTATATTGTGTGTACTTTATGCGTGCGTATAATTTGCTGTATGTTTCCTGCACTGTGCGTTAACGTTGCTTATAGTCTGCGTATGTTGTGCGTTTTTTGTGCGTATCTCATTTACTTATTTTTAATCTATAATTTTTTACAATTTTCAGATATATGTTCGTCCAATTACCTATAGATGCTATGTTTCTTCGTTCCGAACAATCTGTGATACTTTTGCTCAGCAAATTACTCCTGAAGTCAATGACATATTGAAACATTTAAAGATGATACAGTTTTTGAAATTTCCTAGATTTGAGCAAAATGTCCCTCTTATTTATGAGCTGATCTCAAGGTGGATGCTTTAAGGATGGTGGATGCTGAGAAGAAGCCTGCAATGGGTTTCATCTACAATGTTATGGATGAAGCCAAAGAGATGATTGCCTCCAACTTAGGAGGCAGTGAGGGAAGCTTTAGAAAAATTTGAAATATTATTGATGATAGGTGGGAACTACAGCTTCACCGACACTTGCATGTCGCTGGCTACTATCTAAACCCTCAGTATCAATATGCAGAGAACAAGTCTACAAACCCTGAAATAAAGTTGGGATTATATCATTGCATGGATCGTCTAAAAAGTGATGCAATTGAAAGATCAAATGCTGACTTGCAATTGGTACCTTTTAGGAACAAAGAAGGTTTTTTTGGATTACAACAAGCAAAAGATACAATTGCCAAACGATCTCCAGTTGAGTGGTGGATTCAATTTGGTGATGGGACTCCAGAATTACAACGTTTTGCTGTGAAAGTTTTGGGCTTGACATGCTCTTCATCTGGCTGTGAAAGGAATTGGAGTACCTACAACCAAGTGCATACAAAGAGGAGAAATCGCTTGTCGACATTGAGGATGAATTCACTGGTGTACATTATGTACAATAGGAGACTCAGAGATAAAAATTTGAAGAAAAAAGAATTAATGGATGATGAAGATCCTTTGCTTTGCAATGATGTGGCATCTGATGATGAGTGGTTTGTAGATGATAAAGTTGAAGTGATGTCGTCTGAATTACAAGATGAAGATTTAAATGTTGATTTTTTTGATGGTCTTAAAGCATCCACATCCATCACAACTCAAGAACAAATCAAAAAAGGTATATAAATAATATAGTTTTCTTTTCTTAAACTTTTATTAATGTATTACACAATTACTCATAATGATATTGTTCAAAAATATTTACTATTTAGGAAAGAAGAAGATAATTAATAATGAGGAAGAAGAAGCTGATTGGGAGATATTGGACTCTATAGGAGAGGGGGAAGAGGAGAGAGCAGCTCATCATAATGATGATTCAAATGAAGACCCCCTTAGTGATGAGTGATGATAATGCTGATGACTAGTGAGTTCTTAACTTCTTATGTGATATGTTAATGTCATTGCTATTTATCTTGTGCATTTTTATGTTTTATATATTATTTACTCATTAGTATATACAAAATTTATTATTTTATGTTTACGTAATTTTTTGATTTTAAGGCTTACGCCTCGCCTCACGAACGAAAAACGCCTCAATACCCGAATACGCAATTTTAAACCTTGCATTTATTGAACTAAGGGTTAGCTCATTATGAGCTAACATTTTAGTTCATTTATTATCTTTTAATTAATGTCTTTTATGCTTTTTATGTTAGTATTTATGTTTGTCTCTTGGAATTCCAAACTGGCCTTTGGAATTCTAAGATTTTCTTTTCCCCATGAGGTGGCCCTTTGGCTTCCTCCTTGGCTTTTCGAATTTTGCATTTTGCCCCATGGAATTCCGGCCGGCCGCTGGTTTTCCCGTGCCTGGGCTCTTTCCCGAGGCCATGGCCCCTTGGTTCCCGCGCGGCCACCTTGGCTCCCGCGGTGGCTGTTTCGGTTCCTGGTATGGGGCCGAATTCCGTGAGCAAGGGGGGGAGGATTTAGGTGTTTTAATGCTTGTTATGTTTAGGTTATTGTGTTAATTAATGTAATATGTCTTTTGGTCTTCCCCTTTCATACCTATATATATTTTAATGTTTTAAGAAGTGAATGATAAGTTATTTTTGGAAGTTTTAACCTGCGGGTTGGCTTTGGAAATCCTGCGGGCTCTTTCCATCCTTCTTTCTCATCCCCTCCGGAAATCCTGCGGGCTCATTCCACCCTTTCTTCTCGGGCTTCTAACCTCTTTCGTCTCTCCGCAAGTGCCACTCCACCTGTATCTTTCTTCTCCAAGTGTAGCAACTTTAGGGTGTCGTCATTTTGTTTGCAAGAATCGTTTGTATTGGTGTAAGTTTTCTTTTGTTTAGTTTAAATTGAAATGTAAGAGTTTGTTCGTCCCTCTTCCTCATCATTAGTCATTTTTGTCGGTAGAAGTCCGTCGTGTCCTTTGTGATCAAGAGATATAGGCCCCCTATATTTTTTGGTTGCATTACATTATCGCCATTGAATTACTTAGAGGTCCCTTTTGCCTCTTTGGGATCTCTTTTGCCCCACCTGCTATATAGGTTTCATAATTTTCTGAGGTCCCTTTTGCCCCACTTATCATGTAGTTCTGATATGGGAACCCTTTTGTCCCAACTACAATGATAAGGCATACATTATTCATAGCCAAACTTTACATTAATTTAGTATTCAACATTCTTTAATAATTCATATCATACCAGTCTTCATTATCATTCATGACATATCTTGTGTATAAGTAATATGCATAAATTTTCAAGAAACTTTAAATTCCTCCCAACATTCTCACATAGAACCATTTGAATGATGTAACCAAACCTTATGTGAACTTATATGATAGCAAAATGTATAAGCAGTAGATCATATTCAAAAGCTTGAAAAAAAACATTTTAAAGAAATAAATTCATCATAACACATAACTTTCTTTAACATTAATTTGACATTACTTACTTCCTTGATGATTTTCCTCCAATTCTCTACCCGAACTCTTCTACGATTGTAAGTCACTCCAAAGCTTTCTCTTTGCATAACCAGATAAATCTAAGACATCACAAGATAAAATCTCCTTAAGATTGTCACTATTAATTGGAATTTGACAACACTGCCATAAGAACCAACTTCTATTGTCCTCGCTATTTTATACTCTTACTTTTCTTCATTGTTTCTACCATTAGTTTGCATATCTACACAGATTTATAATTCTTCATATATTTTTAGAGCAAATCTCTAAATCTTGATAACAATCTCTAATAAATTTCTTCAATTACCTGAAGTACTAACTTTGCTGATGCTTCACACGTTCATAAAAAAAAAACCCTTATTCAATTTCTCTTGTTGATTCCAATCTCCACGGCTGCTATGCTTACCCGATTCTTCTTGTATAGAACCGATTACTTCTTTGCTCCTTGCACTATACCGAGAGTTCTACTCAGCCTTCACTATGCCGCCCTTTGCAAATCACTGTGCCGAACTCCTTCACTGGCTTTGCGTGAAACAGAACAGAGAAATCTCTGTTGGCTTGCAAACTTCAAACATAAGAATAAATGAGAATGGGCCCACACGCTTACGTAACTGTTATTATCCTCACATCCTTTAATAACACCTTTTCAGGAATAGAGATATATCTACTTTTATTTAATACTTATCCATTGGAAAATTTTATTTCCAAATCATATGGTTGCCGTGAACTGCTATCTCATTTACACTTTTAGAGAAAGCATTTCTTTAGAATTATGACAGAATTATGGCTTATCAAAGTAAATTACTTGACAATACATCTTGTACTATTATTTACTTAACTATTATACTTCTATTAATTACAATTAATCTTAATTTAACAACTGGAGGTTAGTAAATTTCAATTGAAATTTTAAAAGTATAATTAAATAAATTTATATTTTTCATACCTGAGTTTTGAGTATTACAGCAGCGTCTGCCGGTGGGGTCGAATTGCCCCTAACGGTCCTACCTCGCACGCACAACTTCGACCAACCAAGTCGACTGGTCGAGCACTCGAACCTTGCATCCACCTCACCTGCAGCCTCACTGAGCTCACTCTGACTCTTTGACTAAGTCTACATTAGGTTCGGCAAACGGCGTTTGCAAAACGAAGGCATACGGGTTCGCTGGTTGGGTTGGTTGGGTCAACCCGATAACCCGCATGGGTCGGGTCCGAGTTGGAAATCCTGACCCATTTAGGTAAATGGGTCGGGTTCGGATCAACCCGTTTATGCCCGAATCAACTCGGGTTGGACCCAAACCCGACCCGTTGACCCGAATTGACACCCCTAGACAAAATCAAGTCAGAATTACAAATATAACTAAGACTGAGGGCTTTAGATATTAAAAGGTTTAAGAAATAATAAAATAAGAAAGTTTATTTACACAATGTCAGTTCAACGTTCTATCCTTATCTTGTTTTAGAGGGAGATATTAATTGATAACAAATAGCTGCAGTAAAAAAAGAAAAGGCATTGTACTATTAAGTGCAGCTTACGTAATGGAACGCCATAACAATTTATCAACAAAGGAATGAAATTAGCTTCCCAAAAGCTTCTCAAGCATCTAAAATGCTCATTGCAAGTAGACAAGATGTAGCTTTGAGTTCGATATCTAAGAAGGAAAAGTGAAAGAAAGCTTACAGGTAACAGCTAGGATCACTCCGAGCACAAGCTAAACAAAAAGCATGTTCACAAGGGATCTGCAAAGAACAAAAGACGATTAAAAAAAAAAAGATGTTTTAAAAAATATAAAGTAGATCCAAGAACTAGTTATGAAGAAATATCTAGAATAAATAATGACTACTTGGAGTTGCATATTTCTAATTCCCTCTCTCTTATCATGATATTCTGTAAAGGCGGCTACTTTTCTAAGTTTACCTTATAAATAAAATGTCAGCTTCTCACTGGTTACCACTGGGCAAGAGCAAAAATATCTACATACCATGCTCTCATTTACAAGTTTACAGGTATTTCATTGAGTGCAGAGGATCACTGAAGTACTGCAAGTTGACTCAGAAACCGAAAGCCTGAACACGATTTCTCAGCATGATTGCTGAATAAGATGAGCATAACTTAGAGCCAGCTTGATTTTTATTCATTTCAACATATATATTATTAATATTAATATATTAAAATGTGATATAGTACCTTAAAAGAATTCATATCAAATAGATCTAAAATGACGTTTACATTGACTCTTTATTAATTTCAGCATTTATGTATTTATTACCATATCTAATATTATGAAATTTAAATTTTTATAGCATGATGGTAATATGTGAACTCAAGAAGTAATTAGGATGATATTAGGGTGGACATTATCATTGCATTAAAAGGAGTGAACATGTGTCAAAGTTTGTGTGCGCACGGGCTATGCAAAGAAGATTCAGCTAAAATAAACAAATGAAAGGGCCATCCGGGATGATCCCGCTTGAAGGAGCACGTACCTAATGATTTCCCCATGCCAAGGGATGTGCAACGGAGGGTCAAACACATGTTAGAAGTGTTCCGAGCAACTACCCACATCCGCCAAATATCAAGTAACATGCTCCTAAAATTAAGGAACAAACATCCAACAACTCTCTCTCCACCTTAGGATTTTAATTTCTATCATGTGATAATTCTTTTTTTTTTTAAATCATGTGATAATTCTTAAAAATGATGTAAGCCTTTATAAGAGACAGCTTTTGGATGAATTAAGACTGAAAGAAAGAGCATATCCTCTTGTGGGTGCGGCTTGGTGGATGAATCCTTGTGTCTTTGTATGTATTGTCCTTTCGTGTTGCTGATTGATTGTTATTTAGTTTTCTTAGTGTTGTCTTTTTTTACTACTCTAATTATATGGACATATTCGCCTCCATCTCTAGCAATGACATCCCTTTTATCTCCGCAAACTAATCCTCATAATACTACCTTATGTTTTTCGAAGTAAATACATAACCTGGTTTCACCAAATGTCCTCCACAAGTATCATCTCCTCTTAACTCCATCCATCAAATTATAGATCACATCATCATATATTCACCTCTTCCCAAATCTCCAACAATAGAGGTTTAATCATCATCCCACTCTTTATATAAATCACCAACTTATGGAGAAGTTCTTGGGTTCCACCACTTATGCTCCACAGCCACCCTCATTCCAACATCTTCAACAAAGGCCAACCCTCACCCCATACAAGACTTCGTCTGAGCCTTTTTTCTACCGCAAAGCACCAAATTAATTCACATTCAAGATTTCGGCCTCCCATAATTCCACCTCCACCAGAGCACTTCTACAATCATCGCCACCATAAGAGTCTTTCATCCTCATTCCAGCTCTTTTATCACATAAAAAAGGTTAGATAACTACAATCATTCAACCCTAGGGCCCACTCGTATCAAAATGTGTATACATATATGAATTATGACCTCAGAGGGACGGTTACCTCATCCATTGCAATATTATAAAGAATAGGGTAGTAGAATGCCAAAGAGACAGTTTTTCATGATAATAAATTGGATTATTTTAATTGGAAGAGCGTTGGCCGCACCAAGATTATTGGATAGCTTAGAGGCGTCTAGCATGATTGGTTGTGGTTTTAAGGTGTTGTCCATAAATGATCATTCCAACTTTCCTAAAAATGAGTATTAGATTTATCACCAAAATAGCATGACAAATGCAGTAAAATCTCATGCACACAAATTAATAATCATATCACTAACAAAACAAAAACATCAAGCATGAAGATCATCATCATCAACAACATTTCAAAACTCAAAGCACTAGAATCTTCATCAAGCTTGGTGAGCCCTTTTTGATGAATCACCAACATGTGCTCCAAATTAAGAGTCACTCCACTTATCTCCAACCCCTTCTCCCCACCCCTTGTATGGATAAAATGTGATGAAAATCAAGTCAAATCCCGTTCCAAAAGTGCTTAGTCAATCGACCCATGGAAGAAATTGAAGATACAATTTAGAACCATCTCCTTTCTTATTTGAACTAGCTGACAACCTTCATGAATATTTCCATGTATTTTATTTTAACCTCTATTTATGTATCCCCAATATAACTTTCAATCACGGAGTGAATGAATGAGAATTCTGATTATTTGGTTGCAATTATGGTGATAATTTGGTGGCTTCATCTTAGAGGACTTAAGGTGAGTTATCTGCTTATCTCCTGCACCAATTTTACTCTTTTCCATTTCAATCAACCCCTCTCCTTCAAACCTAGCAGCTTCCCCCCTCTCTCCCCGCACTTTTGATGCAAACAAAAATTTAGAAAAGACCGAAATTTTTGCAAGCAAAAACAAAACACCTTCCTAGGATAAAGAAAAGATACTAAGACACTCTTGAAATAACAAAAACAACAACTTTATAACATATAAAAAGGACACTTACAACTTTTGATACTTACAAACACGAAAACGAACACAAACAACACCTAAACTTGCCTTCTTGGATTGAGAAGAAGGATACAATTGGAGTGGTCACATACGGAAAGAAGAAATAGATAGGAGGCCGAGACGAAAAAGGAGAAACTCGCAAGCTTTCCTAGAAGAGGAGTAGAAGAGGTGGAACAAGCTCGCAAGCATTTCCAAGGAAACCCGCAGGTTTTTCTTTGGTAATCCAAAAATTACTTCATCATAACATTCTTTTTTTATTCACAAGACACCTTATATTTATAGGAGAAAATGGGCAGCCAAACAACCCAAAATTCCCTCATTTAAACCCATTAAATTCAAATAAATGGAAGGCCAAAAGTCAGTCAAGATTAGCACCCAAACATCCACACAAAAAGGTAGCTTAGGGAGTTGAAACAGCAGCCAAAGGGAGCCAAAACAGAAGCCAAAAGGAAACACAGGAACCAGGCAAAGCAGCCACGGGAAAGCAGCCAAGGAAGAAACCAAAAAGGCAGCACAGGAACCGGAACCAACACCCAACAAAGGGAGAAGGAACAACTCACGAGAAATAGCACCACGAGAGAACCAAAGGGGCAGCATAGGGACGGGAACCAGCAACCAGGAGGGAAAACCGAAGAGACCAAGGGAAGGGGAAGGGGAGTTGAGAGGGGAAACCAAAGAGCCTTTAGAGAGGGGAGTAAATGAGGGGGGGATGAATCTAATTTGGCATTAAATACACAATAATGAGTTGATTAAGAAGTATAAGCTCATTAATAAGCTGACTCTAGTGGAAACTTAAACTCAACTTATTTTGACCCCCCCCCCCCCCCCCCCCCTTGCCTACATCAACTTTAGTAGACACCTCAAATATTCCCCAAGTGACAGCCGCCATTCCTATACCAAACCATGAGTCCACCAACTATTAGCCTCCCTCTCCCACAAACCAAAAAGCAATTTCTATACACTATTCAAAACCCTAACAAACCTCAATCAACTCATTATCCGCTCTCATAACATTACCAAACATAGAATCTTTTCAAAAAATTATTGGCCAAGCCCTCTTCCCCTCCAAACCAGATAAGTCCACAAAAATTAATCCCTCGCCTACCCACCACTCAACCACCCTTCACTAACATCAATCCTAGCTTTCACCAACATTCCCAGCCCTCCTATCCTTATAAGCCCACAAAAATTAATCCCTCACCTACCCACCTCTAAACCACCCTTCCCAAGCATCAATCCTAGCTTTCAACAGCATTTCCAACCATCGACATAACACAAAAGGCAGTTATAAGAAACCATCAACTTTTCCCCTAAGATCCCACCCACCACCACCCATCAAAGAGTTAAAGGGTGATTTCTTCCAAGATTCAAAGAATCTCGAAGATAGAATGCAAGGATGATCACAAGGCATAAAGAAAAAAAGCAATCTCCTTCATCAATAGGCATCCTCAAATAGATGATCTAATCTCCACTAGTGGATAACCTATGCACTGCTCGGTTTTAGACTCATATGTAGTGGCAGTTTATTTTTGCAAAGAAATGCAAGAATAATACATGGTTACCACATGAGGCCCAATTGTCATTGCTGAAAACCTACCACATCCACATTTACTTGAGAATTCCTATATAGCGAGGTGTATTTGATACGAAGTAGAAAAACATTCAACCAAATCAATGAACCACAAGAGAAATTGTGAAGAAGAACACACCAAAAATCTTTTTATTTTAGAAAATATGAAAGAGAACAAACAAGATACAATAGATCTTCAAAGAAGCGGCACTATTGGAGAACCCAGGGGCAAATTGGAGAGGAAGCTCCAGCTCTCCCAAATCTCTAGCCGGCGGCTAGAGCCCTCACAACATAAGAACAAACTAAATTCAACAAACATACATCATATCCTAACCCCAGTGTAAATCAACTATTTAAAGCAAACAATAAACAGTAAAATACCAAAAAAGTCCTCCCCTAATTTACTCCAAAATCAGCCCCAAATCTATCACATTTCCTTAATTATTTCTCTCACAAATCAGCCCTCAAATCTATCTTCTTCAATTTGGAAACAATTTCTAATTAATCACCTCTAAATTGGCACCCAAATCAACCCTCTTCAGTTAGGAAATATTATATAATTAACCCCCTCCAAATCAGCCCCCAAATATAACATCTTCAATTAGGAAACATCTTCTAATTAATTCTATCTAAATCAGCCTCTTTCCCTTAATAAAATCTTCCTAATTCCCTCCAAAATCTAATTCAAATAAGTCATCTTTCCCTAAATAAACTTTCCTAATAATTTTTCCATTTCTCCTCCTTAAATAGTGAACATTGCTTCCCTTAGGCCCCACAAGGTGTCCCCCCGGCGTATTAGCATTCCACTTCAAAAACAGCCTTACCTGATTTCTCTTATATTATTGTTCATTTTGATTCACAAATATACACATATTTATAAACATTCTTGAAAGTTGTTGTTAAACAAGCATTTGAAGATTCGATAAAATTCTACATGCTGCATTTATCGCACATGTTATTGCATTAAAAATCTTTTGATAGAAAAGTATATCCATTGCATTAGATATTGCAATCATGCTACCAAAATATATGCCCCTAGATGAAATTAAGGAAAAGGAACTCCATAAAATTATTGAGGACTTGTGAACCAATACTGAAAACTAATCCACAAGAATTGATGATAAATTTTAAATCTTATAAAACATGATAGAAGATATAGGAATCTAACTGCAACTTTTCATAGTAAGAATCAAACTCCAACTACAAACTTAATTTTCCTACTAATCATAGAGATGAAAATATTAATTGGAAATTATAGGGAAAAGACACCAGCCTAGAATTAATATTACGGCTTATAATGATCCTTGCTACAAAATATAAAATAGATGCCCCCACTTTTGCTGGCTCTTATAATCTAAGAAAATTCTTATAGATTGGCTAAAATAAATTGATAAATTCTTTAAGTGGTATGAAATGGATGATTATCAAAGAGTTGATTTGGTAAAAATAAAATAATTGGACATGCTAAAATTTTGTTAGAATGATATTATTGTAAAAGAACAAAAAAATGGTAGAATTACCCTAACCTAAAATAAAATGATAGAAATGATGATAAATAAATATTGTCCTAAACATGATAATAAAAAGTAACATTGCCAACACTGGCTTAAAAGACAAGAAAATATACAAGTTACTGAATATTTATACACATTTAATGAATTGCTTGTTGGGATCAACTGAACTGATAATGATTGATAAATAGCCTATAAAATTGTAACTGAGTTTAGAAATAAAATTATTAATGAAATTGAGCTACTTGATCCACAAATTTTTCAATATGTCTTGATTGAAATGCAATAAAAAAGCTAATTCTAAGCATAAAAACTCCTACTACTTTTGTTTCCAATCTTAGACCTACTATAGCATCCTCCGTATTTGCTAGTGTTTCCCACCCCTAGGGCTTCAATTGACACACCCACAAGGAATATTGAGGATATTGTTTTATTTAAGTCTCAAACCCATGAAGGTACAAATTTTGTTTTATAGATTATTTTGAGGAAGTGAAATAACAAGTAGATGACTTACTTAAATGAATTTGTTCAGGATGGTCTTCGTCCCTGGACTCCAAAGAAGAATTTTTCTTTTGGAGAATATATGTTGATAGTAGGATCATTAACAAGATCACCACTAAGAATTTAATTCATATATCTGAACTAGCTGATATGCTTCATTTAGTTCTTGTCTAAAATTCTTCTCCAAAATAGATTTAATAAAGTGATTACCATCAAATTAGAATCAACTCTAGCTAAGAATGAAAAAATGCATATGAAAATAAATATTTGTTTTTGGACAGTCAAACAATCTAAGTGCAATTATGAGGTTGATGAATACAATTTTAAATCCATTAATAGAAAAAAAATGTCTGTTTATTTTGATAATGTCTAGCTTTTAGTTCTCATGAAATAAAATATTAGGAGCATTTGAAACTAATCCTGAAAACTCTATGATATGAAAAGCTATTTATCAAACTTACGAAATGCTCTATCTTGTAAAAAAAGGTCAACTTTTTTAGGATAATTATATCTACTAATAACTTCAAACAAATCCTTCGAAAATAAAAGCAATAATTGACTGGCCTACACGTAAAGAATTTTGTAATGTTAGAAGCATTTATCAATTGATCACATTATTTAGATTTATTACATATAATGCAAGATCATGATGGCTCATATTACTAATATTTGGAAAAAAGAACAAATTTTCGTGGACATCAATTGCTTTTAAACTTTTCGCTCAAATTTACTTTTTAATGGCATCCACAAGTCCGCACATCTTTTGAGATTACCTTATTTTTCAAAAGCAATTTGAGGTTGCTTGTGATGTGTCATGGATACGTATTGGTCTTATTAACTCATTAAAATTATCCTATTACATCCTTTGGTAAGAAATTAAAGGAGGCTAAGCAATACTATTCTACGTATAATAAAGAATTTTATGCCATCATTCAACCTTTGAAGCACCGAAGACAATACTTGTTGCATAGTGAATTTATTCTGAATTCTGATCACATGCACTTACATTCATTAATACAAAGAAAATTAAATAATAAGCATGTCAAATGAGTAAAATTTTTACAAGATTTCTCTTTTGTGCTAGAAGCAATGTTTAAAATTGCGTATTCGGGTATTGAGACGTTTTTCATTCGTGAGGCGAGGCGTAAGCCTCAAGGCATTTTGAGGCGTAAGCCTCAAAATCAAAAGATTGCGTAAACATAAAATGACAAATTTTTTATATACTGAGTGAATAATATAAAACATAAAAAAAACATAAGATATGAAGTGAAATCAAAATATCTCAATATAAGACAACATGAAATATAGTTCAACTCAAAATTCTATCTTTCCCAAATCCCAGTATTCTTTTCATTAACATATAATTCAAATTTCCAAAAATAAATAGCAATGACATATCACATAAGAACTCATAAGTCATCAGCACTGTCATCACTAAGGGGTTCTTCATTTGAATCATCATTATGATGAACTGCTCTCTCCCCTTCCTCCTCTCCTATAGAGTCCAATGTCGGGCATTTACTTCAAGATTTATGTAAGTTTTAATATATATAGCATGAGGCGTAAGCCTCATGCCAGTGAGGCGAGGCGGGCCTCAAGGCGGACCTCAACCAAGTTGAGGCGCAAGCCTCATAAAAAAAAACTCGAGGCGTAAGCATCGAGGCGTTTTTTACTGGAATTGCACAAAGGCGGGCCTCAAGGCGAGCCTCATATTGCGCAATTTTAAACCATATTTTTTAGTGATTTCATCTTTATAGTTTAAAATTTCTAGAATTGCTAAAATAAAATATTATTCACTTTGTCTAAATTAGAACATTTTTAACAATGATCATCAAACAAGCCCATTTCTTTCTGAAGTCCATTTTGTAATAAATGAACATCTTTATCAAGAATATAATTTTGTATAGTTAGACTTTTCTTTACAGACTTTTTGATTTTTAGCTAAACTCTTGTGAGATAGCTGGACATTATAAAATAAAATAAAATAAAAAATTTGATTAAAAATATTTTCTATTGATCTTTAGGGAAATAAGCATATAAATTTATTGAGAGGTTTGATGGAGAAGTATACAGAGAATAAGGTGGATCTATATATGATATTTATTGATTTAGAGAAAGTATATGATAAAATTCCAGGAGAAGTGCTAATGGAGAGTTCTAACAAAACGAGTTAATAATGCTTATATTCAAGTCATTAAGGATATGAACGCAGGAGCTGTTATTTGTATTCAAACACAAGGTCATTTGACCAAGTATTTTCTATTTCAATTGGATTACATCAAGGATCAACTTTAAGCCCATAACTTTTTGCTTTAGTCATGGATGCTCTTACTAGACATTTGCAAGAGGATGCACTTGGTTTACGTTTTATTGGTGATATTCTTCTTATTGATAATACTAGAGAGGGAGTTGAAAGAAAACTTGAATTATGGATGTCAACCTTAGAGTCTAAAGATTTCGTTTGAGTAGATTTAAAACTAAACACATTGAGTGTAATTTTAGTAGTGATAGATCTAGTGGGGAGATTATGATTTTGGGCGATCAAGTCATTAAAAAGAGTACACATTTTAGGCATCTAGGGTCTATAGATTAAAGTAATTGTGAAAAAGATAGGGATATTATTAGTAGAATTCAAGTTGGATGGTCGACGTGAAGAAATGCATCAGACTTGTTGTGTGACAGAAACGTACCCCCTCAAATTTAAGGGAAAATTCTATAAGATGGTGGTGAGACTTGTAAAGCTTTATGGTGCAAAATGTTGGCCGTCAAAAGAGAAGATGCTCAAGTGGATGAGTGACTTCACTCTTAGTGATACAATGTGAAACAAGTCTCGAGTAGCCCCAATGGAAGATATGATTAGAGAGAAGCAGTAGCAGATAAGATTAGAGAGAGGCACCTTAGATGGTTTGGTCACATTAAACGTCGGCCTTCCGATGACCCAATTAGATTTAGTCTATGTTAAGAAAGGTAGAGTTAGACCTAAAACAACTTAGTTATAAAGTATTAGAAATGACCTTCTTTTATTAGATTTAAATGAGAATTTGACTCTTAACATGACACAATGGAGAAAAAGGATTCGTGTAGCCAACCCCACATAGTGGATTAAAGATTTTATGTTGTTGTTGTTGATCTTCATAAAACAAAAAAGTTAATTGGATAGTTTCACACAATTAGTCTTGCAAAATGGCTATAACTACAAAACAACAATCTAATAAATGCAATATCCTTACAAAATGATCATGAGAAGACTCATCTACAAATTTTATCATAGGTTTACCTAGCCAAGGGGACATGTTAATAAATGGCTCACTTTCTACTTGGTCAAAACTAATGATACTTTGCAAATTAATATTTTTCAAAGAAATTGTAAAAGTGTGGACACAAATGTTTTTATAGAGATATTTATCTTATTTTTGAAAAATAATACGAAAGCTATTTAAAACTCAATTAATTTTTCATCAACAAACATATGACCAAATTTAAGTTGTTAATAGAATATTGGGTAATGTTTTATGATATTTAGTACATAAAAGTACTGGAACTTAGGATCTACATAAAGCCACTTCTAAATCTACCTACAACATTACAATTTCAAAATCAACAAAGATAACACCTTTTAAGATTGTTTATGAATATAATCAAAAAGATATTGATCTAGCCAATGCTACATCACATTTTTTAATGTTGCGTTTAAATTTGCACATCATTTTCACCATCAAGTAGATGTACAATAATAAATTAAAATAAAAATTGATAAATATATTAAAGTTGTTAATCAAAAGCTTTTTAAGAGAATATAATGAGGGAGACAACATTCTAATTCACATTTATCAACAACATTACAAAAACATTAAATACAAAAAAAAACTACATGCAAGAGCTTGTGACTCATTCTAATTTTTTTGGAAATGTTTATTTTTTTAAGTTACCTTTTGACATATTCATTAATCATGTTTTTAATGTGAAAGATATTTTAAACTATTTAGGGATTGTAAAACCTCTGGATTTGTAGAATAACCCTCTTTCAAGAAATCAAGATCATCAATTATAGGTGCCTCTTCATCCCAACTTCTTGAAATTTAAGGAATCATTTCAGATGAAGCTCTAGCAACTACAAACTCCACCCACAGAATCTTAGTAAGGTGGAAGAATCAACTTCTTTCTCAAGACATAAGGATGACTAAAAAAACATGAAAAAGCTAACACCAAACCTCATGGTTGAATACGCTAATTTTAACTCTGCGATTTAGGACTTCTTGTTATTCAATGGAGTCAATACAATACAACTTCATATGCACGGGCCAATGACTAGATCACAAACAAAAGCAATGTATCAAAACTTAAAGGTTATCTTCATCATTTTTTCTAAATTCAAAGAAAACCTTGATAAAGCTTGGTTGACCCTCTTGGATGGATTACTAATAGGTACTCCAAATCAACTGTAATCCCACTTGATGCGATCAAAAATTTGGGAGAGGGAGGGCCCCAAATTTTTGATCATTAAAACATTCTCTTATTAAGATAATAAAATAAAGACATAAAATGTTTAAAAGAACACAAATACTATAAAACACAACTTTATATAATAAAAACGACCTACAAACTTTTGACTCAAATGACACTTACAAATTGGACGCTTACAAACTTTGACACCAACAAAATGATTCAAACAAAGGACTCAAACAAAGACACCTAAAGTTGCTTTCATCCATTAGAAGAAGGATACAGGTGGGGTGTAAACTTGCGGAGAGAAGAAAGAGATTAGAAGTCGAGACGAAGGTTGGAAAGAGCCCGCAGGATTTCCATAGAAGAGGAGAAGAAGTGGAACAAAGCTCTCAAGCTTTTTCCAAGAAAAACCTCTCAGGTTTTCTCCAAAAATTACATATCATTCTCTCTACATCTCTCTTTAAAACAGCCACAAACATTTTCTATTTATAGACCAAAGAAAGGAATACCAATAGCCACTAAAAGCATTAATTAAAGAAGGTCAAAAAGCTCCTAAAACTGCAGTAGAAAACTGCACAGAAAACAGTAAAAAACCTCTTGAAATTCTCCCCAAACAGCCACCAAACAGCCCCAAAAACTTTGCTAAAACAGCCAACAAAACAGCCTACAGCTTTACCAAAACAGCCAACCAAAAATAGCCAAAAGTTCCCAGGTTTTTCAAGAAGAATTGAAGAGCCAAGAGTCAATCTCGTTGAAGCCCAAGAGGCAGCATTAAAACATTCCAGAGAACAAGCCACGGTTCCAGCCAGAAAATCACAGACCGAGGAAACAGCCCAGGAAACCAGGCGGCAGTAAATGCTCGGTCAACAGAGGGAATGCCAAGGCGCCAAAGACAGCACCTGAAGAGGCAATTCACTCCCCAAAGCAGCCAGCCGAGAGAGGCTTTTCCAGAGGAGAAAAAGAAGGCTGCAGCAACTCAACTTCAAGGGGAATGTGAAAGAACAAATTCCACTTACCTAATCTTGCTCCCAATTATTAATTTCAAAGCTAAACGTTAGCTCATAATGAGCTACACTTCTACTAGATATTAATGAGCTTGCACCAACTAAAAATTCAACAACTAAAGCTTAAAACCGAAATCAACCAAGGCTCATATGAAACCAACAAGCAACAAGAAGACCAAGGGTCATAAAATTTTGAGTTTGATTTGACCCCCCCCCCCCCCCCTTGCCTACATCACCACTTACCAAAATTACTTGGTCGATCACTTATCCCCTAGTACAAGCAACATGTAATTAAAAGCAAGTTCACTCTTTCCAAAAGTGTTTGTTCGATCACCCCACTGAGGAAATTAAAGATTGCATGAAATTTGGAACCACTCAACTTTCTTATTTGAACTAGTCGACCCCCTTCATGAATATTTTCATGTACTTTATATTTTAGTTCTATACATGTATCATTGATGTAACTTTGAATCATGGAATGAATGAATATGACTTGTTATTGCTCGGTTGCATTTATGGTAATAATGTAATGCTTCTCCTCTTTAAGTTTCTTTTAGTGAAATCTTCAAGCTACCTTCGTGTTTTATATTTATATTTATTTCTCTTGTGACCTTGCTGCCTCTTCCTCTTGCTCTAGCCCACTTTGGAAATATAGGTTTGTTGACCCCATCACATGCAGTAGAAAGTCAACAAACCCCACATAATACCATCAACCCATGCTGCCATTCAACCCCTCAAGACCACCCATCATAAGCTTTCACCGATAACCTAAGGTGTAGGTAAGTTTCCTTTTCTTTTTCTTTTTCTTTTTGTTTTATGGTATATGAAGGCACAATGCCAATGTGGCTTGGGAGCCAACCACTATGATATCATCCCTTAAGATGGAAGTCAAAGATAATTCGAGTGTTACCAATTTGGGTGGAGAGACAAAGAGAGGATGGCATGGTATCAACAATGTTTAAATGTATGTCTTCAGCGTCATTTGCTCTAGCATGCAGGTTTGTAAGCTGAAAACTCAAGCAAAATCCTTAGATCGGCCATGAATCATCATAGCTATATCCAAGCTTTCAATCATAATACCGCTCAGCCAATTTGACATTAGCCTAGAATTATATATATATATATCTGTGTGTGTGTGTGCGTGTTTGTGTAACTTTTCTCTCACTCTGTCTATATATAGTATAAAATGGGCGAGGGTATAATCTTAACACTACATTTGAGTTGTATATTAGACTCTATACTTTACACCCAAGCAAATAAAAAAAAGACCCCTTGCATTTATTATATAGACAATCAATAGTTCTACGTATTCATAATATATCACATCTACTTTAATTTGCATTCTAAAAATAAATGAATTCAAAATTCTTGCAACCAAGGAGGCCCTAGAAAAAGATCTCATTAATACAATGGAGAGAGAAAAATAGTACATTTTATAGAAACCACAACAGGAAGCATGGTAACCAAAGTTCCAAAATGTCACACAAAGAAGGGTTTTGTGCAAACAACAAAACTGCAAGAAGATGCATAAATGGATCATATCTCCTCCAATAACTACTTTCCCAAATAGCATTTTCAAAAATCAATAGGCAAAATAGAATTTTATCCAAATGCTTCAAATACCGCTAATATATCGGTCACTAATTCAATATCCCTAAATTTAGCCTCTGACTGAATCCAATAAGCTTAATATCACCATAGGAATCACTAGCAACGTCAAATCTTCCAACCTCAACTCAAACTAGAAGACCAACCCTCGTTCCATTAAAAAAAACATATAATAAATTTAAGTGGTACTTACAAACAGAACACTGACTTCTCACGTATTTACATAAGAAAAACATAATCGAACATCTCATTAAGCAATTCGGGCAAAAAAATTAACCTTTTTTTTAATAAAAAACATCACATAGGCTGGTTTTGTTCGATAGAGGAAGGTTCTTAAGAGCTGGCCAGAATTGGGGAGAGAAAAGTCTCACCAACCAAATTCTCTCCAAATGCCCCAAATACAATTATGACGACAATCACGAGTTCAGTATCCCTCAAGCTAAACACTAACTGACATCCAATAAACTTAATCTCACCACAGAAATTAATAGTAACAACAAATCGTCAAATCCCAGAATAACACCCCAAATCCGACTCTCGCACCTGAATTAAAAAAAAAAACACCTAAACTAACATCTCGTTCTAGCAACAGAAGCAAAAAATCACCTTTTTTACAAAATCAACACACAAAAGAGGGCTTCTAAAAGAGGGTTCTTACAAGGCGGCCATAAATGGCGATTGGGAAATCGCAGCGGACACACAAGTGAATCCTATCTCCAAGTTGGCGGCGCGATCTGCGGCCCATGTTGCGGCCGGAGGAAGCAAAAGCGGTGGTGAGGACACCTACGCTCTTCGCGACAGGAAGATCAGCAATCACGAGGTGTTCCGGGCACGCCACCGTCACCGTCTCCAGTGGCGGCGCGGATCTCGCCGGACCGCCGCCACCGTCCGACGACGGACCCTTACTCAGCCGGATCTGAAGCATTTTTTTCTCTTCGCGATCTCTTGTTTCTGTGTACTTTTGTTTTCGCCGTTTACTGCTGGCTATCCGATTAAGGGCGGCTATCCGTATAACATGGGGCTGTTTTGTTATTATTGGATTTAACAAATTTACTAAGTGCAAATATTAAAAATGTTAAGTGCTAACTTTTGAAGATTTTTTGTGTTGCCGTCAATATGTATATATCTATCTATATCTATACTATTATATAAAAGTGGCTTGGGACTTCACCCATAGCAAATCTTGACCTTTTATTTTAAAAGTTTAAATTAATCTTCATTTATAACTCTTCAAATTCTTTTATTTTTCACTTCCTCCAAAACATTTATTGACTATCCTGCTTTTAAAGCCAGTTCACATCACCTCAAAAATAAATATCAAGTAAATTCAAAACATCACTGCCAATTCGTTCATTTATAACTCTTCAAATTCTTTTATTTTTCATTTCCTCCAAAACATTTATTCACTCATTTATTTATTCACTATCCTGCTTTTAAAGCCAGTTCACATCACCTAAAAAACAAATATCAAGTAAATTCAAAACGTCACTGCCAATTCGTATAAAATATTAATTCGCACGCAGTTCAAAAACAAAACATTAAAAGTTGCTCAGGCCTAAAAATTAAAGCCAAATCAAATATCAAGTAAATTCAAAACGTCACTGCCAATTAGTATATAATATTTATTCTAAATTACCACAGCCATGCGTTTCACATTACCGCAGTTTCGCACAAACACTTAAACCCTTGCATTCTGCGGCCGATCGAATTCATCCCCGCCGCAACATCTCGAAAGCTACCGCAGCCATGCGTTTCGCTTCCGACGACTGCACCAGGGCGTTTCACTTTCGACATAATCACCAACGCACAGCCAGGCATTTCACTCCCAATTGCTGCACCATGCCGTTCTCTAAATCGCATACGCATTCAAAAATGGACGGTTACTTGTCCAACTGGCCGTTCAGTGGCTAACATCCCCGAGCGTTTCAGTTCCTCTAGACGCACGAAGGTACCTTGACGAATGGATCACCATTTAAATCCGTAAGCATACATTCTTCTAATCTCTTTCGCTTTATGCCTCTTTAACTCATTCGTTTTTTTACATCCTTCTTCGTAGGTGGTTGCAAAATTGATACTGAAAGAGTCGCTGCTTCTTCACTTTCGTTAGTCCTGTCGGACTTCTTCGGCTTCGTCGCTCATAAAAGGTCATATGGGTTTCATTTACTCAAGTATTGGATTGTGCCTGCTAGATTTTTTTTCTTCCTATCAGACTCATTATTACTCAAATCTGTTGGATCAAATAAGTCGACCCTTTGGGTGGGAAAAAATGAAAGGAAAATTTCTCATCCCTTTATGTTTTTTTTTTTTATATATTTATGGAAGGATTGGAATGGCAGGAAATATGGCCATCACATCTCTTCTTCTTGGTATGTTTTAAATAGGAAGCGTTCTCATATGGATGAATGAAAAAAAAAAAAAGTAGAGCATGACTCTCTTATCCCTCTTTAAAATTTATATATTTCCTAATATCGGTACGATGTTCATCTGAAATGTTCCCTTTTTCAGATTGGTGCCTGCCTCCTTATTGCAAAATTGTTTTGTTTGGGTCTTCTTCTTTTTTTTCGGAGAGGGCTATGATGAGTTATATGGCCCTAGGGGTTCTACTGGATGGCCACTCTGCTGTTATGTTTTTTTTTTTAAAAACCTGTACCTTTTCAAGCATTTCTTGAGAGCATGGATTATCTGCGTTCTTACCTTCTTAGTCTTTCTTCTTTCTACAAATGTTGGATCAAATAAGCTAGGGCCTTTGGGAAAGAATGAAAGGCTATTTTTATTTTTTTTATGGAAGTAATGGAATTGCAGGTCACATTTCTTCTACTTCGTCCAGAGCATGAGTTTCTTATTCCTCTTTACAATGCTGGCAACACAACTTATATTTTTCCTCATAATCGGTACGGCGTTCATCTCCAATGTGCTCTTTTTCAGATATGTGTTGTCTCCTTGTTGAGAAATTTGTTTTGTTTGTTGTTTGTTTGTTTGTTTTTTTAGAGAGGGCTATGATGAGTCATATGCCCCTAGGGGTTCTCCTGGATGGCATATCTTCTGTTGTGTTTTTTTACATGCATGAATTAGGCCTTAATGGGCTATTTTGCAACAAGCAGGATTTAATTCCGGCTTCGGTTGGGGTGGCTTTCTTAATGTTTTCTAAAGAAGTTTAGGGTTTAGGAATCTTGGTGTGTATTGTATCTACAACTTCCTGAGAACCTGGATTGCATGCCTTCTTGCCTTCCTAGCCTCGCTTCTCTCCAAAAACTTTACATTTATAGGGTTTCTCAGCTTTATTTCCAATGCTCTTCTCAAAGATTTGAGACAACTGAATTTATTACTGGCCTTTCCACCATGCATTACTTTATAGTTACTGAATTCTACCAAGTCATTTGAATTTTAGTTGAAGTTAGCATGATTGCTCTCTCTCTCCACAGTTTTATTTGCCCTGTTTCTTTGTGATTCATCAGGTAATTTTTTTTATTGCAGATAGAATTATTTGATATTCTCCCTCACCTATATGAGTTCTATGTTGTTCAAATTAGTTTTTAGTCGAAGTTAACCAATATATTGCAAACTATCAGTCTTCAATTCCTTGGCTTTGAAAAATTCTTTTCTCTATCCACTAATAAATTTTCTCGATCACAGTAGAATTGCAATAAATTTTTACTAATGATATTTTCTGATAAATATTTGGATAAATATTTTTTAAATTAAATTAAACATAGATCAATTGTTTGATTAGTTTTTTTAGAATTTAAGGATTCATATAATTGTGAATGTGGATCTAACGTGAGTCCAAAAAATGATATTTTCTTTTGTTGTGTATACCAAAACGAGCTGCTTGAATGAATTTCAGAGATATGCAACCAAATATATGACTAGCAACCAAGTTAATAATTGTAGTTTAAGAAATTTTAAATAAACAACTACAATTGAAGTTAGAAAAACTGTATCTTATTTTAGATATTTTGTTATCTCATTTAAACATGTTATTGTATATTTAAGTTTGCATTCCATTTTTTATTAGTTTTTAATTCAATCTTTCATCAACCAAATATTGATTTGTATTCTTTCTTGACCTTTTTCTTGGTTCTAAATCTGAGATGGTTCAAAATTAAGGCGTATCTTGCAAAAATAATAATATGTCATGGTTCATATAATTTTTCTTCAGTCAGCCAGGTGACAGAATTGTTGCAAATCTTTATTAGTGTTCAAATCTATATGGATCTGAGAGTTCTTGTGAGCTTCAATTTGGGAGTTGCTGCCTTTGGTCGAATGAACATAAAGAGGCAATGAAAGATGCTACAAGAAATAAGTTCCTGTTGCTAGAGCTTATTATCCAAAGATTGCTAAACTCCAGGGACAAGAGAATTTATCACGTGAAATGAATCAAAACATTCAAGAATAGGAACTCATCCGTAGTGAAGTCATTTTAGATGTAGATCTCCTATCATTGTTAGTTGATAGTATGATCTATTATAGAATTTGATTTTAATCGAATTGGTATATTTTTAATTACATCTCAACAATCTTTGTTTTAAGTTTAGTTTTTAAAATATATTTTTTAGATATTTAGTTATCTCATTTAAGCGTGTTATTTTATGTTTTATTTTGCATTTCATTTTTTTTATTAATTTTTTATTCAATCTTTCATCTATATTCACACATGTAAGACTTAATGGAGTTATCTAACTTTTTTCATAAACTCATATCATAATTTATGTAAAAGAAATCGATACGGAAAACTTGAATTTACATAAGTCTTAAATCCTCAAGATCTTAAACAAGATGATTTTCACAATCTTTAATCAGAAGAAAAACATACCTTGATTCATTTTGAATTCGTCGAATTTCGAACTATGGTTTCTCTCCTTTCTCCCTTCACTTTCTTCTATCATAAGTTAATCGTCTATGGAGCAAGATAACTCCTCCTTATGAGAGAGAGAGAGAGGACCAATAGTTATTTCCTACGGATTTATCATAATAACCCCTCATGAGAGTTATTTTACAATAACTCATAAAATAACTCATAGGAGTTATTTTACAATAAACGCTCATATGAGTTATTTTACAATAACTCATAGGAGTTATTTTATAATAACTCAAAGGAGTTATTTTATAATAACCGCTCATAGGAGTTATTTGATCAAACGGTCCATAAACGAATGATCAAATTATCTTTTCTTGACCAATAGGTTTTAAACATAAATAATTAAATTGCAATAATTCAAATATATGGGCCACATAATGGTTTATATAATTAAATATATATTCTTAAATAATTATTGCGACGTCTCGCATAATTAATATATTTAATTATTCTAACATTCTCCCACTTGGCCCATATGAAATTATTCAATTAATAATTTAATTAACATAAGCGCAATATATAAATCCTTTTTTCTTAAATTGGTCAAATCATAAATTCATTGTTAAGTACAAAATTAATACGAATCATGGCTGTCATACACCATTAGTTCGATGCATTTCCTTCCATGTATCACGATACTAATCTTATACTTAATATGAAGCATAATAAGATACACACATAATGGTCCAGCAATAATGTCTTTACAAAGACAAATTCTGTCAATATTCACATAAACATTTATGTGTACACATCATAATAAATAGGATACACTAATTATCAGAAACAACATAAAAGAGCTCAAAGTATCAAAAGATTATAAAGAGCAAATAAACATAATTTTAATAAGGATTTTCAGTTATGCCCATCCTAACAACATGTTCATGAAATGTCTTCGGTGGCAACCCTTTAGTTAATGGATCCGCAATCATAAAATTGGTGCTAATGTGCTCAAATGATACTCTTTGTTTATGAACTTTTTCTTTAACGGCAAAGTATTTTAATTCCATATGTTTAGCACCCTTTGAATACTTGTCATTTTTAGAAAAGAAGACTGCTGCGGAATTATCACAATAAATTTTCAGCGGCTTGACAATACTATCAACAACTCCAAGTCCTGAAATAAAATTCCGCAGCCATAATCCTTGAATTGTGGGCTCAAAACATGCCACAAATTCAGCTTCCATTGTGGATGCAGCAATGACGGACTGCTTCGCACGCTTCCAAGATATTGCTCCTCCACTTAAGAGAAACACATATCCAAATGTGGATTTTCTAGAATCCAAACATCCAGCAAAATCTGAATCTGAATATCCAATCACCTCAAGGTGATCAGATCTTCTAAAAGTAAGCATGTATTCCTTTGTTCCTTGTAGATGTCGTAAAACTTTCTTTGCAGCTTTCCAATGATCAAGCCCTGGATTACTTTGATATCTACCCAACATTCTAATATCAAAACTTATATCTGGTCTAGTACAAGTCTGAGCATACATTAAACTTCCAACAATAGATGCATAAGGAATTTGTTCCATTTCTTTATGTTCCAATTCATTCTTTGGGCATTGCATAAGGCTCAATTTATCTCCTTTCTGAATTGGAACAATACTTGCTGAACAATTTTCCATCTTAAATCTCTCAAGAACTTTATTAATATATGCTTTCTGAGACAATCCTAATATTCCTTGTGATCTATCACGGAATATTTCAATTCCTATCACATAGGATGCCTCACCCATATCTTTCATTTCAAAGTTATTTGAGAGAAATTTCTTAGTTTCATATAATAAACCAAGATCATTAGTAGCAAGTAAAATATCATCAACATACAAAATCAAAATTATAAACTTGCTCCCACTAACCTTTAGATATATACATCGGTCAACAGTAATTTCTTTAAATCCAAAAAAAGTGATGGTATTATTAAACTTGAGATACCATTGTCGGGAAGCTTGTTTAAGTCCGTATATTGATTTCTTAAGTTTACACACCATGTATCAATGATAGGGTATCCAGGTGCGAGATCTGTCAAAGAAATAAGTATATGGCCATGTCACCAGGGGGATTACTGCAGCCTTTGGCATTACCAGGACGAGTCTGGGAGGAGATATCTATGGACTTCATTGATGGGCTACCCTGTTCTGAGGGATTCACGGTGATTCTAGTAGTAGTGGATAGATTGAGCAAATATGCTCATTTTATTCCTCTCCGCCATCCATACACCGCAGTGACTGTAGCATCAGTATTCATCAGGGAAATAGTCAGACTACACGGAGTACCAGAAGCGATAGTATCAGACAGAGATAAAGTATTCCTCAGCCATTTATGGAAGGAGTTGTTCACACTGCAAGGGATAGTACTAAAGAGAAGCACGGCGTACCACCCACAGACGAATGGACAAACAGAAGTAGTCAACAGAAGTTTGGAAACGTATCTGAGGTGCTTCGTATCAGAAACACCCAAGCTATGGGCAAAATGGATATCATGGGCCGAGTACTAGTACAACACCTCTTTTCATTCAGCCTCTCAGATGACTCCATTTAAGGTGTTGTACGGAAGGGACCCGCCCCACTTGGTGCATTTTGGGAGTAGCAGTACACCCGTGTCGTCCGTCGAGGAGTATTTGGAGGAGAGGGATAAGACACTTGAAGAGTTAAAGAGACATCTGCTGAGGGCTCAACAGATTATGAAGAAACAGGCTGATGGACATCTGAGGGATATTCAATTTGAGGTGGGTGAGAAGGTATTTTTGAAACTCCGCCCATATCGACAGAAAATGATCGCCAACCGGAGAAATGAGAAACTTGCTCCAAGGTACTTCGGTCCTTACGAAGTGTTGGAAAAAATTGGAGCAGTGGACTATCGTCTGCAGCTACCACCGACGTCAATAATACACCCCGTTTTCCATGTATCCCAGTTGAGGAGCGCCATCGGGAATCATGCTACAAGTACGGAGTTGCCAGGAACATTAACGGAAGAGATGGAGATGATACTGGAACCTTTGGAGCTCATGGAGGTTCGTCAGAAAAAGGATGGAGCAACTGAAGTCTTGATCAAATGGAAGAATCTCCCTGACTACGAGGCCACGTGGGAGCCTTACGAGCGGATGCAACAACAGTTTCATGACTTCCACCTTGAGGACAAGGTGGTTCTTTGGGAGGGCGGTAATATTAGACCGGTCCAAGGAGGACCGGTCCAGCCAGCCCAGCCCCTTGGGCCGGCTTTGATCGTATACGCCAGGAGGGCCGGCGGACACAAGAAGAAGGGAGAGGGGTGGGGTCCACTTGAAGTTTGAATTGTTTCTTGGAGCCAAAAGGAGGGGAAGCAAGGGTAATTAGGTCCTTTTGTTTTAGATTTGAATTGTATGCATTAAGTAGGGGAGAAAAGGGGGGATTAGGGTTATGAGAGATTTTGTAAAAGTTTTCTTGTTCTCTTTTGGTGGCTAGGGCTCTAGATTGAATTCTAGAGATTTGGAGAGTGCGATCCTCCTCTCGAATAGAGGATCCTTGTATCTTTGCTATTTTCCTTTCATCTTTTAGTAAAATACAAGTTCTTACTTCGTGTTTCTATCATTTTCTCGTGTTTTCCCACTGTTTTGGCTGATTTCCTGCTGTGGACAGCAGTTTGCTGTGAGATCTTTGGCTAAAGTGATCATTAGGAAATACTTGGAATCAAGTATTTCCTAACAAATTGGTATCAGAGCATCGATTCGGGACCACCGGCGGCTGAAATTCTGAAATTTCAGCAAGATCTTCGTCTCAGGAAGAAGATATTTGTGGATCCGATAAAAGAAAAATGGCCGAAAAGAAGGTGGAAGTATTAGAAGGCAAGTTCGGTCAACTGAAGACAGATCTGGAGGGAAAGTTCCTGGAAATCTCCACCAACAATGATAGGTTGGAAGGGAGGTTCGCAGCTATGGAAGAAATGATAAAGAAACTATTGGAGATGAAGACCAATCCGGATACATCAGAAGTGAGAGAGACTACTGACGGCCATGGCGTAGGAGGAAATCCAAACCCAATCCGGGGGAGGAGGAATCCGGAGATGGAGATTCTTGAAGGGGATGACGACATGCCACCTCTAGAGCCACTCTCTAGAGAGGAGATGAGCATGGGGAATGACCGCCGAGGTGCTGATTTTCAACGTCGAGGTGCTGATTTTCAGCATCGAGGTGCTGATTTTCAGCGTCGAGGTGTTGATTTTGGAGGTAGGCGGGGGGAATATGAAGGTAGTGCAGATTTTGGAGAAAGGAGAGAAGAAAATCAGCGTCGAGGTGCTGATTTTGAAAGGGGAAGAGGGGATTATGATGAAGGATTCGACTACCAACGTCGGAGGGAGGATTGGGACACCTGGGGAGCACCTCCTCTTTGAGGAACGGGAGGTTACGGAGATTTCTGGGGTAACGGGAGGGATCCGAAGGTGAGGAAGTTGAAGATGCCCATCTTTGAGGGTGAAGATGGCCATGACTGGATATACAAGGTGGAGCGTTACTTCGCTGTCAACGGGTTAACAGATGACGAAAAACTGACGGCAGCAGGTTTGTGTATGGAAGGGAAGGCGCTGGCATGGTACCAGTGGAGAGACAGAAGAGAGCCTATCAGGACCTGGCGAGAGTTCAAGGATTGTTTATTAGAGCGTTTCCGAGCCGACGGGGGAGGAGACTTATATGAACAGTTCTTTGCTCTAACTCAGGAGGGGACCGTGGCCGACTACTGGGACAGATTCGAGTACTTGGCTAGCCATCTGGATCATATCTCCGAATCGGCCCTGGAAGGGAATTTCATGAAAGGGCTCAAACCGGAGATAAGAACAGTTGTCCGGGTGCTGGAGCCAAGGAACTTAGGCAAGGCTATGGAGCTTGCGCAATTGGTGGAAGATCAGAAGAAATCGGAAAGAGGGGCTCGAGGCAACTACTCGGGGGGATCGTACAAGATGACTACCGCTGTACTACCCTCAAAAGGGGTAGCCCCAGGGAACCAGAGGGAGGTGCCCAAGGAGAGATCTGGTGGGGGAGGTATTGGGGGACAGTTCAAGAGGTTGTCTGAGAAGGAGGTACAGGAGAAGAGAGCAAAGGGGCTATGTTTCCGATGTGACGAGAAGTATATGCCAGGGCATAAGTGTAGAGACAGAACTCTCCAGGTTCTCCTCGTTTGTGATAATGAGGAAGAGGAGGAGGAAGATGGGAGCAAGTCTGAAGTGGAGGAGGAAGAGAAGATGCATCTGGATGTGGCAGAAGTCTCTCTCAACTCTGTAGTGAGATTCACTCCGAGTCACACTATGAAGGTGAAGGGAGAGATAGCTGACCGTGGGGTCGTGGTGCTGATTGATAGTGGGGCAACCCACAATTTCATTTCCATCCAACTTGTGGAGCTATTGGGGATGAAGTTAGTGGATACGAGAGGCTATGGAGTGATGATGGGCACGGGAAAGGTGGAAATGGGAAGAGGAGTTTGTAAAGGAGTGGTTCTAAAAATTCAAGGTATACAAGTGAAGGAAGACTTCCTTCCCCTGGAACTAGGGAGTACGGATGTCATCCTAGGGATGAAGTGGTTACAAACTTTGGGGGAAACCAAAATCAATTGGGGCACACTACGAATGGAGTTGGAAAAAGGGGGAAAGAAAAAGGTGATCCAAGGGGATGCCGGGCTGACCAAAGCAGGGGTTTCTCTGAAATCCCTAATCAAAACAATTCAGAAAGAAGGGGGGGGGGATACTTGGTGGAATTACACAGCTTAGAGGGAGCGAGTGGGGAGGAAGGGGGAGACATACCCCTCTCGGTGCAGCCTTTGATCCAGGATTTCGAGGAGGTTTTTCAACCCCCTCTAGGGTTACCACCACCCAGGGAGCAGGAGCACGCCATCACATTAAGGGAGGGAGTGTCGCCGGTTAGCGTGCGACCTTATCGATACCCTCAGTTTCAAAAGGATGAAATAGAAAGGTTGATCAGAGAAATGCTGGAAGCAGGGATCATCAAGCCCAGCACCAGCCCGTTCTCTAGTCCTGTTATATTGGTGAAGAAGAAGGATGGCAGCTGGCTGTTTTGTGTAGACTATCGTGCACTCAACAAGGAAATGGTACCTGATAAGTTTCTCATACCAGTGATTGACGAATTGTTGGATGAATTGAGTGGAACGGTGATCTTCAGCAAGATCGACCTGAAATCTGGATATCATCAGATCCGAATGAAGAAAGAAGATGTGCCCAAGACCGCTTTCAGAACTCATGAGGGTCACTATGAGTTCTTGGTGATGCCATTTGGCCTCACCAATGCCCCAGCCACTTTCCAGGCACTCATGAATACGATCTTCAAATCATATCTGAGGCGATTTGTTTTGGTATTCTTCGATGACATCTTAGTATATAGTAGAACGGAGGAAGAACACTGGGGGCATTTGAAGAAAGTGTTAGAGGTTCTCCAGGAGCACCGGCTGAGAGCTAACTTGAAGAAGTGTTGCTTCGCCCAAACCAGTGTGGAGTACCTGGGTCATGTGGTATCCAAGGAAGGGGTAGCATCAGATCAGTCCAAGATTGAAGCCATGCTTAAGTGGCCTTTGCCCAAAAATCTAAGGGAGCTGAGGGGGTTCCTAGGGCTTACAGGATATTATAGAAGATTTGTGAAAGGATACATCACTATAGCCTGGCCACTCACTGAGCAGTTGAAGAAAGATGGATTCTTATGGGGGGAGGCAGCTACTACGGCATTCGAGCAGTTGAAGAAAGCTATGACCACAGTCCCGGTCTTAGCTTTATCGAATTTTACTCAGGCCTTTATTGTGGAGACAGATGCATCAGGATACGGGCTGGGAGCAGTGCTGATGCAGAGCCACAAGCCCATTGCTTATTTCAGCCAAGTATTGACTGCAAGAGCCCGTCTGAAATTTGTATATGAGAGGGAATTGATGGAAATTGTTTTGGCCATCCAAAAGTGGCGTCCCTACCTACTTGGAAGGCATTTCATCGTCCGGACTGATCAACGGAGCCTGAAATATTTGTTGGAGCAACGCATGGTGACCGAGGAGCATCAGAGGTGGCTATCAAAACTGCTCGGGTATGATTTTGAAATTCAGTACAGGCCTGGGGTAGAAAATAAGGCAGCAGACGCTTTGTCCAGGTGCATGGGCGAGTTGCAGACAGTAGCTGTATCAATCCCAATGATGCTAGATTGGGAAGCCATAAAGAAGGAGAGTGCTAAAGATGGGGAATTAAGCAAGATCTAAGCTGAATTAGTGATAGAAGAAGGGAGCCATCCAGGGTACTCACTGAAGGGGGAGAGATTGTTGTATCAAGGGAGATTTGTGTTACCCAGAACGTCAGTACACATTCCACAATTGCTCCAGGAGTTCCATGGAACTACAGTGGGAGGTCATTCAGGAGTGTTAAAGACCTATAGGAGGCTAGCAGCTGAGCTTTACTGGAAAGGTATGCACAGAGATGTGGAAGAGATGGTATCCAGGTGTGAGATCTGCCAAAGAAATAAGTATATGGCCATGTCACCAGGGGGATTACTGCAGCCTTTGGCATTACCAGGACGAGTCTAGGAGGAGATATCTATGGACTTCATTGATGGGCTACCCCGTTCTGAGGGATTCACGGTGATTCTAGTAGTAGTGGATAGATTGAGCAAATATGCTCATTTTATTCCTCTCCGCCATCCATACACCGCAGTGACTGTAGCATCAGTATTCATCAGGGAAATAGTCAGACTACACGGAGTACCAAAAGCGATAGTATCATACAGAGATAAAGTATTCCTCAGCCATTTCTGGAAGGAGTTGTTCAGACTGCAAGGGACAGTACTAAAGAGAAGCACGGCGTACCACCCACAGACGGATGGACAAATAGTCAACAGAAGTTTGGAAACGTATCTGAGGTGCTTCGTATCAGAAACACCCAAGCTATGGGAAAAATGGATATCATGGGCCGAGTACTAGTACAACATCTCTTTTCATTCAGCCTCTCAGATGACTCCATTTAAGGTGTTGTACGGAAGGGACCCGCCCCACTTGGTGCATTTTGGGAGTAGCAGTACACCCGTGTCGTCCGTCGAGGAGTATTTGGAGGAGAGGGATAAGGCACTTGAAGAGTTAAAGAGACATCTGCTGAGGGCTCAACAGATTATGAAGAAACAGGCTGATGGACATCGGAGGGATATTCAATTTGAGGTGGGTGAGAAGGTATTTTTGAAACTCCGCCCATATCGACAGAAAACGATCGCCAACCGGAGAAATGAGAAACTTGCTCCAAGGTACTTCGGTCCTTACGAAGTGTTGGAAAAAATTGGAGCAGTGGCCTATCGTCTGCAGGTACACCGACGTCGACAATACACCCCGTTTTCCATGTATCCCAGTTGAGGAGCGCCATCGGGAATCATGCTACCAGTACGGAGCTGCCAGGAACATTAACGGAAGAGATGGAGATGATACTGGAACCTTTGGAGCTCATGGAGGTTCGTCAGAAAAAGGATGGAGCAACTGAAGTCTTGATTAAATGGAAGAATCTCCCTGACTACGAGGCCACATGGGAGCCTTACGAGCGGATGCAGCAACAGTTTCCTGACTTCCACCTTGAGGACAAGGTGGTTCTTTGGGAGGGCGGTAATGTTAGACCGGTCCAAGGAGGACCGGTCCAGCCGGCCCAGCCCCTTGGGACGGCTTTGATCGTATACGCCAGGAGGGCCGGCGGACACAAGAAGAAGGGAGAGGGGTGGGGTCCACTTGAAGTTTGAATTGTTTCTTGGAGCCAAAAGGAGGGGAAGCAAGGGTAATTAGGTCCTTTTGTTTTAGATTTGAATTGTATGCATTAAGTAGGGGAGAAAAGGGGGGATTAGGGTTATGGGAGATTTTGTGAAAGTTTTCTTGTTCTCTTTTGGTGGCTAGGGCTCTAGATTGAATTCTAGAGATTTGGAGAGTGCGATCCTCTCTCGAATAGAGGATCCTTGTATCTTTGATATTTTCCTTTCATCTTTTAGTAAAATACAGGTTCTTACTTCGTGTTTCTATCGTTTTTCTCGTGTTTTCCCACTGTTTTGGCTGATTTCTTGCTGTGGACAGCAATTTGCTGTGAGATCTTTGGCTAAAGTGATTAGGAAATACTTGGAATCAAGTATTTCCTAACATTTATAACTCTTCAAATTCTTTTATTTTTCACTTCCTCCAAAACATTTATTCACTATCCTGCTTTTAAAGCCAGTTCACATCACCTCAAAAATAAATATCAAGTAAATTCAAAACGTCACTGCCAATTCGTTCATTTATAACTCTTCAAATTCTTTTATTTTTCATTTCCTCCAAAACATTTATTCACTCATTTATTTATTCACTATCCTTCTTTTAAAGCCAGTTCACATCACCTAAAAAACAAATATCAAGTAAATTCAAAACGTCACTGCCAATTCATATAAAATATTAATTCGCACGCAGTTCAAAAACAAAACATTAAAAGTTGCTCAGGCCTAAAAATTAAAGCCAAATCAAATATCAAGTAAATTCAAAACGCCACTGCCAATTAGTATATAATATTTATTCTAAATTACCACAGCCATGCGTTTCACATTACCGCAGTTTTGCACAAACACTTAAACCCTTGCATTCTGCGGCCGATCGAATTCATCCCCGCCGCAACTTCTCGAAAGCTACCGCAGCCATGCGTTTCGCTTCCGACGACTGCACCAGGGGGTTTCACTTTCGACATAATCACCAACGCACAGCCAGGCGTTTCACTCCCAATTGCTGCACCATGCCGTTCTCTAAATCGCATACGCATTCAAAAATGGACGGTTACTTGTCCAACTAGCCGTTCAGTGGCTAACATCCCCGAGCGTTTCAGTTTCTCTAGACGCACGAAGGTACCTTAACGAATGGATCACCATTTAAATCCGTAAGCATACATTCTTCTAATCTCTTTCGCTTTATGCCTCTTTAACTCATTCGTTTTTTTACATCCTTCTTTGTAGGTGGTTGCAAAATTGATACTGAAAGAGTCGCTGCTTCTTCACTTTCGTTAGTCCTGTCGGACTTCTTCGGCTTCGTCGCTCATAAAAGGTCATATGGGTTTCATTTACTCAAGTATTGGATTGTGCCTGCTAGATTTTTTTTTCTTCCTATCAGACTCATTATTACTCAAATCTGTTGGATCAAATAAGTCGACCCTTTGGGTGGGAAAGAATGAAAGGAAAATTTCTCATCCCTTTATGTTTTTTTTTTAATATATTTATGGAAGGATCGGAATGGCAGGAAATATGGTCATCACATCTCTTCTTCTTTGTATGTTTTAAACAGGAAGATGTTCTCATATGGATGAATGAAAAAAAAAAGTAGAGCATGAGTCTCTTATCCCTCTTTACAATTTATATATTTCCTATAATCGGTACGATGTTCATCTGAAATGTTCCCTTTTTCAGATTGGTGTCTGCCTCCTTATTGCAAAATTGTTTTGTTTGTTTCTTCTTTTTTTTTTTCGGAGAGGGCTTTGATGAGTTATATGGCCCTAGGGGTTCTACTGGATGGCCACTCTGCTGTTATGTTTTTTTTATTTTTAAACCTGTACCTTTTCAAGCATTTCTTGAGAGCATGGATTATCTGCGTTCTTACCTTCTTAGTCTTTCTTCTTTCTACAAATGTTGGATCAAATAAGCTAGGGCCTTTGGGAAAGAATGAAAGGCTATTTTTATTTTTTTTATGGAAGTAATGGAATTGCAGGTCACATTTCTTCTACTTCGTCCAGAGCATGAGTTTCTTATTCCTCTTTACAATGCTGGCAACACAACTTATATTTTTCCTCAGAATCGGTACGGCGTTCATCTCCAATGTGCTCTTTTTCATATATGTGTTGTCTCCTTGTTGAGAAATTTGTTTTGTTTGTTATTTGTTTGTTTGTTTTTTTAGAGAGGGCTATGATGAGTCATATGCCCCTAGGGGTTCTCCTGGATGGCATCTCATCTGTTGTGTTTTTTTACATGCATGAATTAGGTCTTAATGGGCTATTTTGCAACAAGCAGGATTTAATTCCGGCTTCGGTTGGGGTGGCTTTCTTAATGTTTTCTAAAGAAGTTTAGGGTTTAGGAATCTTGGTGTGTATTGTATCTACAACTTCCTGAGAACCTGGATTGCATGCCTTCTTGCCTTCCTAGCCTTGCTTCTCTCCAAAAACTTTACATTTATAGGGTTTCTCAGCTTTATTTCCAATGCTCTTCTCAAAGATTTGAGACAACTGAATTTATTACTGGCCTTTCCACCATGCATTACTTTATAGTTACTGAATTCTACCAAGTCATTTGAATTTTAGTTGAAGTTAGCTTGATTGCTCTCTCTCTCCACAGTTTTATTTGCCCTGTTTCTTTGTGATTCATCAGGTAATTTTTTTTTATTGCAGATAGAATTATTTGATATTCTCCCTCACCTATATGAGTTCTATGTTGTTCAAATTAGTTTTTAGTCGAAGTTAACCAATATATTGCAAACTATCAGTCTTCAATTCCTTGGCTTTGAAAAATTCTTTTCTCCATCCACTAATAAATTTTCTCGATCACAGTAGAATTGCAATAAATTTTTACTAATGATATTTTCTGATAAATATTTGGATAAATATTTTTTAAATTAAATTAAACATAGATCAATTGTTTGATTAGTTTTTTCAGAATTTAAGGATTCATATAATTGTGAATGTGGATCTAACGTGAGTCCAAAAAATGATATTTTCTTTTGTTGTGTATACCAAAACGAGCCGCTTGAATGAATTTCAGAGATATGCATCCAAATATATGACTAGCAACCAAGTTAATAATTGTAGTTTAAGAAATTTTAAATAAACAACTACAATTGAAGTTAGAAAAACTGTATCTTATTTTAGATATTTTGTTATCTCATTTAAACATGTTATTGTATATTTAAGTTTGCATTCCATTTTTTATTAGTTTTTAATTCAATCTTTCATCAACCAAATATTGATTTGTATTCTTTCTTGACCTTTTTCTTGGTTTTAAATCTGAGATGGTTCAAAATTAAGGCGTATCTTGCAAAAATAATAATATGTCATGGTTCATATAATTTTTCTTCTGTCAGCCAGGTGACAGAATTGTTGCAAATCTTTATAAGTGTTCAAATCTATATGGATCTGAGAGTTCTTGTGAGTTTCAATTTGGGAGTTGCTGCCTTTGGTCGAATGAACATAAAGAGGCAATGAAAGATGCTACAAGAAATAAGTTCCTATTGCTAGAGCTTATTATCCAAAGATTGCTAAACTTCAGGGACAAGAGAATTTATCACGTGAAATGAATCAAAACATTCAAGAATAGGAACTCATCCGTAGTGAAGTCATTTCAGATGCAGATCTCCTATCATTGTTAGTTGATAGTATGATCTATTATAGAATTTGATTTTAATCGAATTGGTATATTTTTAATTACATCTCAACAATCTTTGTTTTAAGTTTAGTTTTTAAAATATATTTTTTAAATATTTAGTTATCTCATTTAAGCGTGTTATTTTATGTTTTATTTTGCATTTCATTTTTTTTATTAATTTTTAATTCAATATTTCATCTATATTCATATTTTGTGGGATGTTTAAGTTGTATTTACTTGGTAATCAAAGTTTATTATAAATATTGGATTATATTTTTTGACTTTTGCATGCTGGCAGTTTGGCATTTCTCAATCAAATGGAATTTGCATCTTATTTATAACTGATACTATAAATGTCTAACAATAGTCAGAAATTTTATAAATGAAACTTCACCATGTGTACATCTACTTTAAATTAATTGACTACAACTTCAACCAATTGACATATCTTAAATATATTCTGTTTTTTGCAATATCAATTTTTATACCGAGACTCGCACTACATATCCAACATATTATTTAGAGGTAATATTATATCAAAATTTTTTAAAACCGCCGATGCTGATCCTATGCCCGGATGAAAAAGGTTGAGGGTTTGTTTTTAATCTGGTGATAATTTCTTTCCAAATTAACATGGTGATCCCATGCCTTGAGATGTGTATAAATTAACCATATAAATAAGTGATATAACCGACTATCCTTTTTTTTTCTCCAACTCCATTACTCTCTACATCATTCTCTACTCTCTTCTCATGGGAAGATCACCTTATTGTGATGATAATGACCTTAAGAATGGGCCTTGGACACTTGAAGAAGATCATAAGTTGGTTCATTACATCCAGAAGCATGGCCATTGCAGTTGGAGAGCTCTTTTTAAGCTTGTTGGTATTGTATTCTTCCTCATTTTCTCTTTATAGTATCAATCATTTTGTATGAATATGAGCATTTATCAAAAAAAGTTTGTTATTGCTCACTTGTAGGATTTAATATATATGGGAATAGTTGTAGTTTGAGATGGACCAACTACTTGATGTTAGATATAAAGAGGGCCAAGTTTTCACCTGAAGATGCACAAACCATCATCAACTTCCACTCTATTCTTGCCAACAAATAACTAATCTTTTCCACACTCTATTCTTGCCAACAAATAACACAATTAGAACACGATGATTTTTTTAATTCATTTTCTATGTAAAATTTAAATGAATACATGTTAGGGATTTCAAATGTGTTTGAGTGGTTTAAAATCAATAACGATTTCTAGCTGCATCATCTAAATTGCATAACCTATTAAATTTATAAAATTTTAAGTTTGTTTTTTTTAATTACCTTTTAAGTGAAAGGAATTTGTGATAAGTTCAAGTTTTTTAGAACTATTATATGGAAGAATGAAAAAAAAAAGTTGATATAAAAAGTTACATGTAATTTTTATAAATACTTGAGTATTAATCATATAGCATATCATAAATTAATTTTAAATTATATTTATATCTTTTTTACGTTTTAAAATTTTATTAACGTGCACCATGTGCACGGGCATTTAACTAGTTATACATTAAGAGGTCATTCCATAATTTGTTTGCTTGTTATTATATTGTGCTTGAGAGGTTACAATGATGTATATGTATATCCTACTATTATTCTAAAGAGGTCATTAGGAGTTTGGGATTCTAAGAGTCAAGGTGTTATAGAAATTCATGATGTATAGACCTCTCTTTTTAATTCAAATTTTTATTAATATCGATCAAAGATTTTTTCACAATTTCTTATCAATTAGGTACTGTTCTGCAAAGACATAAAATAAATCTATGTCCATCAATGTCTTGCCATAGTAACTTGTGATCTTAAAGATAAAATGGTCATAGATATAGTGCATTAATATGTATAGTGCATCGGTGGGGGACCATATGCATGGCCTAATTCAACATTAATTGATTAGAATATGTGTAGCTTTTTAATCATACATATATATAATATAGAGTCATATCCTTTCACCTAATGGCATTAACTAAGAATGTTAGATGAATTGTTGGACTGGTTGAGGTAGGTCATAACACTAATTAGTAGATTAGCTTTACTATCATACTAAAACATTTTAAGCCACCTTCTCAATCAAGGCTTTAAACCTATGCTTACAGGGTATCTCTAACATTAAGAGCATTGAATCCTAATATTTTGACCATACTTCATTTTTTTTTTCAAAATTATAACCTCATTGAGTACTTTCATTACTCAAAGTCTACAAAAAATTATCAAGATTCCATATTTATAGAATAAAATTATATGACCCACGTATCTTCCTCCCCAAAGTAACTAATCCCTAACAAAATTTTTGTATTGATAACTGATACATCATCAAAAAATTATCTTGATCGAGCATAAATCTCGAGGTAAAATCAAGTTGGAAACTTTAGAAATTAAATTTAGGACCATTCAAACTCTAATTTCAGTAAACTTATAGTAAAATTGAACGTCTCGGAAATACGAACCCAATGACACCAATTATGACTCAATCTGAGCCCAAATGGGTCCCAATAAAGGACCCGAAGCATTATTGGAAGGTTTAAACCACAATTTGGATTACCAAACGGTTTCTAAACTTGACATGCTTATAGTTGAATCAAGCGGCTCAACGAGACTAATCTAACGAGCCCAAGATCACGAAATTCGACATCATTAAGACCTTCAAATGTCTAACAAATGGTCCACGATTAAGGGATTCAACATCGGCCGTCCATCCAAACCACTCCTCATTTACCCTCGATCTTTCTCATATTTACAGGTCATGACACTCTAAAAAAATCTATAAATAGACCCCTCCTTCCTCTTGAAAAGGACCCCTCAGCCTAAGGAAACAAGAGAGAGATCGGAGATCGCTCTTGCCTCATTGCCTCCTCGACCACCGCCCGGAGCTCTGCGGACCACCACCTAACGCCCGGAGTTCTGTTGGACACTGTCTGACGCCAAAGTTTTACCAAACCACCATCGAGCTACCAAATGACGCCTGAATTTCCAAGTAACACCGGACCTCCAACGGACCATAAAGTGACAACGAACTTTCATCCATGTTTGTCTCTAGATTTCAACCATATGATTGGCATTTGTAATTTGATCTCCCTTAAAGATGAGTCAGCCTACTATAATCTACTAGAATTTTAGTGGAATCATTTTCGATTGGGCTAGGCCTCGTGCTTTTTTCCCTTTCTAGGATTTTCCACTTAAAAAATCTTGTGTTCTATATGTGTGAGCTGGATATCTGTGCAAGACTAAGACGTTGGATTATAACTCTATCACCGCATATATCTAGCCCACAACAATAACTATCCCACTTTTATGTCAGCCTATAAAAATATTTTAAGACCCATTAGCGGGAAGCTCTATTAGTAAGGGTGTAAGACATGCACCTAGGTCACACATTGAGTAAAGTTTATAAGTTTTAGATTACTTGGTCTTTTTGACATGAAGAGTAATGTGTCTCGATATCTTAATCATACATCATATTTTAAAAATCATTTAGTTTGATTTAGTTTAGTGGCATTTATCCCTTAAAGCATATAGGGCTAATTGGTAGAATTTATTTTTTATTAAATGGATAATAATACCCACTTTTAATTATCTTCCTTCAAAGTGATTATGTCTTAATAGGATTTATGCATAAATAAAATCACTACTTAGGTCACTCTCTCATTAGAGTTATAAATCCCATCTTTGGAATTCTTTATAATAGAGTGATAATTCTCTCCATGCCATTCTCTCAATCGAGTTATAAGTCCCACCTTAGTGTAGTTAAGTTATAAATCCCTCTAGGCCACTCTCTTTAAAAAATTATAAGTTCCACTGATTAGTTATTTCTTCATAAGATTTATAAATCCTAACAATTAGGCTTATTTAATATCAAGTATTGTAAGTCCCTTCATTTTGGTCAACTCTCTTAGTAATTTCTAAGTCCTAGCCTTTCTTTTGGTTGTCTTGGATTAGGACCTTTAGGACCTTTTTTGACTAATTTGATAGAATAGTTGTAAGATTGAATTAATTTTTTAATTAATTATTTATAAGATTATGTTTAATTAATTCATAGACTCATTTTAGAAGAATTATAGTTTATTACTTTCTTCTTAGATGTTTTGGCTAGAAATTTTCTAGGCATTTCCTTATGATTCCCTTTATTATAAGCTTGTCCATGCTTACTTTATAATTTTATTTTGGTTAGGATCTCAATGATTCAATTTTTATTTTTTCTAGCTAGGATCCTATAGATAGCTTTTAGTAGTTCTCTTAATCATAAGCATGGTTTGATATTCGTCATAGAGTTTCTACCTCAGTTTAATGTTCTTGAAAATATTATGTATTATGTACTCCAACTAGGGTCTAGCCTTGCGATTTTCAAAGCCCTCAACTTAGAGCTTGTAACGACCCATGACCTAAATTTGAAAGAATTGTCTATTTCATCTTTTAACTAATATACCAGAGCTTCTAATAATTCATAAATATAAATAGTCTAGTGAAAGCAACTATAAATCATATACATCAAAATATTTATATATTCACTCATCAAAATTAATTTGTAATAGTTAGGAGATAAATCACTTTATCAATCAGTTTATCCTTAAATACTCCTAACTTTAAAAGATTAAATTAAAAATATAAAAAAATAAAATAAAATTCGAACCTTGATCATTCTCACTTCTTCCTAAAAAATATATAAAAATATGGAGTGAACTAACAACTTAGTAGGTTACCATAACCTACAACTATTATAAATATAAATAATAGAAGCAATATGTATGTAATTGTTCAATCCATATCAATATAAATATATAATTATAAGATCATGTAGCAGTCAATATAATCAATATCATTTCATATGAGTAATGAAAATCAATAGAAGTAATGTAATTCATATTCAATATTTAGTAGCCATATAAAGTTAGTAGGTTCTGTCATTCCTAGACTCATGTCTAGTACAACACAACAAGTATGTTATAAATCTAAGTATGTCAATAACTTATACTTTCTTTCGTTCTATATGTTATTTCATTTACATCAGCATAACTATCATATTAAGCTAGTGAACATATGTTCTATGCATATTGTACAGTATTAATATATGTATCACATGTATTATGTTATGTACGAATACAACATATTCAATACAATGTGCTATGTATATCATATAATTTATAATATCATATATCTTTATATCAGTCTTGCTAGTCATATTAATCTTGTCATATGCATGTATTAGTCATATCCCATATCATGTTCATATCATATTATATTATATCACTTATATTATTTAGAATGTATACTTATGTCTTATATCATATGAATATATTAAGAAAGGTATAATATTTAGTTACATGTGATAGTTTTCTTATATCCAGTAGTGTAGGTCAACCCTATAGAAGTTAGTCTCAGCCATATTAGTCTTGTTGTTAGGAATCAGTCTCATATTATATATCACAAGTCAGATGTCTCTCATGTAAGAAGTCATCATTTTTTGCTTATCGGTATATCATATCATATCATATCAGTCAATCTCATTATACCTCTATTTCCCATCACTAAGGATTACACCACAAATCCTCTTTAAAGAAAGGCTCATCAGCTTACGCTCTTGTATAGGATAATAAGCCTCCACTAACCTAAATTAGTTAATTATTTCCAATCAACCTCTCTAGCTTTTTTTACACATATTTCACATCATATAATTCAAAATAACAAACACCAGATACAAATCATATGCAATGCTCATAACATATAAATCAATTTAATATACTCATCAGTATATCTATAGTATGTGAAAAATGCATATTTTACTAAATGAATAATAAATATCTATTATGTATTTTATATTTAAATGTAATATACTGACTTTTAATTATTTTATACTCAGTACTATATTACTCATTTCAAATAAAATGGCATATATGCAAAACTAATAGGTGAAAATTTAAGATTAATCAATACAAATGCATAGGATGCAATATCTATTATATATCAAAAGTTGCATAGTAGAAAATCTCTAAAATGAGATATATGCATTTTAATCAATTTCAAGGGAGGGGGATAGGAAAAACACAAAATCATTAAAAGCAAAAATAGTGTTAGATTTATCTATCATAATTAGAATACTTTTCTCAACTATAGCAATGGATGAAAAATGCCATAAAGCGAGCTTTATCTCTCCTTTCATCTCCACTCCCTCTCCTTTCTCTCCTATTCTCTCTCAACCAAACAAGGGGAAAGGGAGAGAGGATAGATATGGTGAGGGTTTTAGTAAAATGGAATGGGATATATATATATATATAATTCTAATCAAGCACCATGGTGCCTAGAACCTCAGCATCGTTGTGCTTCCTTATCTTCCAAAAATCTTAAGAGTTACATGTTGTGGTGCCACTCCGTCTAGCGCTAAAATGCCACTCAACCAAATTTCTTTCATATTAATTCACTTATAAATTTTAGGTTATTGCATTCTTTCCAGCTTATAAAAATATTATCCTCGATATTTTTCATGATAGACCACTAACAAAAAAATAGGAATACTAAACACTGGTCACATCAATCATCAATCAAATCATATACTCATTCATTCACACATGTATATATGTTAGTCATATGCAATTAATCATATAATATATTATGCAATGTATTTTAATCAGCTAACAATGACATTCAAAATAGAAAATTATACCGGTGGATCTCTTAGGAGCATCTCTCACTTCCCGTTGACTCAGACTATACACTCTTGGTTGTACTAGGGGTACTATCATTACTAAAGGTGTAGGATGCCTTTGACTCCCACATACATTTCTTCTATTTATACCACTCATAAAACCTTACTAGACATTCTAGATCGTGCAGGTCTATATTCATATGCCTGCCTAGACTGGTTTGCCCTAGATCTAGATCTCTCCCCATATCTTCTCTGGGGAAATCCATCATACTATATCCATACTAACCATATCTAAAATATTGTCTTACAATCAAGTAACATTATCATGTATGTCTCCTACCACATCAAGAGCGCTTTAGTACACTATCAGTTGGTACCATAGGCCTTCTCCTAACATTAGTTAATATATTCTTCTTCTCAATATTATCTCATTTAGCCATTTCTTCACATGATCTTTTCCTACTCATGTCCTTTCTAAACTATGAAATAACTAAATCATTTTATACCAATCTTACTCATTTTATTAACTTAAAACATCCTAAATCCTCAATAATACAAATGGTTGTCTCCGCTTATCTTTTAGTCTTCTTAAGAACCTGTAGCACTTCTCCTCAATAATATTGACTAATTGAGGTGCTTACCTGAAAAATACAATAAACTTAGCTTCATATTGCATCACTGTCCTATTTCCCTGCTCCAATCTCATGAAATCCTTATATATTTACTACCTTGATGATGACAAGGTATAAAACATTCTCTAAAAATAGTAATAAACTCTACCCAAGTAATCTCTATATTCATCTTTTTTTGGAATTTCCTTGATGATGCCCTATCCACCATCTTTTAGCTTCACTCTCAAATAGGGAACATTGTTAGTGATACTTTCTTATTCTTTAAACACTGCAAACTATCAAAAATTTTCTCTATCTTCAGTAGCTGTTTTGATTAAAAAATATTAAAATAATTTTGAAAAATTATTAATTTTCTTTGGGAAATATTTAATTTTGAATTTTGAAATAATACACGTCATTATGAACAGTATATCACCTCGGGAGATGATCATATCGTTCTCTAATGGGTTCAAATTTCAGAATTTCAAATTTATCTGAATTATCGTAGTCAAACTCAAAATTGTTTGATTATACTAATTTGGATGAAAAATCATTAATTTCATAATCAAAACCACGATAATAATTGATATATCTCTCCAAATAAAGAAGACATCAATCATTATCGATCATTTGAAAATGACAATAATGATCGTTGTATTTAATTCTCCCAAAGATAATTAATTAAAGATTTTGAAAAATTGGTTTTGAAAATTAATTCTGGGTTTCTAAATCTCCTACGAGCGCAAGCCCGTAGGAAAATTAGAATTTTCCTACGAATACTCTCGATTAAAATAGCGGTAAAAATTTCATTTTGGATTTTCAAAGTTTGACATCAAAGGAAGAAATGGGTAGGAATTTCAAGTGGTATTGATTCAAGTTTGAACAGTTATTTTTAGAGTCAAAGGAAGAGGAGTAGGGAGTGTTTTTAAGATTCTGAATTACTTCAGAAAACACTTCAACTAATTCTAAGTGTTAGGCTTGTATTTGATTGAAAGCGATATTTAGTTTAAGTGATCAATTTTATTAGAAATTTGGGATTCAATTCCCGAAGATTGAGGTCTTATGGCCCGAGCCAACCTCAGAACCTAAGTCTAAATTGGGCACTAAAAGTTAGTACCCCGAACCTAGCTAGTGCAATGCGAATCTGGTCTTACCCCGGCCTGGATTGGGGAGCAAGCTAAACCACCTAAACGATTTCAAAATATGAGTCCGGTCTTTTTTGTAGAGTGATAGGGACGTTAATTAGAAAAGTATAAAGGAACGGGGTCGACATCTAGAGCAGATCCTTAACTGACCCCTTAGACTTATGTTGGGTATTTGATGTCTAAGTAATGCAATTAAATATTAGACTCGATTTTAATTTGTTACTAATACGATGCATGTTAATTGACTCAATTGAATGCAAAATCAGTATGTAGCAGTTTTAAAAATCTTTTTGGCTTAGAAAATAGGTTTTTCCCTAGAGATTGCATAACATCCCCTTGACAGATCGGCACCCTCATAGGACAGGTGGTCTGCCAGAACCCGCAGGCGGGGAGATGCCTAACAAGGTTGAGAAAGTACAATATAAATGCATGAAAAACCCTCGGCAAGTCCGAGCTTACTTCTTGAGACCGTTTAGAATTTCTATCTTATTTTAAAAATTTTATTTAATTAAAGTAGAATAATTTTTTTGACAGACCCCTAAGAGCCTAAGTTCGAATTCCAGGTCAAACCAAATACGTCATGCAAATAAACAAAACTAGAAAAGCAGGAGTTCTAATATGAAATCAATTAAATAAATCAATTAAATATATCAAATTGAATGTCCATATGGCAAATGCCACTCATTATTACATCTCAAAAATTATAAGAAATTAAAGTGGTCGGGCACCACTGACTACAACCCAGATTTCTAATCCTAAAGCAAATGAGTTTGAGATTTGGGATTCTTCTCGTCATCCATTTCTTCATCTTCTCAGGAACATCTTGATTCGTCGGTTCCGGATATCCAAATGGAAAGAAACTCCCCCTTTAACGGGGTGTTATCTTTCCTCTTTGGACATTTGAAAGGGATCCTAATTTGACTTCCAAATGGAAGAAGACTCTCCCCTTTAGGGATGTCTTCACCTCTTTGGAATCCAAATTGGATCAAATATCCCAAATTCAAATCATTTCAAGTAATTACAACCATATCAAATCAAATTTACATTAATAAAAATTAAAAAATCTAGACTTGATCCTGCAAGGTTATCCTAATAATCAGCAGTTATATATATTCCCAAGCAGTTATAATATGAAAATTGAAATGCATTTTTTTTAGCCACACTTGGCAATGCTCCTTTATTTAAAGGGGGTCTTAAGCGTGGCAGGTACCTATGCAAAGAGTATATATATATATTTTTTATTAACTGCCCCCCTTTAATTTCAGCTCCTTGTATGAGCATGGCCACCTGCATAAGATTGTACAAGTATAATTCACTCCTAACCTAGGGGTAAATCTAACGTACAATCAATCACAGAATACAGAAAGTAAGTAAATAAACACATCAGTTTTACACTAGCAAACAACATGCAGTAAAAGCTCGAAAACTCGGCACACAACTGCAGAAAATAAAACACCGGCCTATCCTAAACCTAGAGTCGGTGATCCTAGCAAACCATCTAAAGTGTGTGAGGTAGGTCGTGTGGTTTTGATGTGTCCTAATTAGGATTATTAGTTAAAGTTATTTAAGGTTTGATTGGTTGAAATGTTTAAGGGAAATTTAGTTAGAGTTTAAATATTAATATTTAAAATCTTTTAAAATCAATTATTAATTATTTGTTGGGAACCACCTTTGTTTCACACCAAGACCATGAAGTTTATTTCACCTTCCTTGGGGCTAAGTAAATAGCCTCGTAGGCCTGGGTTACCCAGTGGTACCCGATATAATTACGTGATTTGATTTGATTAAGGTTTAGGAATTAATAAATTTTATTAGAAGTGTTTGGTTGCTAATTTCGAAAATTTGATTAATTTAAGTTTGTCATTAATCGATTCAAGGCGTTGTGCCACCAGGCTCGAGGAACCAGCCTCCTTAGGACACTTAGCCCCGCAGCCCGGAGTAGTCCAACCGATAAACTAAATTAATGTAATTGAATTAAAGATTTTGAAAGGTTAAATAATTAATTATTAATTTATTTTTGAGGTTTAACACCCCTTAGAATCCATTCGTGGCGTTGTGCCACCAGGCTCGAGGAACTAGCCTCCTTAGGACACTTAGCCCCGCAACCCGTAGTAGTCCAGCCAATAAACTTCATCTTTAAGATGGTTGTTGTGATTTAAAAGACTTGTTGAGTGTTTTAAGCATTAAACTAATATTTTCTGGAGTTTTAGAACAATTTTGAGTTTTATGAATTTTTGGAATATTTTAATCATTTAATTAAGGTGTTGAAAATTGACTATTGATTAAGGGTGTTTTCTAGAAATTTAGTATTTTATTAAAATACTAGACCTAACTATAATAAGTTAGACAGTAAGTACGCTAAAATTGGATTTTTCTGCATTTTATTACGAAGGTTTGAAGTTTTGAACTAGTTTTGACTTAGAGTTGACCGGTTTGTTTACTTTTTGAATTTGAAATATTTCTGGAAGTTTAATATTTTTAATAAATATTAGACCTTATTAGGAGTTGAATGCAAGTGAGTTTGGTCAATTTGGATTTTTCTTGAATTAGTTATGAAGGTTTGAAATTTAAGGTATTTAATGAATTATTGAAAAATCCTTAATTAAAGGCCCTTTTTGTGGTTTTGCTCCAAATGAGCTCCAAACTCCTTGAAATCAGCTCCAAAGGTCAAGGATGACCTAAGAAGAGATTCCCAAGTGTTTGGGAAATTTTTGGAATTTTTAATTATTATTAATTAATTAAATCAATTAAATATTCAATTTCACTTAAAATTAAATTAAGGTTCAATTTGCTGTCAAATCAAGGAGCTTTCAATTTTCATGAGTTAAGGATTGAATTCTGGTCAGTTGGAGGTGTTATACATATTTTTTAGATTTAAATTGGATTACATTTTTTTTAGAAGCTTTGAGGGTTAATTAAGGGTTTAAGATTATGGAATTTGATTAAGGGCCTTAATGGTCTCTAAAACCAGTGGAAATTATTTATAAGGCTGAGAGTGTCACTAAGTTTAAGTGTTCAAAGTTTTGAGTCAATAGGAGTTGAATCCTAATTATTAGAAATATTCTAAGTTTTCTATAAACCCTTAATTATTGTCCTTAATGATGTCACTATGTTTAATGGGCTTAAATCAATGTTTGAACTAACCCTCACACTTAACACATAAGACATGTATGAACACATAAACACATTCAACACCTAAATCTAAGAGAACCTTATACTATGTGGTGTGTGATTCCTAAACATGCAAGGACTAATTAACATAATTAAGATAAGATTAGTGAATAATTAAGAAATGATTATCCACTAATCATCCCCTTTATTTCTATTCAAATATGCTCAATCTACATTTAAGATTTCAAGTGACCTCTCAGATATTTAAGTCTCTAAATATACATAATTTGAAAATATATTTTAAAATATATGAATATATACAAATATATATACATATAAATATATTTACGTGCATATATTTCAAAATAAAATAACTAAAGATATTAGATCTTAAGGAGTTGAGGGGTTCACTGATTTCATCAACACACAAATGCAATTTCTCTTAAATCTCTTTCTTTTTAAAATTAAATATATGTACATATATGTAAATATATATTTTTACTTAGAAATTTAATAACTGTTAAAATAAGACTTCAACAGAGGTTTAAAAATTACTGAAAGTCCAAAATATACTCAAGAATATTCATGCCAAATTTTGGACTAAAATAATTTATGTACATTTAATTAAAAATAAAATATGTTTTGCTGTATTTTTGAAATTTTTTATTAAATAAGAATAAATATAGTTTTATTTTATTTTTAGAATAAAGTAGACATAAATACAAACATATTGATATATTATACGTATTTTTTGGTTTTGTATTTTATTTATTATGATTTTTTGAAGTTATGTTAATTAAAATATAATTAAAATGATTTATTTTATTTATAAAACAAATGGCGGCGCCGGCGGGACAGATGACAGCATCCCGTTCGTTGATTTAGAAATCACGGCGGCGCCGATGATTGAGCAATCATTTCGGGATGATTGCCGGCGGCGGGACCCACGCGTTTTCCACTTAACCACATCAGCGCGTGGTCAAGGCCGTCGGATCATCCGCTTGCTCGATCTAACTGTCCAGATCGAGTCTCACGGTTTGATCTCATGAGAAGAGATCGAACGGCGAGAAAGCAAACCCGCGGTTTTGATCCAATGGTCGAGATCACGCCGGACGGGAGATCTAAACCAGTGGAGAAATCACGCGGCTGGACGGTCCGCGTGAATACGAAATCAAAGCCGTTGATCAGCTGATCAACGGCTAAAAAAAATACACCTGAACGAACCTTGCGGAACGCCCTAGACTTTTGTTTTTAGGCTCGTTCGTTCGGTCTGATGCATCAAATCACTTAAAATTTTAAATATAGGCTCCCTAGATGAACATAAATAATGGGGAATATTTTCAAGGAAAATAATGTATTAAATAAAATGTTAAATTAATTTAAGTGTCCTAAGCTAGGTTTAGGGACTTACATTAATTTAACAGACGGATTGAACTGTTTTTGGATTCACTGAGCTTATAGACTGTCCACGATTAAGTTCCTAGTTGAATCCAAGCTCCGACACGCCACGAATCGTCTGGTAGAAGCCTTGGACGGATTGGGTATTGAGCTCGCCGGAAGATCGCCGGAGAAGGTTTGATCGCCGAAGTTTGAGTGGGGAGATGTTGAGGAAACTCTGGGGAGCCCAATGGAATAGAGATTCAAGCTGGGGGAGCTCTAGACAGGTGAGAGAGTGCTAGGATTTGAATGAGCTTGATTTGAGCATTTTTTCTCTATTCATTCATTCCCTGATCGAATGAATGGCTAAGATCTACTGGATGGACTCCCAGATGAGTGCCATCTGTCCAAGGGGTGGTTGGGAGCAGGAGCATCAAAGGACAAAGGTACAAATGAGGTGGAAAGCCCCTTTTGTCCTTTAGTCCTCATGGAAATGAATGAGAACCATTAGATCTGCATCCAAGGGTTAGGAATAACCCTGAGAATGTTCTGGAATAATTTCACACAGCTAGGGTTTGAAAATAATTTGAATGGGTGCAATGTCATCAAGGATTTAAATTATTTAAAGGCTCTTTGACCCTTTATTGACTGATTTGACCAGTCAACAGCCAAGTGGGCAGCTGATGTGGCATGGAATGGTCTCAAATGGCTGCTGGAGTGATTTGATAAAGGATGAGTTAACTTTAGTAGATTATTTAGCCACTTTAATCCATTCAAAAGCTTGTGTTGACTAGTTTGACCAGTCAACATGGTCAACAATGCTGAGGTGGCAGCCAGGGTCATTTGGGGAGTTGATCAAAATAGCCTGGAGAGGGTTCGGCAAAGATTTACATGCATTGAAATTTGATTCAAAAGTGAAAGGGCTTAAGGGTTGATTTTGGTCAACCTAGGTTGACTGGGTCAACCAGATTGAACCAAAGTGTGGAACTAGTCTAGACAGGTTTGAAATTATGTTTGGGGTCTGGTAGAAGTAATTTTAGGGATTAAATAGGTTATTTGGGTCAAAAGGGCTTAATGGGCCCTTAATGGGCCCTTAAGCCAAAATTGGTTGACTTGGTCAACCGGTTAGGCTTAAGGTCCGGGATCAGGCTCAACAGGTTTGAAATGACTTTTCAAGACCAATGAAAGTGGTTCCATGGCCTGGAGAGGTCATTTGGGTCAAAACACCTATTTGGACCCTTAAAGGGTCATTTGAGTCAACTATGTTGACTTAGTCAACCAGGTTGACCCAGGGCTTGGAAATGGGTCCAACAGGTTTGATTTGATAATTGAAAGTTGCTTGAGGTGGTTACACTCAATTCGGAGTTCATTTGGTTTAAAATCACCATTTGAGCCCCATAGGGGTATTTTGGTCATTTTGACCCCTGGTCAACTGGGGGTCAAAGTGGGTCTAGAAAAATACAGTTTAATGCTCTACATATCAAGATTAAAGGTCTGGAAGTGACTAGAGGCTTTGGTGAAGGCTCTATGATCAGAATCTTCAAAGTAACATGTTCAGTGGCATAGGCTGTAAATATTTGAAGGTTTTACAGCCTATGGATTTTAATTAAGTTTCTGGGGTTAAAGACCTCAGAATGGGCTCAAACTTGGAGGATTTCCTCCAGAGACATGTCCCATCAGTATGCAACTGACAGACTCTGAATCGGATATCATTTAACTGGGTTTCAAAGTATTTAAAATTTCAATGGAAAAGACCTTTAGGACAAAACCTTTGGACCTTGGATTTGGCTTGATTGACCTAAGATCTAGGTAGATCCTAAGGTCTGAATAGATCTTAAAGTTAGGAATCTAGAAGGATCCTAGAGCCTAAGAAATTCCTAGAACTTGGAGTCTAGAAGAAGTTTAGGATCTAGAGTAGCTCCTAAGGTCTAAGCTCTAGAAGAATCCTAGCATAGATCCTAAGGTCAGGATTCTAGGAGGATCCTAGAATTTAAATTAATTTGGAAATTAAATTGATTTAGGATCAAGAGTAGTCCAAGTGACCTCATATAAAAATGAGGTCAACAAATGGACCCCCAATATGTGTAAGAGAGCGAAGTTCTATTGCACATATTGGTGTTGACCAAGATTAAAGGTCAAGTGTGGAATTTTAGTCCTAAAGGAATGAAAAATTCATCCCTAGGGAATCAAGATTTAAATTTATTAGGGTAGTGCCACGGAGGGCATGCTCTACCACTAATCGTTTAACTCAAATGCTAGGTTGGTGCCACAGAGGGCATGCTCCACCACAAATGGATACGAATTAGGATGGCGCCACGAAAGGCACGCTCCACCACTAATCGTTTAACTCAAATGCTAGGGTGGTGCCACAGAGGGCATGCTCCACCACTAACGGGTACGAATTTGGATGGCGCCACAAAGGGCACGCTCCACCACTAATCGTTTAACTCAAATGCTAGGGTGGTGCCACAGAGGGCATGCTCCGCCACTAATCGTTTAACTCAAATCGTTAAACTGACAAACTACATTATACTGTTATAACTCACAGAAGCTACTATACTCTATTCATTTGTTGCTTCATTGCAAAATCGATCCATCACACTTAATATATATTCTCTTTTTTTATTATAATTTAATCATACATATTTATATAATTATAAATGCTAAAATGAAAAAAACCTTAAAACTACCCCACTTCTAGCCATCTAAATCAATTCTTATAACTCTATTTATAATCTAATTCTTCCAAAAAACTATTCATCTAATATCATTTTGTAACACCCAAGACCTAAATTTGAAAGAATTGCTCATTTCATCTCTTAACTAATCTACCAAAGCTTTTAATAATTCATAAATGTAAATAGTCCAATGAAAGCAACTATCAATCATATATATTAAAATATTTCTATATTCAATCATCAAAATTTAATTTAGAATTGTCAAAAGATCAATCACTATATTAATAAAAAGTATAAAATAATAAACCAAAAATATAAATGACAAAATAAAAATTGAATCCTAATCAATTTCACTTTATTGAATTCTAACCCTTTCTTTAATATCTATAAAAATCACAAAGTGGGCTAACAACTCAGTAGATTATCAGAACCTATACATGTTATCAGTATAAGACAATAAAAGAAGTATGCATATAATCATTCAATTCAAATTAGTATAAACATAAAACTGTAAGATCATGTAGTTGCCAATATAATTAATATTATTTCATATGAGAAATGAAAATTAATATAAGCAATATAATTCAGATTCAATGATTAGTAGCCATAAAAAGTTAGTAGATTCTATCATTCATATATTAATCACAAATATACAGTAGGTATGTTATGAATCTATGTATGCAAATAAATTATACTTTGTTCCATTCTATGTCATTTAAAGTACATAAGTATACATAGTATATTAAGCCAATGAATATCTGTTATATGCATGCTATATAATATCAATGCATGTATATCATGTATGAATCTAGTGCATCCAATATAATGTGCCATTTATATTTTATAATTTATACATATCTTATGCCTTAATTTATATCAGTCTTATCGATCATATCAATCTTATGATATTCTTATATCAATTATGTCTTGTATCATGTTTATATCATATTATAATATATCGCTTCTACAGTTTATCATGTAGGTTTAATATATAACCAATGCAGGATATTTAACTACATGTGATATTTTTTTTTAATATCTAGTCCTATAGACCAATCTTACAGAAATCAGTCTCAATCATATCAGTCATGTTACAAAAAATTAGTCTCATATCATATATCACAAGTCAAGTGACTTTCATGTAAGAAGTCATCACTACCTACTTGACAACGTATCATATCATATCAACTAATCTCCTTATACTTGCTTTTTGTATCACTGAGAATTGCACTACAAATCTTATTTAAAAGGCAACTCGTTGGCCCACTCTCATGTACAAAGTAATTGTTTCCAACCAAACTGAATTTGTTAATCATTTCCAACTAGTTTTTCTTACTTTTACATGCATTTCACATCATATATTTCAAAATAACAAACATGAGATACATATAATATACATGCTCGTAACATATAAATCTATTTAATATACTCATCAGTATATATGTAGTATGTCAGTAATGCATATTTGACTAAATGAATAATAAATATGTGTATATCATATATTTCATGTCAAAATACAATATACTAACTCCGAATCATTTTCTACTCGATATTGTACTGCTCATACTAAATAAAATTGCATATACTAAACTAATTGGTGAAATTTTAATATTAACTAGTTAAAATGTCCAGGGAAATGATATCTACCACATATAAAAAATTACATAGTGAAAAATCACTAAACCAAATATATTGCATTTTAATAAAATTTTAGGGGGATAAAATAGGTAAAATATAAAAGTATTAAAAATAGAGGTAGGGATAGGGTTACCTACCCTACCACAATCAAAAGACTTTTCTCAACTAGACAGATAGATGAAAATTAATGCCTTGAAGCAAGCTTTCTCTCTCTCCTCCCTTTCTCTCCTCTTCTCTCCTAGGCAAACAAGGGAAATAGGGGAGAGGATGGTTGTGGTGAGGTTTTTAATGAAATGAATGAGATATTTTATATAAAAAAATAGATTTTCTGACCCAGCACCGCAGTGCCCAGAACCCCTACATGCTGTGCTCGCTTATTTTCCCAACAACTTGAGAGATAAATGTTGTGGCGCCACTCAGCCAAAATTTCTTCATATTAATTCACTTATTAATTTTTTGTTATTTCAAAGCACTACAAAAATGAGCATCCTCTTCAGAAGCCTATAATAGGAATATGTAATTCACTCATTGTTGTCTATTGGCCACTACCAATAGGTTAAGAAATGATCTTATCAATTTTATTTATCATCGATTAATACTTACTCGAGATTGTCATGATAATAAGACTCTTAAGATGTTGATGTGGACATTTTTTAAGAGCTGTGAATTAAAATTTTCATCCATAAATAATATTCTTCCATCCTTTAATTTAACATAAATTTTATACTTTTTTTCAAGTGTAATTGTTCTAATGGTCGACCCAACCATTCACATAATGGCTCAACTAGTGAGTGTGTTGAGAGAGACCTAAAAACACGCTTAACACTTGCATGAAGTGATTGAGAAAACTTTCATCATGTTGCCTCCACACCCATATAATTTCACGACATGGACACTTGCATTTGATCTCCCATCAAATATAAAGCGACAAACATAATGTTCTATAGAAAATAAAGCTAAAAACACCCCCTATTTATTTATAAGTCAATGTTCACCAATTTGAATGTTTGTACCATAAAAATAGAAGAAAAAAACTTCTTAATAGTAAAAAAAATCTTGTTATCCTTCAAGCGCTTCAGTTCGCTATGAGTTTCATTGGTCTTTAATTTTTATATAGTTTTAATATTTGATGGGTTTTTGATGCTCAAGCGAAGGCCTTGCACTGATTAACATATTCTTGAATGCCCTTCATGGCTCATGCTCATTAGATTCCTCACGTGTTCAATCACATATTACTTCTCTAAGCATATTATAACATGACATCATTATAGTTCTAAGTTCATAGGATTCACTATCCATCGCAGATAAACAAACTCAACATAAAAACTTTTTTATATAACTTTTTGGAGAACTTTTATCTTTGATGAGCTCATGGGAGTCTTTGAAAAGTCATTGGAACACCTTTCCCAGCTCATACTCAAATGTAATAAAACCTACATTAGTACTCTAAGCATAGAATAGCTTGAGATCAATATTAGAATTTAAAATTCTTATGATAAATTCTCCATCATCAATTTGCAATCTACAAGCTCCAATTCCTACCTTTTCTCTATAATACATAGGTGTTCTCAATTAGCCAAAAAACTTTCTACTATCTCAAATTTTTTTGAAACCTTTCCAAGCCTATGTAATCACCATCCATCCAAAAAATGAGCAAAAAAGCTCTTGACAATGGCTTCTTTTGGGGCAGCTTTTGGCCACCGAGATTTTGCTGCTCTCAAGACTTTTTTATTAAAAAGATGCTATAAAAACAGTAAGAAAACAGTCCTTAATGAAAGTCAGACACAATACTCCAAATCGGAGGAATAAATTCAACACAAAAGCTCTTTTTTTCCCCTTCAAACGCAACGAAAGATCCATTATAATCCACCAGCAACCACAATCAATGCACTGTTGAAGGACCAGTTACTACACATAAATACCCTCTTTCCATTTCTTCATCATCAGCGTTTCACCATCACTTCATCTCCTCTCCAGCCGGGCGACGGTGCCGCAAAATAGCCAGTGGTCCTCCATCCACTGCAAACATCAGGGATCCTTAAGTGGCGAAGCGGAGAAAAGAGCTTCTCCTCCAAATACAGAACCATACTGTTCAGTAAAGAGAATAATGAGAGCACTGCTTCCTGAATCATGGCCGATTGTCTGCGCTCTATCGTCCACTAAATGCAAGTCATTAATTCCTCCACCTAAAGCTTTCAAGTAACAAGCCATGGCTAAAGTGGAGAGCAGAACTCTGAGCACATGGCAGCACATGGAGTGTGGCCACGTTCGGTTTGATGCCTTATTTAAGAGACTCTCCGTTCAGTACTAGCCGTTGCATTCAAATTGGTTTATATATATATATATATATATATATATATATATATAGCTTGATTATTTCCTAAGCGAGTATAACATAAAAAAAATATTAATGGAACATAGATCTCGGCATATCTTTCATATTTATATTTGAAATGGAAATTTAAATAATTAATTTTGTGATAATCTAAATTATACATTTAAAAAATGTGTTAGTATGAACTTTAGCGGTTCACCAACAAGAGCTAATGATGTGAAAAATATTTTGATTCGAGTTCAAATGAATATAAACTACACATGTAAAAGTTATTTCAAAGCTATTCTAAATGATTAAGCGTCATGTGAATCTTGCACATTTATTGTCAAAATGATATCTCGTTGAGATGAATTCAACAAGCCCAGAATTTTCCAATTCTTTGTTGGAATGCTCGATTCTACGATCATAAGGCATTATTATCTTAAAAAAAAAATATCTAATATTCCAAAAAAAAAAAAAAATTTCTTGGATCATTTGATGGACTGACCAAGATTATGATAGAGATGAGTAGAACAACCCACAAGAAATATATACAAATATATATTTTAGCACATTTAAGGAGGATCCTTGAGGAGTAAAAACCTAAAAATTACAGAGTTCCATTGCTCTACACTAATACTAACCCCCATTTTTTCTTGTCATTAATTGGAGAGAGGAATCTGGGAGCATATGGAATATTCGATTAAGCATTGCGGTGCTACGGAAACTAGCACCATGACACTAAATCAACAATGGTGTGTGTGTGTGTGTATATATATTATCTAAACTCACCTAAAAATCCCCTCCCTCATATGTTGTCAAGACCTGACCCGATATGACCCGACCATATAGGTCATACCATACTCAATCATTGAAAGAAGCAGAGATTAACCCCAAGATCCAGTTGGAGAAATGCTGGTAAATTGAAACATCCAAATTATGCGCAACATAGAGTCACTATTGAATACAAATATAAAGCGGAAGAAAACTGAATCTCATAAATAATTTTTTTCTATATACCATCCATAAATAGAAATACAATATGAGGTTCATCTATAACAGTGTTTGGTAATAGGAAGGTACAACAAAATAAAAGTCAAGACTGTCAAAAGAAAACTAACCAAAATGCATACCTATAGCAAATATTAGAACCTGGTATTAAAAACTAATTATCTCGCTCTATACCCTTTCTCTAGCCTGAAAAAAAAAGAAAAAGTATGAGTGACCTAACATGGTTCATTAGGCTACGTTGGCCTAAAATAGGAATAAATAACTCAAAGCAAAAGGGATAAAAATACTAAATAATAAGAACTGAAGTACTGTACAAAAAGCTAAAATTGAAGTAGGTAATGATATTGAATTGAAATAAGCAATTTAAATAAGCTACTAAAATTATATTGAAACCGATAAAAATATAAACAACAACTCCTAACAAATATCAGAATGACCCTCAGGCTCCTAACTTCCAATACATAATAAATAACAGAATCCCTTCTAACTATTGTTGGAATCAATTCTTAATAAATACCAGAATTAACCGTCAAGCTCTAGAACTTCCAACACATAACAAACAACATAATCCTTTCTCACCACCAACCGATGTTATTTTCACACAATTTAAATATTTTGAATAGAAATATTGAAAATAAAGTGCATTCTACACCACTGAAGTGATTACAATTTTATTGTATAATTCTACAAAATGCTCTAATGGTTGTCAAAATAGTTTTTCATTTGATGTTCTACATTGTAATAGCCCAAACTCTTAACTATTGAAATATTATCCGCTTTCGCCTAAAGGCCTTACAATTTTGTCCTGTTGGTGTAACTTCTCTGGAAGTCAACCATCCCAAAATTTCTTAGGGATGAGCACACGCTTAAATGCAGAGTTTCTTTAATAAAATTCCAACTACTACTTGAAGTTGTTTCCAATACTGTTGAGCTAGCCATGTTTCTCCCTAATACTTAAATAAATAAAGATAATATCTTTTATCATTTATTTCAAAATCAATTAAATTATCTTTAATAGATTTGGCCTTAATCAACCCTAATATAGATCTACTTTCAAGCTTAACTCTAATTGATCCTAAAAAAACCTCTAATTGATCCCAATGGCCTCACTTGGTCTTATAAGCACTCAATTTATTCCTCATTTTGGTTTAACAACATACCTATGTATTGTAATTGATTATGAGATCTTTTGGGAACATGTGGTTGACCTATGGTCAAACTCAGTGGCAGATCCAACCTTATTTTTGATGGTAAACAAACTCTTTATATAAAAAATTAAAGAAATATATATAAGCTAAAATTCTAATCAAAGTCTTGTATTACATTATAATTTATGAATTAAAAAAATAATTATAAACTTTTTATTATAGTTTGCATTTTTTATAATATTGCATAATAACTTCATCGGGAACATAATTAAAATACATCTTTATCTTTGTATGGTAATAGATAGTCATTGAGCCGGTCATCACCCATTTTGCTACACAATTGATACTTAATAATCTTCATTTCAAAAAATATTTTCATCACTATAGCAATAGCAAATAGTAAAGTCAATGCCAGGATGGAGAACTCAAAGTGATTCAGAAAATCTGAAATAACATATGAACAGGGCTGGCTAGGGCAAAAGGGAAGAATATGGGATAAAAACTGAAAGCCATGGAACACTTAAAAAGGATGAGTTGGTGTATAAGAAAAAATTAGCAAACTAATATTTTTTTTTTCTTGAAATAAGTAACATATGTCCAAATAATATATTTTAATTCAATAAGAACACACAAGCAAATTTGTCTTTTATATTTCCAAAATAATACTCTCAAGCAAGCTGTGGTAGAGAAGATGTCATAAGGTACTTGAAATACTCTATTTTCTAGCAAAATAGTAAAAATCACTGTATTTTCTAGCAAAAATCAAGATAATAAGAACAAGAAAGTAACACAAGGCAATTCAAAATAGTTAAAAAAATTGTAAACCAAAATTATCATGGTTCAACACCAAGAACCAACGTCCACTCATTGAGTCCTCCTCTTGAGATTTTTACTACCCTCTATTTTAGCCATTGTAAGGTTGATATGACGCTCTCCTTCATGCAAAGGTCTCTCTTCTATTCTAAGTGAGAAGATAACTACAATATCTAAATTCCTAGTCAAACCAAGTTTACCAAAGTTTTTGAGATCCAAGATATCCTACAAGGGATAAACTATAGTCCTCAAAATAACCATATCTTCTAATCATGAGAATCTTAAGGTATCAAAGATGACAATGATAACCGATGAAAAGGGGTGACAAAATGGGTCAACGGTTTAGTTTCAAGTCCAACCCATAATTGACTTACCTGAATCCGATCAATCTGAACCCGAACCGTTTAAAAAATGAGTAGAAAAGGTAGACCCAAATCCAACTCAATAACCCATTTTGATTAAAAAAACATATTTTATTAACTTGTTAACAATAGATTTTAGGCTAATTGATAAAAAAAGAAGATTATTCCAACAAATAGAAGAATTAATTCAAGAAAAATATTAAACTAATCATTTTTGGGTCAAAATTGGGTTGACTGAACCCGACCCGCTTAGTATATGGAATGCTTGACATGAAGCTGACTCATTTATTAAATGGGTCAATCTGAACCCGAATTTTTGTGTGTCTATTTTGGGTCGTGTTGGTGGGTCGCGACATTTATTAACACCCCTACCAAGGATGGTGCATCTCACACAAGAAAACTATATCTCCAAAGTTTCAGTGGAGGATCAAAGTGCTTTCTACAAGAAACCTCTCTTATACTTGTTCTCTATAGCTCAAATAATGTCTCTCATGTTCAAGGTTTAATAAAAATATATTTATATTAAACGTATTGCCAGTAATCCCAATTTTGTTAAAAAAAGATTACTGGTTGATCATGTAATATGATTTAGATCTTATAGTGTGATTATTTTAAATTTATTTATATCAAATAAGTCTATTAATTCAAAAACTTTATTATATTAATTTAGGGCTTGGTTTGAGATGACATTCTTACTACTTCTTAAAGCAGTAAAAAAGTTGTCCCAAATAAAAACCAAGAAACATATCATACAATCCAATATATATCTTATAGTATGATCTATTCAAAATTTGAATTATCCTAATTATGATAACTTAAATTATTAGTTAGTTAGAGATAATAATATTGATTGTCCAACATGATATATATCATACAACATAATTAGTTCAAATTTTAAATTATCATAGTTAATGCAAAATAATCCTCTATACAATCATGCAATATGATCCTTGTCATATATTAAAATCTTAAGATCAATTATCACTAATTATTATGTCTTTATCTTAACAAATATCACCAAGATTATTTTAAAAATTAGCAAAAATATAATTATATTTTTATTATAAAATTATTTTATTTCTTATTAGGGCTCATAAGATTAACAAAATTCCCTGTAAATTAACTACTTAAATCAGGAGAGAGTAGATTGAAATATTCACATGATGATTGGTAGCTATGATCCATGTCACATGAATCAAAAAGGAAAGGGCAAGATGTGCGCAATTTGGGAGTGGCTAGTGAAAAAAATTCATGAGAACAAGAGGTTTTTAGTCTTTTTCTTGCATTGGGTTGAGTGCAATGAAGAGAGTTTGGGTTAGTTTGGTCTAGGGATTCTCAATTTATTACTCAAATAAGGATAATTAACCCCACCAAATTTTTAAAAGAAGATTGGAGCCTTGCCTAGAGATTTTGAATCTTGATCTTCAATCACAATTGTGCCTCTTGTAGGATAATTTTGGTGTATTTTTTAAGAAAAATTAGAGCATGAGGAGAAACATTATGATTTCTCCTCACCTGTTTGAGAAGGTTTTAAAGGATTTTTTTTTTGATGGGGGGCGATGAATTTACTTCATTTTTTGAAATATTTTTTTGCTAAACATCAACACATTCCAATTTTGGGAAATTCTTTGTATGCTTAGAAGGAAAGAAATACTATGAGTATAGGTGTAAACCTAATGCCAAGTAGTGTATTACCATAGTAAATGATTGAATAATGAAATGAGCCCGTCAATATAGCTTGACTAAGTTAGGACGAGATTTAACCAAAATATGATGTGGTTAATACGAAAAGGGACATATACAGAATGCCATTAGTAGAGGTGTAGGATTAAAAGAAAATGATTCCACTTAAATTAACTCAATTAAATATGGTATAACCAAGTTCAGGGATAGTCTAACAAAAAATACATGGCTAAATTTTAGATGCTTTAGTGAAAATAACATGAATAGAATAAGGGAGACTTGGCCAAAAGAATATGACTAAGTTAAAGGTGAGATCCAACAAAAAGGGCATGATTAAATCGAGATAGTATAGTGAAAAAGACATGATTATACTAAAGATAAATCCATAAAAAAAAAAAAAAATCATAGCCAATCCAAGATGCTTTTTAATAAAAAAAGCATGACTATGAAGATAAGTATTATATTCATATATCCATAAGAATACTAAGGGTAGGCTTCCTCAAATATGATATGGCTAATCTAAAAAGATTCCAAGATAATGGAGTGTGATTAAAATAAGTAGAAGGTATAATCAAAATTGCTTGGTTGTACTAAGGGCAGACTTAGCCAAGTTAGTATAGTTAAGTTCAAAGAAAAGTCTAATTAAAAGGATATGAGTAGACCATCAAGCTAATTCTAATCATGATATTAATTAAGTTAATGAAATGCATTTTGACGTTAGAATAAGTTGGACAAGAAAAATTCATAGAACTTGTTCAATATAAGTGTTGTGATATCAATACTACTGGGACCTATAAAGAACTACGATCTACTAACTTAAAATGTTGTGTGAGTCATCTTAAAATGTGAAATTCTTTATCGATTAGCTCTCTAACAGTGATAAACTAATCAATTTACTTAGATATGATGCGTAGAGCTTAATTCATATCAATTAAACTCAAGCTAGAAATTTTTAGATTGAAATAAAAAAAAATCAAAATAAAAGACTAGAGTGTACATGTAATGGCTACATGACCTATATATAGCTAATGTATGTGATAAGTGTATGATGTAAATGATCAAAATAGGATTATGCATATGCATGTGTGTAGTGTTTTATCATGTGGCAAATATTAATTAAATCAAATGAAATTGACCAAATTCAAATTTGATTTTGAATCTTATTTTTCATAATGAAAAATCATATGTTTCATACTCATGCATTGTTAATCAAATGAACAAGCATATAAAATGAAACTTTCCAAACATATTTTTCTTATATATTTTTTGGAATTAGTCAATATTTTTCATTAATTATCCCAGTTTTGGAATTTTAACTTAAATGTTCTCATTTATAGCATTTTAAATTTTGGTTGAACATTTCTGATTCGGTCTTCCTCCTAAAGCAAAAGGACCATGCTAAGTTGAGGCCAGTTGACCCAACACCTACCTAAGCTAAAATCTCTATATAGAAAGCTCCTTCGTAGAAGCTTTTTATCAAGGAGCATGAGTGAGCCTAGGGCTCTGAGGCTCTCCATATTTTTCTTCTATTAATTTCATTTTATACTAGTTAAAACAATAAGAGTATGTACTTTAAAAAGTTATACTTATTAATTTACACATTTTTATTTACTTTAAAAAATCACAATTATTAATTTACAATGTGAAATTCAATAATGTTATAGTTAAAATGCTTAGGAAGATAATATTTATCATATATAAAATGTTATATGGTGAAAGTATGATAAATCAAGAGAAAATATATTTTTTGATCAACTTGGGGGAGATTAAATTCATAAAATACAAATTCATTAAAAATAAAGATAGTATTTGGATTACCTACCACAAATAGAAGAAATTTCAAAACATAACCGAGAGATGAAAAATGGCTTGAGCAACTTTCTCTATCTTCTCTCTCTGCTCCTTTCCTATCCTTTCTTTTCCGGCAAGACATGCATGAAATGGATAATGGTAGGGGTGGTGAGGTTAGTGAAAAGGATTAAGATATTTCATTATTTTAAAATATACTAATAGGACCTAATGTTGTGATGCTCAATTATCCAATATTGTTGTGCTAGCTGCTTGAGGCATGGTGCTACAATCGAGCTGCAATGCACACCCTAAATCCTATTTTTTGTCAAGAACCCAATATTGTTGTGCTACCACCACAACGCCGCAACATTCTCAGCACCGCTACGACATCAACTATAGCACCGCAGTGCTGCACCTCAGAATTTTTAAAATTTTTAAAATTTTCAAATCAAATTATTTTATAAATTTCAGGTTATGGTAGGATCATTGGATAAACCAAAACCCAAAATAATTTTTTGGATTGGTGGTGGTTAGAGCTTGTCGATGACTGCCAAAGGAGGCTAAAGGGTGTGGTGAGTTGCTTGAAGCTTGATGAAGGCATTGGTTCTCTCCGCCTATAATGGGGATGACACTATGCTCTTATAGCCTCTTGGCCGAACCATAACTTGCCTATGGACTCAACTCTTCTTCAAGTGAACTGGATGACTAGAAAGTTTCTAGTGAAGTCAATCAAATAGTACTATAAGCCTAAACTTGGAGGATTCTTATAGGACACCTACACTATGATAATTCCCAATTACCATTCTTTTTCCTATGAGGATGTGTCTCATCTAGAGACATCATATTATAAGCATAAGAGCCATTTAGGTTACCCAATTTGGAGGTTAATGCTAGCTTGTTCTATTTGACCCCTTAAGGGTTAGCCTTAGGTCAAACCTTATTTTAGATTAACTAATTGGCCAAACCATGGGTCCAATGGAATTTGAGGACTTTTGCTCACCTAAGAAGATCATGCCGAGGGTTGATAATCCTTTGGTTGAAAGTTTGGGAGGTCCTAAGTCTATTTGGTTCAATGATTTATTAAAAACTTATTAATTTTACTTATTTAATAAATTGAAATTATCGATCAAATGGGCTAAAACGACTTGCCACACTCCAAGATCTATATTGGAAGAATTATATTTGTCTTTCAATTTAACAATCTAATTAACTAGAGCTTATCAAAAAACAATGAAAAGAAAAATGGTTAGATTTTTTTGTTATTTGAAGCCTCATATCATATGATCCTTATGCTTTTTTAAAAATATGTAAAACCATGTAATGAGCACATAGCCCAGCAAGTATCTTAAATCTTACAACTAAAATCAATGCAAGATAAAAGAGAATAATATGCTATAAATCATACAAAAAAATATATACATCAATGTCTATACTAATTATCTGTATCAATTTATCCTTCTATAGTTCATCATATCTCAATCCATTATATCATCAAACACAGTATCAGTAATAGTTAACAGTATTAATGCTAATAATAATTAATATTAATATTATGATCAATAATGTTTAATAGTTTTGATGACAGTAAATAATATTAGTGTCAGTTACAATATCATTATAGTGTTCATAATAGTGTTAGTGTCAATATTTAGATATTCAATGAATGTATCTTAATTATATCTTGCTCCCGCACTTATGACTCCAAATCAATCGCCCCTATAACTCCGAAACAATGTACTCCTTATAACTCCCATTGAATCTCCTGAATTAGTCGTGCGCCCTGACTCTTAATAATTCTCAATCAATCTCCGGCTCCTTATGACTCCTAATCAGTGAATCATGTAGATCAATAGGGTATCACATGGAGTTATCATATTAGGTATCTGATATCATTTAGTATGTCATTTAAAATGTAATAAAATCATATCAAATAGTTCAAAATTATCAGATCTATAATATAATTAATCTTGCATGGTAAAAGCTTACAAAATCAAGAGATAATATATTTTTGTTAGATTTAGAAGAGATAAAATTTACAGAAATCAAACTTTAATAAAAATAGAAGTAAGAGATTAATCATTTACAACGTATAGAAAAAATGTGTAACATGAATGGCTTACAAATATGATCCAAATGCCTTTCTCTATCCTCTCTCTCTTCTTCATCTTTCAATTCCTTCCTGATCAAGCAACCAAGTGAGGGAGTAATTGGAGGTATGAGGCGGATATATATATATATATATATATATATATATATATATATATATATATATATATATATATATATATATATATATATATATATATATATATTCATGGCCTGGCGGCCCCGCAACGCTCACCAAATCAACGTGTAAGCGCTCTACTTCATAATTTTCATATTTTTCATGAAAATTTATTTTGCATATTTGAGTTATTATATTACCCCTCAATGATTATTTGGACTTAAATTGGATCAATTAAGGTTAATAAATGTAACTAAGAGGTACTCCATTAAATGGGCTAAAAGGACCCCTTTATGATTATTTGGACTTAACTTAGATTAGTTAAGGTTAATCAACCTAACTAAGAGCTATACAATTATGAAAATATCTTATTGAACCTCCAAGATTGTTGATTATAATTAGTTAATTGATTAAATCAAGATAATGGCTCTTAAGAAGGCCAATGTGTTTTATTTGGTCAAGTGGTCCAATGAGAATTCATTATAGACTAGTGTGCCTTATGAGGTTTTTAATAATTTTATAAGGTTTAGGGTGGTTTGATCAGGGGTCAAATCATTACCCATAAACTTGAATAAATTCTCATAATTAAATGATTGATTAAATAAAAATATGATCGATACTTAGGTCATTGATTATAACTACTAAGATTAATTAAGGCTAAGTAAAAAATAATCACATTGATAAAAGATGTACTCATCAATCAATTGTTCCTTCTATGATTTCTTCTAGCTTAATGGAATCTTGTAGTCATTATGGAGTATTTTTCTATCAAATCTAGTTTAAGGCTGACGTTAGAATCCTAATTGAGTTAAGAAAATATCCCATAAGATGACTTAAGGTTGTGAGAGTAGAATTTGTTGATGAAAAATTCTTAGATAGCCTATAAGCTAGCTAAAGTTACAAGCAAAAGAGTGATGTGCTCAAGCTTCTAGAAATAAGCTTGATTCAAAGTGGTGTTGACATTTTTTATGCCAACACATATATATATATATATATATATATATATATATATATATATATATATATATATATATATATATATATATATATATATATATATATATATATATATATATATATATATATATATATATATATATATATATATATATATATATATATATATATATATATATATATATATATATATATATATATATATATATATATATATATATATATATATATATATATATAATTTAAATCCATTTGAACTATAAAAGATTCTTGAGTGACCTCCACTCTATTCAGACTGTCCATATGACTATGCTATCTGGTAGAACTAGTCACATGAAATATAACATTGGGACAAAGAAACAATAAGAATATTTCCACTTGTCTCAAACATTGAAGATGTGGAAAAGTATTGAAGTATGTTCCCCCTTGCCAACCTATTAGACTAGATATATACCAATTTAATGAGTCCTAACTATTGAGTACTCCTAAAACCTTTTTAGGAGAACTAGGCCTTTCATATTAGCCTTAGTGGCAAAATAAGGGCACATGCCTCCACCTTTTGTTGAAGACAAAGAATGGAATCACTTAAGTTTAAGGAGCTCTCAAGTGTGTGAAAATTTTTTCCTGTGCTGTTAAAATGAATGTTAGTGAATGTATTCCATTTGAGAGTTTTGCAAATGAAGAGAAATAAAATGGGGAGATATTTTTAGAATGAGAAAGTGTTAATAAATCAATGACTAAATAAATATATGGGTTTTTAGTCTTATGAGAGCTTTTGGGTTGAAGATGCATCACATTTGTCAACTACATTGTTGAGTCTAGTAATTAGGTTGTTAAGCCTAAGTAAATGTCCCACGGCTACCAAGAGGGGGGTGAATTGGTAGTTTTAAAAATTTTAAACCCTCTTAAAATTAAAGTTGAACCGAAATAAAATTTTCTTTTAAAGTTTGTAGAAAAATGTTTTTCAACCACAGAGTTGTTAAAACTGAAATTTAAAATGCGGAAACGTAAAAGCAATAAAGTAAATGACACCAGATTTATAGTGGTTCGGTCTATAACCAGACCTACATCCACTCCTCAGAGGCACCCTCTGAGTATTGCACTAATACCACAAAGTGACTCTCCTTTAGCACCCACAGCAAGGCGGAGAAGCCTGTACAAAACCCTCTTTTCACCACTACCCGGTGCGGCAGAGAACCGTCGTCCTTTTACACAATCCACAGTGTTGGCAGAGAACCGTCGTCCTTTCACACTCTCCTAGTGTGGGCAGAGAACCCTACGGCTGTTCACACTTTCCAAGTGTAGGCAGAGAACCTCCTTCCTTTTACACTCTCCTAGTGTAGGCAGAGAACCCACGTCTGTTCACACTCTCCAAGTGTCGGCAGTGAACCAGACCTTCTTGAATGATCTTCTCACAAGAATCTAGAAGGAAGAAAGAAAAGAGTGAAGAAATCCAATTTCACAAGTAGAGATTCTTACCTTAGCAATCCAAGTGAAGCCTTTTGCTCCAATGGTAGGAATCCTCCTTTGAATGCTCTCTTCCACTCTCCCCTTGGCTATTCTCTCAATAGGCACGAAGATCAAATGACAAAAAGATTGGGTGACAGTCTAATTTGGAGTATTTATACAAAAGACATGAAAAACCGCCCAAAAACTGCAAGTTTTCAATTCTGTACGTAGTGGATCGTCCCGTACGATCCTGGATCGTCCTGGACGATTTTACTTAAACGATCTGAAACGACCCAATTTGTATATGTGTACGAAATGACTTCGTACAGCTGATCGTCCTGTACGAACTAGGTTCGTCCAGTACGAACGGTTATTACAAGGTCGGTTCTAGAAACTGCTGAAAACTGTCCTAAGTCGGTTTATCGTTTGGACGAAAATATGTTCGTCTGGACGAAAATTTTCCAGAGAGCCGATCGTCCTGGACGATTATTTATTTCGTCTGGACGAAAATTTTCCAGAGGACCAATCGCCGGGGACGATAATTTGGTTTCGTCTGGACGAAAATTTTCTAGAGAGCTGTTCGTCCGGTACGATATTTATTTTCGTCTGGACGAAAATTTTCCAGAGGACTGGTCGCCCAGTACGATGGTAAAATTCGTCTGGACGAAATGTTTACAGAGAACCCATCGTCCGGGACGATATTAAAATTCGTCCTGGACGAATAGGACTTAGAAAAATTTTCCAAAGCAAGTTCCTATTCGTTCCAAGTGCTCTATAGGAGATAACTGACAGATCGTCCAGTACGATAAATATCGTCCTGTACGATCAGTATAGAATTTCATGATCTCCTAATTTGTGTGTGTGAGATTTTATTCACTCAATTACAATCACTCCCTTTCAAAATTAATTAAAGAAAAGACAAACTTCAAATAAACAAAATATTATATGTTGAATTTGATTTGAAGTTTTCGTAGTCTGGAGTCTGATTTTCCTGAAATGTTAGTACACACAAGAGCAAGTGCAAATCTTCTGAAATTGATAGGAGATAACTATACACTTGAATAATAATCTTTGGAATCATCAAAACTACATAAGTTGCATAAATATAAATCATTCAAATAGCAACTATTCAAACAATCTCCCCCTTTTTGATGATGGCAAAACAATTATTATTAGTATGGTTTCAAGTTAAAACAGATCTCTTATCTCCTAAACTCCCCCTGAATTTATGAGTACATTAAAATAAGGAGGCATTAAAGAACAATATTTTTGTTTTTCAAAAATTTTAACAGAAAACACAAATCACAAATCACAAAAACACAAACACAAACATAATAATTTCTCCCCCTTTTTGACAGCAACAAAAAGTGAAGAAGAAAAAGACAAGAAATGTAAATAATAATATGAAATTCATTGTTAAAATTTAATCTAAATTGTGATTTGACATAGGGTATGCAATTTTAAACTAAAGATATTAGGTCAATCATAGAAATTCATAAAATTTATGAAATGATATAACATTGTAAGTAAGAAGAATTTATCTAAGACATGATTCGATTTAGACATTTTGATTATTGAAAATCATTACAAGTGAGATGTAAAAAAAATTCTATATTTCAAAATTCAATAGAATATAAATGAACAGTAGATCAACTTGAATTAAGAGATTAAACGAATTTGGAAAGAAGAGAATTACCTCATGTGGTGCTTTGCACATCTTTTCAAAGTTTTGGAGCACATTTTTGTGCATTTTTCTTTGGTTGGGCTTATTTTGTGCCTCTTTTTCACTTTGCAAATTTTTGCGAATCCCTTTTGATTTTTGTACATTTGTACAATGTTCAAGAGTAATTTGACTAATTCTTTCCAAAATCTATAATCTAAGATTTCAAATATTTCTAGGTGCATAAATATCATTTGAGCATAGAAATACAAAATAAGAAAACATCAAAATTGCAATAACAATATTAACTTTTATGTAGTCTAAATGAATAGACATGAATTTAAAAAAAATTCTAAATACAACAAGTTATAAACAAATTATAAATTTAGAAAGTCTAGATTTTCTAATATAGATAATCTCATATTACAATCGAATTTAAGCACAATGTAGATTAAAAACAATATTAATGAAATTCATAAAAATTAGCCACATTTCAAAACAAATCTAAAACAAACAAACTTTCATTAATTAAAAAAAAATTACATAAAAACGTTGAACTTAAACAAAAACATAACAACACAACAAACAAAAAAAATACAACAGACACACATATAAAAAAAAACTTCTACTGTTCTGGAGGAGGAGGAGGAGGAATGCCGCCAAAGAGGTTGAAGTAGGAGGCCATCAACATTACATTAGTATTTATTTCATGAACTTCATCTCTAATATTACCAATGTCATGTTGCTGCTGCGTAAGGTGAGCATCAAATTGATCAAACCTTTGATCAATGTGAGTCTCTAGTCTATCAAATCTCTCAATCAGATTCTGGTAATCTGATTGAGAAGCAGAAGCTTGCACTCCTTCTTCTTCTTCTTCTGAAGCACTGCCATGTGCTTTTTCTTTTTCTTTTTCCTCCTTGAAGAGTAGTCTAAATGATGCATCGTTGTAGTAAATTGGCTCTTCATATTCCTCATCAGGATGTACTATATTGTACTTCTTCTCCAAAACATAAGTAATCAAGTGCCCTAAAGAAATATTCTTCTTCCTCTTCTGATCAGGATGTCCTATTTCTGAAAGCCCATAGATATGATCTAGGATGAGTTGGGCTTCATCAATAGGTTGTCTTTTCATGATTAAAAAAGTTAGACAAGAGAGGAGAGGAGTTATGTTTATCCTATCACCAGCTTTAGGAATAATTGAGGATCTAAGGATATGCTGGATGATTCGGGCATCTTGGGTCATACCGGCCACTCTAGCAACATGATTGTCAATTGCATTTTCTCTAATTACCCTATTGATTTCATACCAATGGAAGATATTTTCTGACATTAGGGTGTGGGCTCTATATCCTTCAGTCCTTAAGTTTAAAAATGCACCAAGGTCGTGCTTGGTGATCTCAACTTTTTTCTTAAAAACAAAAGAACTAATGATAGAGTGGTCAGAATTGAAACTCATGTTGGCTAGGAAGTAATGGTAGGTTTGCTTATTGTAGAGGTGGACAAGAAAAAGAATGAAATGAAATTGGGTTGAGGCGAAGAGGTGTAATACCCGAAATTTCAACTCTGTTTGGATAAGAATGCGAGACGGAGTGATTTTTGCAGATGCAAAACGAGGAAAAGATTCCTCATTTGCTTTGGAAAGGAAGTTGTCAGGGGCATTCCTGTTAGGTTTCTTCACCAAAACTTTTTATCTTTTGCTAGAGGAGGCCATAGTTGATTTGATGTAGAAAGGGATTGAAAAAGATGTTTTGAAAGTGTGATTTTCAAGTTTGAAAGCCTTCATATTTAAAGAAAAACGATACGTTCGTCCTGGACGAAAATATTCGTCCTGGACGAAAAATTATCGTTCGTCTGGACGAAGTAATTTCGTACAGACGATCCAATTCGTCCTAAATGTAACGGCTTTTCGTATTCAACACAACTTACGATGCGTCCCTTCGTACAGGCTTTTTGACTTGACCGATCGTACATACGAAAATATTTTGTACAGACGATCAAAAAGCGTTTCGTTTTAATGACTCTTGAAAACCGTCCCCTACAATGAATCGACACATGTTCGTACAGACGAAAAAAATTTCGTACAGACGAAGTTCGTATTAAAAACTGTCTTATCCACTCAACCGCTGCATTCAATCGTCCCGACGTTTGAGAAAAAGAAAAAATTCGTACTGGACGATCACAGATCGTACAGACGATCCAATAAAAAAAAACTGCTCTCAAAACAGTTTAAATTCGCGCAAACTGTTTCTTAACACATCGTCCCGTACGAAAATATTTCGTCCTGGACGATTTCCTCCAAAAACAATTTTTTTTAATTTTAAATTTTTTAATTTAACAAAATCAACAAAAACAATCAAAAATACAGAAAACATAAGACAAAATCATAAATGCAAAAACAATTCATTCAAAAACACACAAAATTCACAAAATCACAAAAACAAAACACAACAAGTATCAATGTTGCAAAGACATTTTGGTTAAGCATTCAAATCAATAACACCAAGCCTTGTTCTTAAAGTACTGAAGGTATCAAAGGCTAAAGGTTTTGTAAAAATGTCTGCAAGTTGATTTTCAGTTGAAACATGAATGAGTTCAATTTCTCCTTTGGATACATGATCCCTTATGAAATGATGCCTTATATCGATGTGTTTGGTTCTAGAATGTTGAATAGGATTTTTGGAAATGCAAATAGCACTAGTATTGTCACAATAAATTGGAATAGTGCCTATAGTTAATCCTAAGTCAATCAACTGTTGTTTTAACCAAAGTACTTGTGCCACACAACTTCCTAATGCAATGTATTCTGCTTCTGCAGTAGATAGTGCCACTGAATTTTGTTTTCTACTAGACCATGAAACTAATGAATTTCCAATGAATTGACATGTTCCAGAAGTGCTTTTCCTATCCACTCTACAGCCTGCAAAGTCAGAATCTGAGTAACCAATAATTTCAAATGAAGAGCTAAACTTAGGATACCAAATTCCTAAGTTTTGAGTTCCTAGTAGATATCTTAAAATCCTTTTCACTGCTGTCAAATGTGATTCTTTTGGATCTGATTGAAATCTAGCACATAAGCAAACACTAAACATAATATCTGGTCGGCTAGCAGTCAAGTAAAGTAAAGATCCAATTATCCCTCTAAATTTCTTTTGATCAACAGATTTTCCCTTAAGGTCTTTATCTAACTGAACTGAAGAACTCATTGGTGTACTAACAGGTTTAGCATTGTCCATTTCATATTTTTTGAGGATGTCCTTAATATATTTGGTTTGACTAAGAAAAGTACCTTCCTCAAGTTGCTTAATGCTAAATCCTAGAAAGTAATTTAAATCTCCCATTAGACTCATTTCAAATTCACTACTCATTGTTTTAGAAAAATCATCACAAAGATGTTTATTTGAAGATCCAAAGATGATGTCATCCACATAAATTTGAACAATAAGTATATCCTTTCCAATTTTCCTTAAAACGAGAGTTGTATCCACACTTCCTTTTTCAAAAGATCTTTCAAGTAGGAAGGTGCTTAACCTCTCATACCAAGCCCTAGGTGCCTGTTTCAATCCATATAATGCCTTTTTTAATTTGAAAACATGATTTGGAAATTTAGAATTTTCAAAACCTGGAGGTTGTTCTACAAAAACATCTTCTTCAATTACTCCATTTAAAAAGGCACTTTTGACATCCATTTGAAACAATTTAAAACCTTTAAAACAGGCAAAGGCTAGTAAAACCCTAATTGCTTCAAGTCTAGCTACAGGGGCGAAAGTTTCCTCAAAATCAATTCCTTCAATTTGATTATACCCCTTAGCTACTAATCTAGCCTTATTTCTAATGACTACTCCTGAGTCATTCATTTTATTTTTGAACACCCACTTGGTTCCAACAACACTTTGATCTTTTGGCCTTGTAGTTAGTTCCCAAACTTTATTCCTTACAAATTGATTCAACTCTTCTTGCATGGCCAATATCCAAAATTCATCTGAAAGTGCTTGATCAATGTTAGTGGGTTCAACAGTTGAAATAAAGGCTGAATGATTGACTTCCTTGTTTAATCCACGCCTAGTTCTAACACCCTCACTTGGTTCACCTATAATTAATTCCTTTGGGTGGTTTTTAGAAAATCTCAAATCTCTAGGCAAAGGGTCTTCTCTTTCTAAATTTTCTTCCACATTTTCTTCCAAATTTAATCTATCAATATTTTGGGAGTTTTCTTCAATTTCTTCTTCAACAACTTTTGGCTCTTCCATGTTTCCATTTTCATCAAAAACAACATGTGTGGTTTCTTCAATGACTAAAGTTCTTTTGTTGAATACTCTATAAGATTTTCCAACACTTGAATATCCAACAAAAATTCCTTCATCTGATTTTGGATCAAATTTTCCTAAGGCAGATTTTCCATTATTATGTATGAACACCTTGCAACCAAATACATGCAAATGAGACAAATTTGGTGTTCTTCCTTTTAGCAACTCATAGGGTGTTTTATTCAAATTTGATCTCACATTCACCCTATTCAGAACATAGCATGCAGTGCTAACCGCCTCAGCCCAAAAATATCTAGGAAGTGAGTATTCTGCTAACATTGCTCGGGCGGCTTCTATTAATGTTCTGTTCTTTCTTTCAACTACTCCATTTTGTTGAGGAGTTCTAGGTGCAGAAAAATTGTGATCAATCCCCTTTTCTTTACAGAAATCTTCAAATCTTTCATTTTCAAATTCTCCTCCATGATCACTTTGTATAGAAATTATTTCACATCCTAGTTTTCTTTGTATCCAAGTTGAAAAATTTCTGAATTCCTCAAATGATTCACTCTTATGAAAAAAAAATTTAACCCAGGTGAATCTTGAAAAATCATCTACTATAACAAATCCATATACCTTTCCTCCTAGACTAACAGTGCTTACTGGTCCAAAAAGATCCATGTGTAGAATTTCTAAAGGTTTACTGGTCCTAAGATCTTTAATGGACTTAAAAGAGGACTTCACTTGTTTTCCTAATTGACATGCATCACACAGATGGTCCTTAGTAAAGTCTAGTTTAGGTATTCCTCTCACCAAATTCTTTTGGGTAATTTTTCTAAGATTTTTCATACTAGAATGACAAAGTCTCCTATGCCAAAGCCATGATTCATCAGAAACAGTTTTCAAACAAAAAGCAGTAGGAGATTGAATACAATTTAAATCTAGCATGTAGACATTATTCACCCTTTTTCCATTTAAAATAATTTTCCCATTTAGGCTAATTATGCAGCTAGTAGGTAAAAATTTTACATTATAGCCCTTATCACATAGCTGACTTATGCTAAGCAAATTATGTTTCAAGCCTTCAACTAATAAAACATTATCTATGAAAAAGTTTTTCAAATTTCCAATCATACCTGATCCAACCACTTTCTTTGTGGTATTATCTCCAAGTGTAACCTTGCCTCCACTCCTGGCTTTCAGCGTTATGAATTGAGCAGTATCTCCAGTCATGTGCTTAGAACATCCGCTGTCCAGGTACCATATACTCTCACGAGATCTTGTGTGAGAGTATACCTCTTCTTGATCTGATTGTTCAGCTTTATCTGCCATCAAGCAAAGGTTGGTGACTTCTTCTTCTTTTTCAGTCTCAGATGAGTCTGAAGCTGAGTCCGCCCAAAAAGCCTTTTGAAACTTCTTCTTGCCCTTCTTTATCATTGGTTTCTCCTCTACATTCTCCTTGCTAGGAGTGGCTTTGAGTTTTGAACAATCAATCTTTATATGACCTGGTTTCCTGCATTCATAACAAATCACTTCATTAGAAACATTGTCATTTCTGTTATACTTACCTCTATTCCATTGCTGGCGTCTCTTCTGCTTCCTCTTTAAAAAGTTTTTGAATTGTCTAGTCATCAGTGCTATATCATCTTCATCCTCAGGTTGTGAGTGTTCACTTTCTGACTCTTCCACATTTAGTGCAATATTCTTGTCCTTTCTTGGTTCACCTGCATCAATCTTTCTTTGACTTACTCCTTGCTCGTAAGCAATGAGTGAACCAAGAAGATTGTCAATAGAATAAATGTTCAGATCTTTTGACTCTATAATTGCAGTAATTTTAGCATCGTATGCAGTAGGTAAACAACGAAGAATCTTATTAACCATTTCAGCATTAGTTAATTCCCTACCAAGTGCATGCAAAGAGGTGACAATTTGAGTGAATCTTGTGTACATGTCAGATATAGATTCATTAGGTTTCATGCGAAATAATTCGTAGTCATGTAACAAGATATTGAGTCTTGATTGCTTAACCTCATTTGTCCCTTCATAAGTAATACAAAGTCTATCACATATGTCTTTTCCGCTTTTACAAGTGGAAACTCGCATGTAGTCTTCAGATTTTAAAGCACAAAAGAAACTATTTAAACATTTTGCATTTAATTGTGCTAAGTCACGTTCTTCTATAGTCCAATCTGTATAGGGTGTTTCTACCCTAATTCCATCAACTAATCTAGTTGGTTTTGTGTAACCTTCCTGGACTAACATCCACATGCGATAATCAAGTGACTGTAAGAAAGTAGACATGCGTGTTTTCCAAAAATCAAAAGGAATATTGTCAAACAGTGGAGGTCTAGTGATAGAGTAACCCTCAGGTGTGTTTCGGTTTCCAAATGTAGCCATCTACATTAATCAAAAAGTAGTTCAAACTTATGATTTTGAAACCTTGCTCTGATACCACTTGTTGAGTCTAGTAATTAGGTTGTTAAGCCTAAGTAAATGTCCCACGGCTACCAAGAGGGGGGTGAATTGGTAGTTTTAAAAATTTTAAACCCTCTTAAAATTAAAGTTGAACCGAAATAAAATTTTCTTTTAAAGTTTGTAGAAAAATGTTTTTCAACCACAGAGTTGTTAAAACTGAAATTTAAAATGCGAAAACGTAAAAGCAATAAAGTAAATGACACCAGATTTATAGTGGTTCGGTCTATAACCAGACCTACATCCACTCCTCAGAGGCACCCTCTGAGTATTGCACTAATACCACAAAGTGACTCTCCTTTAGCACCCACAGCAAGGCGGAGAAGCCTGTACAAAACCCTCTTTTCACCACTACCCGGTGCGGCAGAGAACCGTCGTCCTTTTACACAATCCACAGTGTTGGCAGAGAACCGTCGTCCTTTCACACTCTCCTAGTGTGGGCAGAGAACCCTACGGCTGTTCACACTTTCCAAGTGTAGGCAGAGAACCTCCTTCCTTTTACACTCTCCTAGTGTAGGCAGAGAACCCACGTCTGTTCACACTCTCCAAGTGTCGGCAGTGAACCAGACCTTCTTGAATGATCTTCTCACAAGAATCTAGAAGGAAGAAAGAAAAGAGTGAAGAAATCCAATTTCACAAGTAGAGATTCTTACCTTAGCAATCCAAGTGAAGCCTTCTTGCTCCAATGGTAGGAATCCTCATTTGAATGCTCTCTTCCACTCTCCCCTTGGCTATTCTCTCAATAGGCACGAAGATCAAATGACAAAAAGATTGGGTGGCAGTCTAATTTGGAGTATTTATACAAAAGACATGAAAAACCGCTCAAAAACTGCAAGTTTTCAATTCTGTACGCAGTGGATCGTCCCGTACGATCCTGGATCGTCCTGGACGATTTTACTTAAACGATCTGAAACGACCCAATTTGTATATGTGTACGAAATGACTTCGTACAGCTGATCGTCCTGTACGAACTAGGTTCGTCCAGTACGAACGGTTATTACAAGGTCGGTTCTAGAAACTGCTGAAAACTATCCTAAGTCGGTTTATCGTTTGGACGAAAATATGTTCGTCTGGACGAAAATTTTCCAGAGAGCCGATCGTCCTGGACGATTATTTATTTCGTCTGGACGAAAATTTTCCAGAGGACCAATCGCCGGGGACGATAATTTGGTTTCGTCTGGACGAAAATTTTCCAGAGAGCTGTTCGTCCGGTACGATATTTATTTTCGTCTGGACGAAAATTTTCCAGAGGACTGGTCGCCCAGTACGATGGTAAAATTTGTCTGGACGAAATGTTTACAGAGAACCCATCGTCCGGGACGATATTAAAATTCGTCCTGGACGAATAGGACTTAGAAAAATTTTCCAAAGCAAGTTCCTATTCGTTCCAAGTGCTCTATAGGAGATAACTGACAGATCGTCCAGTACGATAAATATCGTCCTGTACGATCAGTATAGAATTTCTTGATCTCCTAATTTGTGTGTGTGAGATTTTATTCACTCAATTACAATCACTCCCTTTCAAAATTAATTAAAGAAAAGACAAACTTCAAATAAACAAAATATCATATGTTGAATTTGATTTGAAGTTTTCGTAGTCTGGAGTCTGATTTTCCTGAAATGTTAGTACACACAAGAGCAAGTGCAAATCTTCTGAAATTGATAGGAGATAACTATACACTTGAATAATAATCTTTGGAATCATCAAAACTACATAAGTTGCATAAATATAAATCATTCAAATAGCAACTATTCAAACATACATAATATCTCATAAGAGGATTAAACTCAATATAGTTCATTTAAGACAGTTTATATTAATCATTATGGACAACTACACATCTCACAAAAGTTACAAACCATGATTCCTTACAAGTTGAATTATCCTAATTATTAGAGTATTGTGATCAGAAGAGTAATTTGTGATAAGATTGGATCAATTATAATGAAAGTCAAATTGATATGAATAAAGTTTTGTGGCTAACTGAATCTCTTCATGTTTGAGAACATTAGTAGACTAATACATTTTAGTTGATATTAAGAACTTCATATGTTGTAGAAGATCCTGAGAAGCTCGATTGAAATAGCAGAGATGATGTATGAACTCCATATACTGTTATTGAAAATATTGGTATGGCTACCATTACAAACAAGGTTTTAAAAATCAGGTCGTCTAACCACTTCAACCATGAACCGGTCACAAGGCCGGTTCGGTCCACTCTAAAAACCGGTTACGCATCAAACTGAATTGAACCGCTGGTTTAATGGCGAAGCCGATGAATTGAGCCCAGTTCAACCTATGAAACCGATGAACCGGATTCAATTTATTTGAACCAACCCTCGGTTCTTTTGAACCGGCCGGCTGGTTCAATTACCACATTTTTTAAATAAATAAATAAATTTATTATATTAAAGATCAAACATTAAATAATTTTTGTAAGTAAATACATTAATTTATATTTAAAACATGTAATTTTAAATTAGCATGAAATTTTTATTATATTTATTTGCCCCAAACTATCATTAATCATCTTCACATGACCCCACCACTCCATGTGAGCACTTAACACAAATTTTTTTTTTTTTTTTTGAAAAAGCTATATAAGCAATAGCAAGGAGATTAAAGAGACTAGTTGAGATTTAAGAGCTCATAATATATATAATGTCTATGGAATTCATTTTTAAATAATTTTTTAATTAATTATTTATAATATGAATAATAATTATTTATTAGTTAAAAATAATTTATTTATTTATACACTTAAAAAAATAATTTTATCTATTTATTAATGATAAATTATTTTTACATAAAAAATTTTGAGCCATAAATTCATAAAGTAAATTTCATATATAATATATAGATGTAAAATATATTTAAACATATAATATAAATTAATAATAATTTATATTTTATTCATGAACTTTTATTTGAATTAAACTTATATTAAATATGTAATATAAGTTAGTAATAATTTATTAAATTATATGATTATATCTAAATTAAATTTAGATCAAAAATCAAATTTAAAAATTGAAAAATATTTAAATTTAAACTTATTTATTATAAGTGTAACTTAGAATTATGAGATTTGAATTTTTTTTACTCTTATATGAGATTTTTAAAATAATTCTTTTAATTAATTATATAAGTTTTATATTTCGTTTAATTTTTTATCTCATATTTATAATGATAAAATCATTATTATATTAAATATTAAAAATATTATTATTTATTATATCATCAACTTCGATGAGTTAAACTGTGAACCTCTCCTGTATGATTTGTTGTATGTTTTAGTTTCTTGAAACAAGTGATTTTGTTGATGGAATTTGGTATGATTGATGAGACTGACATACCAGCCATTATGTTTGGACGCTAGGAATTTAAATGAAATGAAAAAAGGTAAAAAAAAATGGCGTAAATCCGTAACTTCACATTTATAATCAACACATAAGTTGTTAGGAATTCATTTCCTCTTCTTCCATTTCCTTGAATCCAAAGAAAAAAAAAAGAAAAAAAAAAGAAAAGCAAGAGAATACCACTCTTAAATGAAGTGATAAGAACACTCATAGACCCTGATAACTGTTTCCAGTATTTAAAACACCATATACTTTGTAAGATTAAAGAACATATTGCTTTTACTAAACTGTCTCTGATGAATTGGATTGACTGGCTATCGGTGGGACGACATAAGCTCGAAGAGATGGAGTTCTGTTTGCTAGCTCAGCTGAGGCTTTCAGGTTTAGCTTCTTCTGAAGCCTCCTCCTGGCAATGTAGCCTCTGATCCAGGGAGCAAAATCTTCACTGATCTTGATGGTGATGAAGAAAATGATGCGATAAATGATGATCATGCTGAAGAGAACAGACAGATCCCACCATTTGGATCGACGAACATCGATCTGAAACACTTGTTCGAGGATATAATCACCAGGGATCTTGAAGTCATATGGGCTCTGGCCATCAAAAAGCAGGCCACTGAGGTCATTCTGGTATTGACCCTGCAAGAAGATTGCAAAATAGTTGCAGAGATTATTATTTCACCATTGCTTCATAACAGTCATATGGGATTAACATTACCTGCAGTGCCCAGTAATGGAAGCTTATGTATGACATTGGGTATCTCCAAACTGGCTTTGGAATGTCCTTTGGAAGTCTGAAGTAGCCAGAAACCAGCATAAAAATTCCCTGTTTCATTGTTGATATAAGAGAGTGAAAGTATAGTTCTTTCAGTCATTTCTTGAATGTTTCAGACTGATAGTTGAAAAAAGAAGAAGCAAAGGTTACAGTCTCACATTTATTTTTATGTTTTTGTAAGTACTACAACAACAACAACATCTCCCACTACGTGGGGTTGGCTACATAAATCCTTTTTCTTCATTGTGTCATGTTAAAAGTCAAATTCTAATTTAAATCTAATAAAGAAAGACTATTTCTAATATTTTCTAACCAAGTCTTTTTAAGTTTACCTCTACCTTTTCTAGCATTAGTCAAATCTAATACCTCTAATTTTCTAATCAGGTCATCGGAAGGCCGTCATTTTATGTGACCAAACCATCTAAGGCGACTCTCTCTAATCTTATCTTCCACTGGAGCTATTCCAACCTTTTTACGTATATGCTCATTTCGTTTCCTATCTCTTAGGGTAAAGTCTCTCATCCACCTAAGCATCTTCATCTCTACAACATTTCACTTAGTATTATGCTTCTCTTTTAATGGCCAACATTCAACACCATAAAGCATTGCAGGTCTCACCACCATCTTATATAATTTTCCCTTAAGTTTGAGGGGGACTTTTCTATCACACAACAAGCCTGATGCATTCCTCCACTTCAATCATCCAACTTGAATTCTGCTGATAATATCCTAATCTATTTCATCATCACATTGAATAATAAATCCAAGACATCTAAAACGTGTACTCTTATTAATGACTTGATAGCCCAAAGTCACAATCCCCTCACTAGGTCTAATACTACTAAAATTATACTTCATATATTCAAGTTTTGATCTACTCAAGCAAAAACTTATAGAATCTAAGGTTAAATTATGCTTTTGTACAGTATGAGAGAAAATACAAGTGATGTAGGGAGACATCAAAGAAAATGCAGCTCCTAAAGAGCAAGAACATCAAGAACAAAATAAAACTGTTAAAATCCAAAATATTAATTCTTCTCTTTCAACTTACATCAGCTTATATATAATATTTAGCAATAGAAGCTACTAGAAAATAGGTATTAAATGATAAATTGTTTATAAGGTAGTCTATGCTATGATGCACCGCATCATTTGATGTAGGGAGACATCAAATAAAACACAGGTCCTAAAGATCAAGAAAATCAAGAACAGTAAAAACTCTTAAAATCTAAAAATATTCTTTCTTCCCTTCCTTTTTACAACAGCTTATATATAATAATTAGCAATAGAAGCTCCTAGAAAAATCTAGAAAATATATATTAAATGATAAACTCTTCCTAAGATAATCTTAGGCTATGATGCACCGCATCAAGAAGCAGATGAAATCCAAACATCAAACTAAACAGATGTGGGGCACCAACATAAATTCATCTGTTCTTTTTATTACAAATTTGGAGCTTATTTTTCCTATAATCTTAAGAGAAAATTGAGAGTTCATCATATGCTATAATGAGCTTTTAAGCACTTGACTAACCTTCTCGTACAATTCAAAATGGCTGTTGGAACATTGCTTTCTTCTTCCATGAACAATAACACCACAATTTCACCACAAGATGTTTCGAATCATAATTGTTAAAATTGGAATTTTTCAAAGCAGAAAAAAGGACAGTATAATGCATCAATAAATGTGTAGCACTGTATTCGTACTGTTAATTAATTCGATTGAATTTCTCATCGAGCTTCTATCTTAGGCTTCATTTAGGACGGCTTTCTTACTGCTTCTTAAAGCAACTTTCTAGTTCAAAAATTTTTTTTTCCTATTACAAAGCTGCTTTAAAAATAAATAAGAAAGCAATCTCAAACGAAGCCTTAATACTGTTCTATGAAGCAGCTTCAGAGCTTTATAAGAATAGATTTTTAAAATAATGTTTTTTTGCAAAGTAACTCGAGCTTTCAGTTACCGAGAAGCAAGTAAAACTATAACAGAAAATGAGCCCTTACTGATGAAAGTATATAGAGATTTACAAAATAATGAAACAATATGATGAAACAAATTAAGAAAAAATTGAGAAAATTACCTGAATTCCTGCTCCTATGATGATTCCCATAAGAAAGTTAGGAACAACACTGGCTATAGCCATCATCAAGCTCTCAACCACAGTAACACTAGCATAGAGGCAAAGCACGAAGAACAGATAATGGATAATTCCTGGATGGAGTCGCACCATGAAGTAGCAGATGGTCCCAGAGAGAAAGGTTATCAAGATTAAAAATGGCATTGCAGAAACTGTATTGCCGATAACAAATGCTAACACTCCATAGTGCCCGTTGAGTCTCTCTCTTTGGAAGACCTGAATCATGAAAATTTAATTCAAATAAATGCTATCTACATTTTTTATACCTACTTCTCTGTTTGGTTCCCTGTGAAAGGAATTGCTTTAAAGTAAACATAAATGCTGCCAAATTGGTCTCCATTATTTTGCAGTTGAAAATAACTATTTTGCAGTAGAAAACCTTCATTTTTTTCTAAAACTGACCTTCATATCTTCGACAAAGGATGGAAAACCTCCTATGGACATGAAGGTGACAAAGCCAAAAACAAAAGAAGCACAAGCGCCTCTAGCCTGTTTTGACACAAAGAAAATTGATAAAAGAGATTTAAAATGAATAAAAATGCAATTTTGAATGTCAAAGATGTTTTTTTTTTTTTCTCAAATCTACTTGCAGATAATGTTGCTTAGTAATAGAGTCATACCAGGATTGAGCTGTATGCAGTTCCCACATTCAGGTATATTGTTCCAATGCAAACAGTGACAACTAGGTAAATGACAAGCCTCAACCAGTAATAACCAAAATCCCTGGACATGTTTACAAAAGAACGCTTGGTTAAAACGTAAGATTGCATGAAGAAACTGGCCTGACTTCCTCCTGGATCCAGAATAGTTCCTTTCTGCAACAAAAAGAATTTTTTTTAATCAGATCCTCAAAAAGTAATCATTTTGCATCAATAAGATGATCCGGGATTCAAAAACATACAACTCGAGAGATCTCATCTACTTTTTCTCTTGCTGTGTAATAATACTGAGAGCGACGATAGTATTCAGTAAGCCTTCGTGTTGCTTCTGATGTGGTCATTTTTTCCAGAGGATCGTCACTCCGTTCAAACTGAAGGACAAATGAAAGAAGCTAAAGAAAAAAAAAAAAAGTTTTCGAGGTATGGAAGAGAAGTGGCTGCAAATTCCTACCCTTGCCTTCATTGAACCCTTTAATGTAGCTTTAACCTTATCAAAATCTGAGTTTATACATCTCAGGAAATGATCCGATGGGTTTCTCAGTGACGGGCAAGGGAATCCAGCTTCCGAAAAGAACTGCAATATACTCATCAAATAAATAAAACTTCAAAAAAAAAAAAAAAAAGGATAAAGAGAAGACATCTCTTCTGATGCTATGTACCTCATATGCCTTTGAAGCCTTCCCAAAATAAACAGTTTTGCCTCCGGAAAGCAAATAAAGCTGATCAAACAACTCAAACACCTCACTGCTCGGCTGATGAATAGAAGCTATAACAGTACGCCCATCTCTTGATAATCCTCTCAGCGTCTGAGTTACGAAGAAAGCAGAAGCACTGCATGCCAAACAAATTCAAAACAGGAACCAACAAACTTTAGTTTTTAAAAAGACCACTTTTTTATAGCAAAAAAGGTGCCATATTTATGTAAAACTAGTACCTATCAAGACCGCTTGTTGGCTCATCGAGGAAAAGAAGCCTCGGCCTCATGAGAATCTCAATTGCAATGCTAACTCTCCTCTTCTCCCCGCCGCTTATCCCTCTGAGGTGCCAGTTTCCGATGACTGTATCAGCGCAGTCCTGAAGACCCATTTCTACTATGGTTCCCTCCACAAGCGCTCGCTTCGATTCCCTCTCCATTTTATCCGGCAGCCGCAGCCTCGCCGAGTACATTATTGTCTCTCTCACAGTCAAAGTTCCGATCAAGTTGTCATCTTGCGTCACGTATGCCTGTAACCAAAGCAAAGCCATGTAATAACAATCGAAACTTCAAAACAGGGGAATTAAGAAGTACGACAGAGAAAGAAAAAGAGAGATTACGGCCGTGCCGAAGGCAAGCTTCGTCTTCCGGCCATTGAGAAGAATAACGCCGGAGAGGAAAGCATTGGAGGCAAGGCGGCTGGAGAGGGCGTCGAGCAGAGTCGACTTGCCGGATCCAGACGGCCCCATTAGAGCAGTGAAACTTCCTGGTTCTGCGTAGCCGGTGAGCCCTTCGAGCACGCACTGTGTTTCTCCGTTTCCAAGCGCCACCGTTACCGTCAAATCCTTCCATGTCAGCCTCGCCGAGACGTCACCGAGCAGCTCCGTGTTCGTCTTCTCTCTCCAAAGCGTTTCACTCAGGGGACTCAGCCCGCCTGCGACCAACCCATTACTAGAAGGCTTGCTGGCTTCTATCTCCGCCATTACAGCGTTCTTCATCTTTCTGATTCCTTTTTTGCTCGTCAAGCTCCGATATATAACAGGGGAAATGCAAGAAAAGTTAAATGGAGGAGCTTTCTGCGTGAGTTGGACTGCTCAATCTTCTTCTGCCTGAACGAGTACTGCAGCCACACAAACGTGAAGTTTATAAACAGAGCAGGGGAAGCATTACTCCCCCCTCTTCATTTTCTCTTTCAGTCGGTCAAGAAGAATACCGCCCATTCTTAATTACCAGTAATATCTTCGCCGTGTGTAAAAAGAGAAAAAAAAAAAAAAAAGCTGCGATTTGAATTGTTTGGTATCAACTAAATTATTAAAAAAATTTAGTTTTTAGTTTCCTCTCTGGTTCATAGCGACAAGTAAGAAACGCAACTCCAAGGGATAGATTGAAGCATTAATGGAGGCAGATGGATGTTGGTGGTGGAGTTAATGTGGCGGGCAGCAGCTAAGCTCCTAACTCTGAGATTATTCGATTCTTAATCGATGTGTGAAGCGATGGGTGTTTGATTTTGCGTTAATAAATGAGAAGCTTCTGTTAGTTGGATGTTGCGAATGAATAGCGGTTCTTCTTCAACCATGTTGTTGCTTTCATGTCTGCTGCTCCGGCATTTGATTGTATTTTAGACTTTTAGTATAATGTATTATGCTATATTACGTGGGCAAATTATTAGATCCGTCACGGGACGGGGAGATATGTCTGAATATTAATAAAATTTTATTTTAAATTAAGTCCATCAAAAGCGTAGATAAAGAGCAAGTAAAATACAGTCAAAAGTGCAGGTAAAACACACCTAAAACGCAGTCAAAAGCGCAGGTGACGTGGCATGTTTTTATTGGATGTCCGAACCTATTTTACGCGTCCGGTGACCGGATGCATTAATTTGCCATATTGCGTGGTAGATTCGGGCCCATGTGGTATCTAGAGAGCTTGGTGGCCTTTTAGTATAATACAATTATTTTAGTTGAGAATGCAACTTATGAAAAAGTACTAGAGAATGAGAATTAAGTTATGATGTATGGATATTCTAGGCATAAAATATGGTGAAGAAAAAGGCCCAATTTTAAAAAAGGAATTTATTATTTATTAAAATTAGCTTAAAAAGTGTATTTTAAAAAAATTAAAAATTATTTGAATACGACCAAATGATTTGATACATTTTGAATAACTTGTATTTAGAATGTGCTAAATCATTTGGCTATTTTGCTCCTCTTTAATTTTTTTAGCACGCTCCTTAAATTAATTTTAACATATAGTAAGTTTCTTTTCAAAATTTGGCCAAAGAAGAATAGTGGAGTAAAAATCTCATCATGGAAGTTGTAAGCAATCTCAAATTTGTTGATCTCATGAGCTTGAGAATTTTGCTGGGTGCGCGCTGCGGCACTAGCATAGGTGACACCGTGACATTGAGTTCACTGATTATCTGTAATTTGAGGGAATGTTGCAGCATTGAGTCTAGAGTGATATGATATTTGGTTTGACTTTTTAAAAAAAAAAAATAGATATATGTCTCAATCCATTATTATTAAACCCTTCGCCATCTAAGACAACTCTCTCTAATCTCCAAACCATTTGATGCACAAATAATATTAAAAAAATAACAACAAGCTATTATTTATAATTTTTATTCTTACAATTCTTATGTTATAATTAGTATAATTTCAATAGTTTGATAATAGAAAATGCATTGATTTGATGAGTTAAAAAATAGATTTAATACCATAAATAAATAAAAATGGGAAGTTCATAAAGCTAATCACAAATACTTGGAATTAAACTAGTGATGTTGAGAGGATCATTCACATAAAACTCTTATCATTTGAAATCAAATTGGAGCAAAATTCAAATCTTATACATTTGAGCCTATTTATTGCCCTCAAGATTCTTATAAAATAATTTAGCTATCTACATCAAGATTTGTGCAAATAGATCCATACACACTTAAGCTATATGATTGATTGGTTGTTTTGAATATTGTTATATGAAATATCTTCATTAGTCATTTTCCATGCTATTAAATTCGAGCTAATTAACCCTAAACACAGGGATTATGCCCAATAAATATAAATATGATTTTGATATTTTAGAGCTCATTTGTTATTCATTAGAAGATTTTTTATATTAATAACTTTATTGATTTTAAAGTTTAATTCTGGTGAAAATTTTAATTATTTTTTATAATAAAATATTTCAAGAAAATATATTTAAATTACGAAATAAAAATGATTTTCTAATTTATATTTATGTTATTGTAAATATAAAATTTAATGTGATTTGAATCCTCTGTCAAATTTCTTAGAGGATTTACATGCATATCATTTAAAATATTAGGATTTACATATTTAACATAAAAATATCATTATTTGCATCATCATAATATTGTTGTTGTTTGGTCCATTGATGTTTTTTTCCCAATGAGCTCATGCACAATTTCTTCGCTTCTTCTACACGTCGCCTAGATCAGTTAATGTCTTGCCTCAGATCTCCCTTACGATTTTCTCACTTTTTTATTATTTAGGGTTTCGACTCTACTAAAATATATGATTTTTCACAATACTTGTTAGCATCGATTTGAAAACCGCAGCCAAATCTACAAGTTAGCATCGGTTGTAACCACCGTTATATCTAGTGTTGCGTCAAATCTATCATGACGATCTTTAAACTGCTGTGGAATGTTGTTGCAGTGCAAAACAATTATAGAGGGCATGCAAAGATTTTAGAATTGTGAAAAAGAATAAAAAAAAGCATTAAATGGATCATTTTTTTATTCAAAAGCAAGTTTGCAGGTCAACCCAAACCCAACTCGCTTGATAAATGGGTTACGAATCGAATTTGAACCAGACCCATTCATTAAACGGGTCTACTAAACCTTGATTTTTGGGCCAGGTTAATGGGTTAGCATTTTGATTCATTGAGATTTGTGCTGCATATGATTTCTTGAGTAACTCTAAATTTCAAGACTTTAAAACTCATCCTGATATATTTTGCATTAGGATGTTCAAACATTAATTTTTTTTTTTATTTATTAATCTTACACATCTCTCCAAATAAATTTAAATATTTTGATATTTATCTAATTTTTTTAAAAGGAAGCATTAATTAACTATGTTTTTTGAATATTAATAGTAATCTGCAGGCTGATCAGAGTTCACGAGCTGAGGAAGATTATGCCAACAAGCACGGGAACCTTATGAACATGCTCAGCTTATTTATGCACTTTTTTAGGGGCTATTTGGCTGGCCTAAAAAAATACTATAAAAGAAATAATTTTGAATTGTTTGGATGAGTGTATAATAAATTCATATGAATATTTTTTTATTTGATTTAAAGTAAAATAAATATAGTTTAAATTTTAAAGATGATGTTGACAGGAGAGTGATGGCGGCGATGGCCGGTAGAGGGCGAAAGGCGTCGGTCGTGGCTGTAGGGGTGGCTGACAATGGATGGCGATGACGGTGATGGCTAGGCCAGCAAGCAGGCGACAAAAGTCGGCCACTTCTGGCGACAGTAGTGATGCTGGCAGTAGTGGTGGCTGGCAGTAGTGATGGTGGCAAGCGGCAGTGATGGTCAGAGGTGGGTGGAGGCGGTCGACAATAGTTAGTGGCGGTCAAGAGAGCTTGCTTGCGGTGTCTACCATTCTCAGTCAAAACTTGACAAGTTTGATTTATCTCAAAACTGAGCTTGAATACTTAACATTACATTTACTTATATTCATTTTTCATCCAACCAAACACCAAAATTTTCAAAACCCTCACGTTTAAAATACTCTACTCCCATTTGAAATCCAACCAAACAACCCCTTTAGTGAAACTGAGTTGAAAGTAAAATACTAATATTTCGTTTGGAATGGCTTTCTTGCTGCTTCTTAAAACAGCATGTCAATACAAAAATTTAATTTTTTTTAAAGCTGCTTCAAGAAGCAGTGAGAAAGCCATCTGAACGAAATCTAAGGCTTCATTTGGGATAGTTTTTAAATTACTTTTTAAAACAAAGTTTCATTAAAAAAATTTATTTTTTGTACTAAAATTTTATTTTAAGAAGCAATAAAAAAGTCATCCCAAACGAAGCATAAATCCGCAATTTTTTATAGAAAGTCGATGCCATCAACCTACTAAACATATGTTAATGTGGAAAAAACTTTAGGTCAAAAGCTTTAGATCAAACATGCTAGAACATGGATCAAACATGTTTGAATATGATTTAAAGCTGATTCAAACATAAATTTAATATGTTTAATGACCTTCAAACCGAGTTCAAATCACATTTGAATAAGTTTCTCATATTGGTCGAACTAAGTTCAAATCTATCTTTTTGATCCTCAATCTTGTTTCATATTAAGGCCTTGTTTGGAATGACTTTCTTACTGCTTCTTAAAACAACTTTTTAATTTTGTATTAAAAAACTGTTTTAAGAAACAACAAGAAAGATGCTCCAAACGAAGCCTAAGACTTCATTTGGGAAGGCTTTCTTACTACTTTTTAAAACAGTTTTTTAGTATGAAAATTATAAAAAAATTAATTTTTATACTAAAAAAACTGCTTTAAGAAGTAACAAAAAAGCTGTTCCAAATGAAACCTAAATCTCTATCAAAATGATTTCAAATCTCTTGCTCTAATCAAATGTATAAATAATTACTTAGGTCATTTATCACATTTCTCCAAATAAAATTGTAGCAAGCTTCTTTTTTAATTACAAATATTACGAGGCATATATAAAGTCAGTTTTTCCTAATAAAATAATTATAATTTCTCTGAATATTTGAGAATAAAATGGAGAAATTTATGTTCTCCTTAAAATTTAAATGGATATGAATATAATTTATAAACATGCAAAATTTATTTATTACCCATATAATTCCTCGTTCAAAATAGAAAAATTCTAAAAGTTAGGGATATCGAACAGATTTGATAGATCTGATTCGGATTCAATTTGAAATTGGTCTAATCAAAACTAGTCAACCCGAATTTGACCCGTTTAATAAATGGATCAAACACTCCAACTCAAATATGACCCCCTAGTAACCCGAATGACTCTCGAACCAAATGCGTTAGCCTGTTTTGGTTAAGAAAGAAAAAACTTAATAACTCATTAATGATAAAAAATTTAGTATTTGATAAAAAATAAGAATAAAAAGCTACTAACTAATATGAAATAATTAAAAGAAGGTTGTCGGTCATGTAATTTATTTCAATTAGAACAATATCACACTTTGTAATAAATGTGCCGTCCCTCTCCAATCTTTAAGAGAAGGTGCCTTCATGAGTTCGATTATTGATGATCTTTACCTCCTTATAGCTTAAGCAAATATTCCTTATTGGTTGGGGCTTTAAGATCAAGTGATTCTTAGTTTATTATATTAGAATTTTATTAAAATGTTTTTTTTTTTTTACATAATTTCTTAATTAAAAATAGAAATTTAGGTTTATGTGTGTCTCAACAACATTAATTGGAATTAATTCCTATGAAATAATTCAAAAGGAAACATTGAATAGAAGCTTAGCTCATCAATTGGCTCTAGTGGATATTAACTATGAAGTTGACCCTGACGACTACTCAATGAGTGACACTTCTTAAGGAAAACAATTGAGTAGAAACTTAGCTACTTGACCACTTTACATCAAGTTGGGATTTTTGATCGGGCAGTAGAAATAGTATATTTGCACCTTTCTTATAATCGTTTATGTGTCCAATTCTGTAATGCTCAAACCCCAATTCAAATTCATAAATATGGGGTTGAGAGATGAACTTAGTTTACACAATTTCTCTAAGACACTATTTTCTATGCTCAAGCCTATTTTACATAGATCCTAGAACTTCTTGCTTTAGCATTTTCTCTAATCTTTTTACTTCCATTTCCACTCAATATAGTTTAGTGTGATTCATGATTTTTTTTTTTTAATTTAACATCCTAAAAGGTGGGGTGAGCATGGAGCATGCCACAAATTAGAAGAAGAGTACTACATGTTGCAGAACAACATCAAGGAGGCGGTGGAGAATCTGCTAATATGAAAAATCAGAAGTGCGTGATTATCTACCAATGCGTTGAATTTTAGGAGAGGATGAATTAAATAATTGAAGGAATAATGGAAAAGATTTTGAGAACCACTTATATAGTGGAATCGCTAAAGGATTTTCTAATTATGTGGTGAGAAGAAAAAAAGACTTTTGATGCTAGTGCATTAACCTCTACTTCAGTCATTAATGAGACATATTACCCTAAAAATGAGGATTCAACTTTGAATCTTCATCATGAAGAGAAGAGAATTGAGAAGAAGTGATCATTTCTTATAAATGCCTTCTTTAGAGAGATTATTGAAGTTAAGCCTCCAACAAAGTTAAAAATCCTTCATTTGGATTCATTATAAGGGAAGGATGGTGCCCACCAATCAAGTTGCCAACTTTGAGTTGACTACCTCTCCTCTGGATATTAATGACGCACTAAAGTTTAGATTATTTTTTACTACCTTCAAAGAATCATGTTTGAGATGTTCCCATATCTGCCACTTAGAGTATTTTTTCTTTCATTCACTAAGTTTAAAAGGATGTTCATGAAAAAATTTGCTAGTGCATGATTTTTGTTGAAGAACTCTCAAGTCTTACTATGAATGAAGCAAAAATTGAGCGAATTGCTGAGGAGTTTCATCACTTAATTTCAAAAGAAAATGCTTGATGTGAATGATTTACAGCTAGCTACATGTGATCAACTCTAATCCAAGGTTTATGAGAGAGACCTTTTCAGTATGTACTTGACTTGCAACAATTGAGTACTTTAATTGAGTTGCTTAAACTTGTCAATAGTCATATAAATGCTAAGGGTATAATATAGTGACTTGCACCTTTAATAGGATCAGTCAGAAGAAAAGAATCCAAATGGGATTCAAGGGGTTGAGAGGAGAAATTATCAAGATTAGAGGTGATCTACCCAGCATCCAAGTACGCATCTCTATGATGGGCATGTGGGTTATAAAGAATGACACAATGATCGCCATGATAAGAGGATGTTGTCACCTCCTAATTAACTATTGCCATAAGTTACTCCATTGCATGTTTTCGTGGACAAGTTAGTTGAGGCCGTTCAAAATAAGGAATTCTTCAAAAGCCTAATGCTCATGAGGATCGATTATTGCCTATGTGACCAATAAAAGTAATATGATTATAATCACGATCATGACCATGAATCATCTATAGAGTTTGGTGAATGACCTCATCATAGCAAGGAAAATTAAAGAGTTGTTCTTATTAATGCATTATGAAGGCTCGAGGAGGTGCTAATAGTGGAGATTCATAATGAACCAATCACCATATAGGTGATCCATATCATTGGGGTGATTTCCACCATCCATGTAGAAGACAATGAGGAGGCTTATCATCTAGAAAGCCTCAAATAACTTAGATAACGAGGGAAGAACTTGGTGAGTACCTCGAGGGCACCTACTGTTGAGGTTCCACCAACCATCTTTGGTGAAGCAAATTTTAACACCGCAAAACCTAAATTAGAAGAATTGTCTGTTTTATCACATATTCAATTATCCAGAGTGACTAACAATTTTTCTATATTAATACATTCAGTGAAAGCTATAATAAGTCATATATATATCAAAACATTTCTATTCATTTATCAAAATTTTATTTATAATAGCTAGGAGATCACTTATAATATTAATCTATCTTCTCATCCTTTGACATTAATAGAATAAAATAAAAAATAAAAAATAAAAGAAAACCTGAAGATTTGATCCACCTCACACCACAGGTCTTGACCACTTCTATGACCTAAAATTAACAAAATTCACATAATGAGATTACAAAATCTAGCAAAAACTCAAAACTACCACTGCTTTAATGGAAAAACTCAAGAATTAATATACATGCTCATCTTAATCATTATAAAATCAGAAGCAGTAGCTATCAATATGAACAATAATCACTAGTAATACGAATCAATATTATCAGTAAAATGAAAAAAAAAAAAACTTAGAAATTATTACACTAAAATCCATAAATTAATATCAGATATTGAAAAAGTAAAGATATCAGAACAATTAATGCATTGTTAAATTCAACACTACTAGTTATTTTCATGTTGATGGTTCTATTATATGCTTTCTATCAAATGTTATGCCATGTATTTTTTATATTAGTATATCATGTCAATATGATATATCAATATACTTATTAATATGTTGCATCAATACTTCTATCAATACCTATCAATGTCCCTGTCATATGCAATATCATGTTATATCAATCTTCAATATTGGTTCTATGAGTTCTATCTATAAATCAATTCATGTGTTATTATATAAATGCAAACATGGATACAATTAGGAATAATAAGGCAAAACATCTAACTTTTAAAGTGTCATTCTTTAAGCTTCTATATGTCATCCATTGGCCATATTAATCCACCATTATTTATCAATCACATCTTTCTATTATTTATATCAATTATTTATTTTAACGGGTGTCTTTCAATAAATCTACAAAGAGACGTTATTTTTTATCCGCCGACATAATTTGTTAATCAATTATAGGACAATATCACAAACTTTTTATTTAAAAGAAATCCTATCGGCCCACTCTCATGTATATGGTATTTCATTTTAATAGCCAACAAATATTAATTATGTTATTCACAACCAATCTTTCTTGGTTATATACAAATGCCACATTTATTATATATCTATCATATCATTTTCTCTTTGCAATTCAGTATCATGTATGAAATATAGGAAAATATGTACATTATTCTTTCACTTCAAAAAATTTTAACTATCAATTAATTCGATAAAAATCAATAATATTACAATCAAAATGCTTATAAGAGTTACATCTATCATATATAAAAAGTTAAATCATAAGAGTTTTATAAATTAAAAGAAAATACTTTTTATCATCTTAGATATTAGAATCATAAAATATAATATCACTAAAAATAAAGGTAGAATTTGGGTTAATGGAAGGAAATAGCTTGGTTGGCTTTCTCTCTCTTCTCTCTCCTCATTCTCCCTCTTGCTCCTTTCTTTCCTTCCATGGCAAGGCAAATGAAATGGGGGAGATGGCTATATGTAAGGGTTAATGAATTTAATTGAGATATTTTATTATTTAAAAAATAATTAATAAGACATAGCATCACGATGTTCAACTTATCAACCTTGTTGCACTCGCTGCTTGAGACCTAACATAGCTGCAAAATCATCCAATGCTGCAGCACATACCTAAAAATCTATTTTTTTTCATAAAAACCTAAGAGCTCTATGATAGGGCACTGTAACACTGCACCTCAAAATTTTTATATTTTTTAATTAAGTTATATTATAAAACTTTAGGTTATTATAATCAGACCACCTTAGAAAATTATCATCCATAACATTTAAATCATCAAACCAATGAAAGAAAAACATGATATAATCCATTTCATTCAAATCAAAAACCAAATTAGCACATAAACCAAATCGATACAGTTTAAAATGACTTATCTATCATTTATTAAACCATAATTTCAATCAATCAACTCATCCACATATATATGCATGTCATTTAATATTCTATGAAATGATGTCGATCACCTATGCAATAAATATCAATAAAAATTAATTAAATCCTAAATTACTTAAATAGAGAATTCTACTAGTGGATCTTTCAAACAAATCATGGTTCTCTTACTTTGTTGGTACTATCAGGTAGAATGTGTGGGCTCTCTCTAACTTCCACTCAGACCTCTCCCCTTAGTTGGTACCATCCTGAACCAAAAAACTTAGTCCTATTCATTGATCCTTCATTGTATATCCCATAATCAGCTACCCTTTATGTGTAGGCTTATCTAGTCTATATATCTTGCTCTTGGTACAACTTCTCCCTGCCTTTATGAGAAATCAACCATATGATATTCTCATTGTCCACATCTAAAGAATTACCCATTGATCAAGAAACACTACCCAATATGTATTTTTCTGTATCTAAAATAGTTAGTTATGTCTTCCTCTATCACTTTCATCTTTTTCTTAGATCTTTTTTGACCTACTTGTACTGATTTCTTTAGTTGTCCTTCTCCCAATCATATCCTATATGAACAATGGTATATATAAGTCATTCTCTACTAATCTTGCTCACTCAACCAACTCTAAAAACTCCTAAATTCTTAATGGTACCAATGGGTGTCAAAATTCATTCGGTCCCCTTAGAAAGCTATAACACTTCTCTTCTATTGTGATAATCAATTATGAAGTGTACTTGAATAATATAGTAAATTTTGCTTCATACCATATCATTATCTTATTTCCCTACTCCAATCTCATATAAACCTCCTACATTTATTATCGAGCTGATGGAGGTACAAAATAGTTTCTAAAAATAGTAACAAACTCTACCCAAGTAATTTCTACATTCATTTCCCCCTAAAATTTCTCCCACTACTATTCTATGCACCATCTCTATGCTTCACTTTCAAACAAAATGACCACTAGTGATACTTTCATGCTCTCAATGCACTACATACAATTAAATCTCAATTCTTAATAATCAATCAAATATTTTTTCTATTCTTAATAATTAATCTTTTGTTATATGTAGTTATATTGCTCCTATAAATAATGGTGGCTTCATTTATGGAACATATGTAGATTCTTATCTTCATTACTATTTCTAATCCCTAATTATCTGCTCTAAGTGTGTCACTTATAATCTAGGCAATCATACCAGCCAATTATCAAATACTATCAGAACACACTGGGATTGCTAATGCACTTTTTTTTATTTTGTATATCTTGAAACCTTGATCAGTAGGGTGCATTTGTCCACCAATAAATCTATCTTTCCTAATCCAACAAAAATTGAATTCAATTCACACATTATAATTAATCAATCAAATATTAAAAATAAAATATACACTACCCACTTCTTCCCCACTCATAATCAATCATATGGCTCTGATTGTAATTCAATAATTTTAATAACCTCCGCTCTGATACCAACTCTAACGCCCTATGACTTAAGTTGGAAAAAAAATTATCACTTAATCAGTTAATTAGAGTGACTAACAATTTGTCTCTATAAATAAATCCAGTGAAAGTAATTATAAAACATATACATCAAAGCGTTTCTATTAATTTATCAAAATTTTCATTACAATAGCCAATAGATCACTTACAATATCAATCTATCTTCTCATTTTCTGACTCCAAAAGAATAAAATAAATCTAAAAAATAAAATAAAAACATGAAGATTTGATCCACCTCACTCCGTAAGTCCTGACCCCTTCCCAACTTGAAATCAATAAAATCCATATAAAGAGCTTACAAAGCCTAGGAAAACTCAAAACTACATATGCTTTCAATGCAAGTTTCGAGGATCAATATGCATGCTCATTTTAATCATTATAAAATTAGAAGTAGTAATTATCAATATGAATAAAAATCAGTTGCTAGTAATATGGATCAATATAATAAAAAAAATAAGAAAAGCTCATAAATCATCATACTACAATCAATAATCAATAGCAAATACTTAAAAAGTAAAGATATCATGATAATCAATATTGTGTTGAATACAATGCTATTAGTTATTTTTCTTATTGATGGTTATATTACATGCTTTCTATCAAATATTATGACATGTATTTATTTATCAGTATGTCATATCAATATACTATATTAGTATACTTATCAATATGTTGTATCAATACATCTATCAATACCAATTAATATCTAAAGGAAAGCCTATCGGCCCACCCTCCTATATAGAATATTACATTTTTTATAACAAACTAGTATTAATTATAATGTTCACATCTACCCTTCCTTATATATAAATACCACATTTACTATATATCAATCATATCATTTTATCTACACAATTCTGTATCATGTATGTAATACAATACTATATGAAATATAAAAAAATTTGAACACTATTCATTAATCTTATAAAATCATAACTATCAAATTACATGATGAAAACCAATAATATTATAGTCAATATGCACACAAGAGTCATAAAAATATTTAAAAATATATATATTTTAGTGCCTGGTACTATAATGCATAAGATCCAACGTTGCTACATTGTATGTTGCTACTAGAGATACTATACAATGGAGAGCTCAGTAATACGACAATAATTCTTGGCACTGCCTCGCTTTGAGCGTCGCCGCGCTTTCCAATCCAGCGCTGCAATGCTGCCATCCAGCGCTGCAATGCTGCCTGACGAGTCAGATTTTGATATTTTTTAAAATTTATTTTAAACTTTTAGGTTATTACAATGGCTCTCTAACAAATTTAAGGTATGAGATAGTAAGAAAAATTAAATATAATTTTGTATAGTTAAAAATTTTAAAATTATTCTATGCATATTAAAAACATGATAGTATTTAGTATGTAAGCTTCCAATCAATGTAACATTTAAGGAGAGATTAATTCATGCAGGTGCAATGTTAGTTGTGCATTACAAAAACTTATATGGTCTCATCTTAGCTGTACCTTTTTCTTGGCAAATGAAATTTATATTTATAGCATTATTTTTATTTTTTATCTTTTAAAAATAATGAAAGTAAAGCAGGAAACATAGATGATACCTTTCAAAACTTGCTTGACTTTAAAGATCAATATTTTAGTACAAAAAATTTTAATGTTTGCATTAAAAAGTTGTTTTAAGAAGTAATAAGAAAGTCGTCCCAAACTAGCCATGATCTGGGAAGGGTAAAGTACATGGTTACATGCAAGAGCTGAAGAACTAAAAATTTAACTAGCTATGAATGTATAAAAAAATAAAAATAGCAAAATACCTATGACCTCAGATCTGATCCTCAATTGCTAGTTCACAACCTCTTCCCATTCATCGATCTTGAAAGTCAGAAGCAAAACCATCGAAACCTATAATAGCTGTGCAAGCCACACAAATCAATCTAGATTTTTAAATATTCTTTTATCAAATATTTTGTTGAATATTTAAGAGTAATTAAATGTTGTTTAAATAATTCATTAAACTGATAGATGTAATAAATGCATAATAGTCATTCCTTGATTTAAATAACAAAACTAAATAAATAAGTAAATTGAAATTCATATCAAAGAGTGGTTTAGAACATATTTTCCATACCAAGACAAAACCTCAAAGGATTATGGCCCTCTTATGACTCCTTTTTAGTTTGTGTTTATAGCATAATAACATATCACATATCTTTATCTTAGAAAAAATCTCAAAGGATTCTGGCCAATTCTCCAACGCACACAATCTTAGAGGATTCTGGTTCATTATGACTCCCAACAGATATAATTTAATCACATATGCACATATATCATCACATTATAACAATTAAAGAATAATTGAGTATGTATCAAAATTTTACAGTGTTGTATAATAGCATACAATATAAAATCCAACTAAGCAAAAATGCATATTTTAAAAAATTACCAAATTATTAGGGATCATATAAAATGATGTTTTAAGACTTTTATTATTTTACACTACTATTTTTTAACATCCAGATAATTTTTTATTCAATAAAAATACAAAAATTTCACAACCCTGTTGTAAAATTATCAAAAAAATTTTAAAATATGCATAATCATAATCTCTATAATATATAAATAGTTACATGTTGAAAGTTTTATGTGTGCAAAGTTATCCATATTTTTTGCTAATAGATACAAAATTTGAATAGAAAAATTTGCCAAAAACTATGTATTTTTTAAATTTGAGATGGTCATAATGTGACTTCCCTCGAGGCGAACAAGTTTTGCAACTGGGTCGACGGACAAAAATGGCACGAAGTTGTCAAAAATTTGTTTTTCCTATTTCTCTCTCCTCTGTTTCTCTTAATGTTTTCCCAAAAGCTTTTTGTTAGCCATGGAAATGAAATGAATAAGGATTAGGGATATTAGTGATTTAAGATATTTTGATTTTATATAAAAATAATAATATAATAATATTATTATAATTAATTTTCTATAGAAATTCATTTAGGGATTCTAAAAATTACAAAAAAATTCATAAGTTAACTTTTTTTTTTTTAAATTTGTTGAAATCGGTTATCAAAACAGATACATAACGGTCCCAAAACCCCCACTTATACCGACAGGTAATAATTTCTTAAGCAATTTCAACAACACAAAAAATATGAATAAAATAGCGAAGATAAAACACAACATTATAAATGTCCTGACAAAGATATATAGTTTGTGATTTGAACTTATAATGACTATTGAAATAATAATTGACTACTCTAGATCAAAATAATTCTTAAAACTTTTAAGGGTTTCACATCTTATCACTACCACTTTCTCTATTCCTTCTTGATTCATCTTTGGTTATGTCATGCTCACATTATTCTTAGAGCACACAACATACCCAAATGCTTGCATTATCAAATCACTCTTTATCAATTTGGTTCATCCTACTAACTTAAAAAACTCTTGAATTTGTAAAGGCATTAATGAATGTCTTAATTCCCTATTTAATCCATGTAGAAAACAATAACACTATTCTTTAATAGCAAGGATCAAATTTGGTGCGTACCTTGCCAACAAAGTAAACTTAGTACTATACTACACTATCTTACCTCTATTGTAAAGACCATTTTGCTCCCAGTTTCGTCCGGGACGAAATTGGATCGTCCGGGATGATCGGTACAAGTTGTGCAGGAAAGCATGTTTGGGCATGGATCGTCTGGACGAAAGTTGGATCGTCTGGACGAAATTCGTCCAGAGCCGATCGTCCAGGGACGATAATTAATTTCGTCGGGACGAAAATTCTCCAGAGCCAAGTCGTCTGTGACGGTAATTAATTTCGTCTGAACGAAATTCGTCCAGAGCATAGATCGTCCGAAACGAAGTTGCGATCGTCCGGTACGATCAGTCTGGATATATATAGAATGAGATATTTTCGAAAAAGAAAAGGACGTCAGGAGAGAGAAAAACGAAGGAAAAAGAAGGAAAAATGATTTTTGGGCGACTCCGGTCTATTTTCGTCCGTTGCTGTAGTTAAAGAAGTTGACCGACTCAAGGTAAGGCACATTTCACCTTTCTCAATTTTCAGAAACGAGATTTTGATGCGTTTTCTATTCTGAAATTTGTTTCCGTTAGCGAATAATTGATTTTATTTTGCACTGATAAAGGTTTTACCGCGTAACTTGGAAGTTTTATGATATATGTTCTGTGATTTTTGTAAGCTAATTCTGATGTGAGTTTCTGATGATTTTGATTGGTGATTGATGTCTTGCTGAGCTGTTAGCTCATCCTTATTTTCTACGTGGTTTTTAGGTTCTAGGAAAGGGAAGGAAGTCTTGGATTAGCTGTCCAGAGTCTGATCTGTGATTAGGTATTTTGTAATTTTGATTTTGTACAGTCATGGCTTATCTGTTCTGTTCTATTCTTTCTGTCTGAAGCCATGCACTGTATCTGTATATGATTATCGTGTGAAAGAAAAGATAGATGAACTGCGCTAAATTTGGATATTTATAGCAGCTCTGTATTTTTTTGTCTGTGTTATTTTGGAAGAAAGTTTTTGAAGCAAATTCTAAAGTCAGATCCTTGATTTGTTGGCTCCGTCGCGACCCGATGCGAGCGAGATCCGTCCCGGTCGGGTTGGGTCGTGACAAGCTTTAGTGGTATCAGAGCAATAGTTTTGGAATTTGGATTGTAAGACAGAGCTATAGAAAGTGATCTGTGAGTTTGTCTGGGGTAGGTCTGGTTTGTCTGGATTTTTATTTTATTCTTTTGTGCTTAGTTTTCTGTGTGATCATGGATCCGCCAGACCCAGATATGACAGATGGACAGAGTGCTAGTCAGGCAGCTCCGGTGGGTAGTACAGCCCCAGTGGTTGGTTCTGATACACTTTCTCAGTTTGCTACATTGATTGCTCAGATGATGAGCGAGACTCAGAGTAGAGCCTCTACTGTTCGATCTGAAGATATAGACAAACATATGCAGTTGTTTCTGAGATTAAAACCTCTGAGATTTGAGGGCACTGTTGAGCCCAGAGCAGCTGAAGAATGGTTGAGGAGGTTAGAGAAGACTTTTAACGGTATGCAGTGTCCGCCGGACAGGAAAATACCGTTGGCAGTTTTTCTGTTGGATAGGGAAGCAGAGCACTGGTGGATAGGCCAGCAGGAGGCGAAATTCCAAGGGAAGCTAAATTTTTGATTACTTGGGAAGAATTTTCTGAAGAATTTCGATCGTGGTTTGTACCTCCTTCTATACGACAGCAAATGCAGGAGACTTTTTTGAGACTTGTTCAGGGGAGCAGGACTGTGATGCAGTATGAGGCAGAATTTACTGCTTTAGCTCGTTATTCTCCACAGTTGGTAAGTACTTCTATGGAGAGGTGCTATATATTTCTGAGGGGACTACGAGATAGTCTGAGGCAGCCCCTGGTGCCATTTCATATTTTTAATTTCTCTGAGCTTGTGGAGAGAGCTCGTCTGTTAGAGAATGATTTGATGGCTACTCAGCAGCGGTGGACTGCGAGTAGGAAGAGGTTCGGGGGTGATACTTCTAGTAGTGGTTCCTCTGGCAAGAGGAGATTTGTTTCTGGAGACTCCAGGAGGAGTGGACAGTCAGGATTTTCTGGTACTGCCGCTACCGATACGAACAGTTCGGGATCAGTTAGTGGGACACCTGTGTGTCAAACTTGTGGACGACGACATTTTGGCCAGTGCTTCAGGACGACTGGTCAGTGCTTTAAATGTGGTCAGACAAGACATCGGATTGCAGAGTGTCCACAGACTAGATTTGATAGACGATCTGAGTTTCGATCTGATAGTAGACATGTTGGTTCAGCAGAAAGATTGCGGACTGTTCCTCCACGTACTATAACTGAAGGATTTTCTGATGGTAGAGGTGGTGGATCTAGTTCTGTGGTACGGAAACTACCTACTAGTTGTCAGCGGGAGTCTAGTGGTTCAGTAGCTACAGCTCCAGTTCAGCCTCGAGTGTATAGTTTGAGTCAGCAGGAGGCTCGAGATGCTCCGGATGTGGTGACATGTACGATTTATATTTCTGATCAGCCCTGTCGTGTTTTGTTTGATTCTGGAGCCAGTCACTCGTTTCTTTCCGAGCATTGTTTCGATGCTTTGCATCTGGATTCTGTTTTGTTATCGGTTTCTCTTTCTGTTATTTTGCCGGCTGGAAGTAATTTGATTGCCCGGAAGCTTTGTTTTTGTGAGATTGATATTTCTGGCAAGAAGTGGAAATCAAGTTTGATTTTGTTGTCGATTTCTTCTTATGACGTGATTTTGGGTATGGATTGGCTGAGTCTGTATGAGGCTCAGATTGACTGTTTAAAGAAGCAAGTGAGTTTGTTTATGGATGGGGAAAGATGTATCTTCCAAGGATTATGAGGTGTTCTATCCTGCCTGATTTCTGTATTTGAAGTCAGAAGAATGTGGAAGAAGGGATGCCCGGTATTTTTGGCTTCTATACGGGATATGAACATAAATGTGGATTCTATTTCTGATATCCCGGTTGTACGAAAGTTTTCTGATGTATTTCCTGAAGAATTGGTTGGTTTACCTCCGGATAGAGATGTTGAGTTTTCTATTGATATTTTTCTGGGTATAGCTCCGATATCGAAAGCTCCGTACAGGATGGCACCGAAGGAACTTTCTGAGTTGAAAGTTCAACTCTAGGAGTTGGTAGATAGAGGATTTGTTTGTCCTAGTGTTTCTCCTTGGGGAGCACCAGTACTGTTTGTAAAGAAGAAAGACGGAACACTCCGTATGTGTGTTGATTACAGAGATTTGAATAAAGTCGCGATTAAGAATAAGTATCCATTACAACGGATTGATGACTTGTTTGATCAACTTTCTGGCTCTTCTGTATTTTTAAAGATTGATTTGAGATATGGATATTATCAGGTAAAAGTGAAGGAAGCTGATGTGTTGAAGACAGCTTTCAGTACTCGGTACGGGCACTACGAGTTTTTGGTTATGCCTTTTGGAGTAACCAATGCACCTACTATTTTCATGGATTTGATGAACAAAGTGTTCAATGAGTATCTGGATCAGTTTGTGATCATCTTTATCGATGATATTCTGGTATATTCTGCTTCTGAAGAAGATCATGCTAGACACTTGAGCATTATGTTGGAGACTTTGAGGCAGCATCAATTGTATGCTAAGTTTTCCAAGTGTGAATTCTGGCTAAAGAGCATTTCTTTTCTGGGGCATGTGGTAAGCGGTGAAGGTATTTATGTTGATCCCCAGAAGATTCAAGCTGTTGCTGATTGGCCAAGGCCTACTACGGTATTTGAGGTACGTAGTTTCTTAGGCATGGCTGGATATTATAGGAAATTTGTGAAGGGATTTTCTCAGATTTCTACACCTCTTGCGAGATTGACTCAGAAGTCAGTAGTTTTTGTTTGGACATTGGAGTGTGAGGCTAGTTTTCAGAAGTTGAAGGATTGTTTGACTTCAGCTCCAGTGTTAGCACTTCCGTCAGGTACGGAAGGATTTCAAGTGTTCAGTGATGCTTCAGTGAAAGGTTTGGGCTGTGTTCTGATGCAGTATGGTAGGGTAATTGCTTATGCTTCGAGACAATTGAAACCACATGAAAAGAATTACCCAACGCATGATTTGGAATTAGCTGCAGTTGTGTTTGCTTTGAAGATTTTGCGTCATTATCTGTATGGCGTCAGATGTGAGATCTTCACGGACCACAAGAGCTTGAAGTACATATTCACTTAGAAGGATCTTAATTTGAGGCAAAGAAGGTGGCTTGAGTTGATCAAGGACTACGACCTGACGATTCAGTATCAGTCTGGTAAGGCTAATGTGGTAGCAGACGCTTTGTGCAGGAAATCTTCTGGCTTATCAGGTATTCAACTCACTTCTGATGAGTATTTGATACGAGATATGAAAAGATTACAGTTAGAGGTGATTTCCCCTACTGGTCCGGATTCTGGTATTTTGACCCAGATGAACATCTAGGGAAGACTGGAAGAAAGGATTCAAGAAGCTCAGAAGTCGGATTTTGACTATTTAAAGTTAATTTCTCAGATTGAATCTGGTAAGAAGCCTGAACTTTGAGTTTCTGATTCTGGTGTTATTTTCTGCAAGAACAGGTTGTGGATTCCTGTGTTTGGAGATCTGAGGAAAGAGATTCTGTATAAATCACATCATTCAGGCTATACGATTCATCCGGGAAATGGCAAGATGTACGGAGACATTAAGAGTTTGTTCTGGTGGCCTGGAATGAAAAAGGATGTAGCGGATTTTGTTTTGAAATGCGAAGCCTATCAGTTGGTAAAGGCAGAGCACCAGCGACCAGGAGGTCTTTTGCAGTCGTTTCCTATCCCTGAGTGGAAATGGGAGGAGGTAACGATGGACTTTGCTATGGGTTTTCCTCGATCTAGGCAAGGACACGATGCCATTTGGGTGATTGTGGATCGATTGACAAAGTCTGCACATTTTCTTCCGATCAGGCAGACGGATCCGGTGGATAAGTTGGCACAAGTATATGTGAAGGAGATTGTCAGATTACATGGTGTGCCTAAAGTGATTGTATCTGATCGAGATGGATGGTTTACTTCTAGACTTTGGAAGGGTATTCAACAAGGATTGGGTACGAAGTTGCATTTCAGTACGGCATTCCATCCGCAGACTGATGGACAGTCTGAGAGGACTATCCAAGTACAAGAAGATCTTCTGAGATTATGTGTTTTGGATTTTGGAGGAAACTGGGAAGATCATATTCCTTTGATCGAATTTGCTTATAATAACAGTTTTCAATCCAGTATTGGTATGTCACCTTATGAGACTCTGTATGGCCGAAAGTGTAGAACTCATTTGACTCTAATTGAGGTAGGAGATAGACAAGAAATGGGTGATACATTTGTGGATGAAACTGTTAAGAAAATCAACTTGATTAAAGAAAGACTGAAAGCTGCACAAGATTGACAATAGAAGTATTACAATAAGAAGCACAGATTTGTTGAATTTTAGATTGGTGACTTTGTATATGTCAAAGTCAGTCCGATGAAAGGAGTCAGCAGATTTAGAAAAGTGAGTAAGCTCAGTCCAAGGTATGTTGGACCTTTTGAAATTCTTGAAAGGATTGGTAAGTCTTCTTATAGATTGTTACTATCTGATCAGATGTTTGATGTGCACAATATTTTTCACGTATCTACTTTGAGAAAATGGATATCTGATTCTGAAAAGAAGTTTTCTGCTGATGAGATTGAGATTCAGGAGAATCTGCAATATAAAGAAGAACATGAGTTGATTTTGGCTTACGACATTCGTAAGTTAAGAAGTAAACAAATCCCTATGGTTAAAGTTCAGTGGAAGCACAGAACAGCACGAGAAGCAACGTGGGAGAAGGAGTCGGACATAAGGCAGTTGTATCCGTATCAGTTTTGATTGAGTTTTGGATTGGCAATGTCGAGGACGATATTTTTCTGAAGTTGGGGAGATTGTAAATACCATTTTGCTCCCAGGTTTGTCCGGGACGAAATTGGATCGTCCGGGACGATCGGTTCAGGTTGTGCAGGAAAGCATGTTTGGGCATGGATCGTCTGGACGAAAGTCGGATCGTCTGGACGAAATTCGTCCAGAGCCGATCGTCCTGGGACGATAATTAATTTCGTCGGGACGAAAATTCTCTAGAGCCAAGTCGTCTGTGACGGTAATTAATTTCGTCTGAACGAAATTTGTCCAGAGCATAGATCGTCCGGGACGAAGTTGCGATCGTCCGGTACGATCAGTCTGGATATATATAGAATGAGATATTTTTGGAAAAGAAAAGGACGTCCGGAGAGAGAAAAATGAAGGAAAAGAAGGAAAAGTGATTTTTGGGCGACTCCGATCCATTTTCATCCATTGATGTAGTTAAAGAAGTTGACCGACTCGAGGTAAGGCACATTCCGCCTTTCTCAATTTTCAGAAACGAGATTTTGATGCGTTTTCTGTTCAGAAATTTGTTTTCGTTAGCGAATAATTGATTTTATTTTGCACTGATAAAGGTTTTACCGCGTAACTTTTGGTATGTCTCTGGAATGTTAATTGTGAACATTTTGAGTATTTTTGGGAAGATTTTTACCAGATATTTTGGATTCTGTGGTGTTTTAAGCGAACTGTAATTTATCAGGATGTTGAAAAAGGTTTTGTCAGTACAATGAAAGTCTTGTAATGTTGTTGTGAATGTTCTGTGGTAATTTGGTAAATTTCTGAATCTGTGCATTTTGTGTAAATTTCGTATACTGCCGTTATGCCGCTGAATTTTCGTACGATTTCTGAGATGATTTGAATATAAATTGTGTATATGCTATAAAAAGGGAGTTATAAGGGGCCAGAATCCGTCGAGATTATGTAAGTGTTAGGGAATGGAGTTATAAGGGGTCAGAATCCGTTGAGATTCTGTAAGTGTCAGGGAATGGAGATATAAGGGGCCAGAATCCGTCGAGATTCTGTAAGGGTCTGGAGAATCTGAAATCTGATATGTGATATGTTATCTGGAACATGATGTTTGATATCTGAGATCTGTTATGTGACTTATTTGATCTGTTTTATGAATCCTCTGATATATGTATGATTCTGGTTATTCCGTACGATTCTATCTGTTCTGTGACTTGGAAGTTTTATGATATCTGTTATGTGATTTTCGTAGGCTAATTCTGATGTGAGTTTCTGATGATTTTGATTGGTGATTGATGTCTTACTGAGCTGTTAGCTCATCCTTGTTTTCTACGTGGTTTTCAGGTTCTGGGAAAGGGAAGGAAGTCTTGGATTAGCTGTCCAGAGTCTGATCTGTGATTAGGTATTTTGTAATTTTGATTTTGTACAGTCATGACTTATCTGTTCTGTTCTATTCTTTCTGTCTGAAGCCGTGCACTGTATCTGTATATGATTATCTGGTGAAATAAAAGATAGATGAACTGCGCTAAATTTGGATGTTTATAGTAGTTATGTATTTTTTTTTGTCTGTGTTATTTTGGAAGAAAGTTTCTGAAGCTAATTCCAAAGCCAGATCCTGGATTTGTTGGCTCCGTCGCGACCCGATGCGAGCGGGATCTGTCCCGGTCGGGTTGGGTCGTGACATATATATTCCAATTTGATGAAAGCTTTCTGTGTTTATCATCAAATTAAAGGAGGTACAAACTATATCCTGAACGCTATAGTGAATTCATCCCAACTAAGCCCTACATTTACCTTCCCCTAAAACCTCTCTCGTTGTTATTATATTCACCATCTCAAATCCTTTTTTTAAAACAGAAACACTATTAGTGACAGTTTCATTTTCTCTAGATACTACATGTTATAAAAAATCTTCTCTATCCTTAGTAACCAATCTTCTACATCATAGAATCCTACAACTCCTTTAAACATTGGGGGTTTCAATTTATGAAATATCTATAAATATTTATCCCCTTCTTTCTCCTTGCTCCTAGATGTCTTGCTCTATATATCACCCATTACTTGTGCTGAAACAATGGACCAGTATATTTCTCATTTGATATAGTTTTCTCTTGTAGCTCCATTTCAACTATTCACTTATGAAAATCTTGTAAGAAAAATTCACACATGTAATTAATTATGCATGCAAAAAATCATAATAACCTACCTAATCTTATTTTACTCACAACCAATTCCTACATCTCTTATTTATAATTCAATTCTACCAACAATTGCTATGATACCAAGCTTGTCATGCCCCAAAATCTAATTTGGAAGTATTCATTTCTTTTATCTTTTAAAAATGACAATAACAACCATAGTTATTTATTTTCTTTTATTAAAAATATAAATATATGTGAAAATGAATTTATAGATTAAAATATCAATATACATCTATATTCATTCTCTAAAAATCATATATAACACTAAAGAGTCATACAAATATGGCACCATTCTTTTCACTTATGAGTACAAAAGAATAGCAAGATATAAAAAGAAAAAAAATAATAAAAAATCTTAAAAAACCTATAACAAATCAGTTTCATACTCTTGATCAACTCTTCTAACTTGTAATCATTTAAATTGCATATATAATGAGCTAAAAGTCTAGCATATCACTAAATTCTACAAGTAAACTCAAAGCACAATAAAGAAATATCATGCATGTCATTAGCCAATTCATACCAGTAGTAATCAATATAATAAAAAATCTTTGTAGAAATAGTAAATCATATGTAGTAAGAGTAAAATCTATAAACAAGTAAGCCAATAAACCATCATGGATATCGAATTGATAAAGTAATTATTGTAGCAATACTATCAAATTTATATACAAATGATATTTGACTATTCTATATAAGTATCAATTAATATCTTATATCACATGCTAAGTAATTAAAATCATATGCTAAGTGACAGTAATACTAATAGTATAATTATCATCAATAACAGTAATAATATCCATAAAATTAGTGGTAACAATAGTAAAATAGTACAATAATAGTAATCATTATAATAATAAAATAATATAGGGATAGAAGTATAATAAAAATAAATTAATGTAGTAATATGTATTCCAATAATCATACTAAATAAATAAGAAGTTATGGCTTGTGTAGTGTTTTTTCTATTAGTTAATAAATCAATAATAAGTAACCATTGGCTTAGTAAACAGAATCATCACTTTTTATTTGTCAGCATAGTAATAACTCTTTATAACTCTCAATTAGTATATCAAGTGAACTAATAAAGGATAAAACCAAATCATAGTATATTTTAATATAAAGCCTATCCATTCATTCATAATACTTGTATTACAAGTATGCTTGTATAAAAATAAGAAAAAATAATTTCTTCGTAAATTGTATGAAATACAATAACTTCAATTTTACCTAATAAAATTATGAAATCAATAAGTCAGAATGTTACGAGATAAAAAACTCACTAAATCCAGAGAAAATATAGAAAAATCAATTTGGAAGAAGTTAGATAGCTGAAATCAAAATTTTTGAAAATAGGACTAGGATAAAAGTCACCTATCACAATTTGAGTGATTTTAGTAAAAGCAATGAAATAAATCGGTGACCAAAATTCAAGTTTTCTCTCTCTCTCTCTCTCTCTCTCTCTCTCTCTCTCTCTCTCTTTATATATATATATATATATATATATATATATATATATATATATATATATATATATATATAATATTTTAGTGCATAGAGCCACTACCCTCCACCATAGTGCTGCATGCTAAATTAAAAATTACTATAGAACATAACCTTCAATGTTGTGGTGGTAACTTCTAGCACCGTTGCGCTTATAGGTCCAGCACCGCAAAATTCAAAAGTTAGGCATCGAAGCGCTCTAGTTCAAACAAAAATTTAGATTTTTATTATTAAATTTATTTTAAAAAATATTCGGTTGTTATAACTTTGACCTTATTTTTAGGCACGCATCAATTCAAGTTTTAACTAATTATGAACAAAAATTGGTTCTAGTGAAGCCAAACCATTTTGTGCGATTACTCAAATGGGTCATAGAGATCAATGAGTTTCAAATAATATATATGTGTGGACTTCCAAAAGAGCACCGCACGAACGGGTCAATTGGAAGGGACAGATTGGATCGTGCATATGACTAACCATTGGGGATAGAGGCTTTCACCAACACACCTTGATGGGTAGAAATATACACGACCTAGTCACGGGTTTCTCCCATCCGATGTAAGAGTTCGAATGGGATTTAGTAGATGTGGGACCGAGTTTCCCACGGGCGCAAGCCCCCATGGTTAATTACATCCCAGGCCGGAGCCTGAGAAAACTCTCGATTAAGGATTATACATTATCCCCTCCTAAATTTGGATCGACACGAGGGTATAGACTAGGAAGTCCTATATAAAAGGAAGAATAGTCCGAAGGGCTAAATCAACATGCGTGGCTTATACCGGCACTCGGAGGCTCTAGGGTACTAAATGGAAACTAGAGAAAGAAAATCAGGCAATCAATAACATGCGTGAGAGAAAAGATGGAGGTGGCGTCATCCTGTAACACAGATAAGTAGGATTTAGGGTCCCTAAAAAGAAGGGACCTACCTACTATTTAAGGCATACTACGAGACTGAATGTAGTAGCCTCGAATCCTAAATCTAGATTGGGCTTAGTGCTCTACGAAACACTAAGACCCGTGTCCTAGCTAATGTAGTGCAAAACCTGGACTTACCCCGGCCTGGATTGGGGGATCCAGCTAACCACCTAATCGCTTTAAAACCATGATATCAAGCCATTTATGATAGATGGGTGGGAGGTATAGTTATTTGTAAATAGGACCAACATCTAGAGAATTTCATAAATGGTCCTGGACTTATGTGGGTCAGATGCTTCTAACTAATGCAATTAAATTTTAATTAAATTGGTTTCTAATGCAATGTATGCTAGTTGAAATGTCAGCTCATGAATGCTATAAAATTTTAAAAACAGGCTTAATATAAAATAATTTTTAGAAAAGACTGAGTCTCCCTAGGTCCGGCACTTCATCCTCATAGGCCAGATTATCCGGACTCTACCCGCAGGCAGGGAGATGTCTTATTAAAAGGAGAGAGAAGATGCAGTAATATGCATGCGACCCCGGACGGTTCCGGCAGTTCCCTATATTCATTAAGTTTCTATGTTATTTAAACTTAAATTTTTAGAAATTAGTTATGAGTATAAAACATTTTATAGTCCTCAGAAGAGCCTAACGGATTCCAGGCAAAAATAAAATCGACATGCAAGAAAGAAACCTAGAAAAGACAGATATTTCTACTGCACAACCAGGAAAGCACGTCAATATAAATCCCAAAATAAATCATCTAAATGTCCATATACAAACTGCCCTTATTATAACCAGAATTTGCAGAAAATAAAGTGGCCGGGCACCACTGCCAACAACCCGGATTTCTAAGCCTATGACAGACGCCAACAACTTTGAGTGGGATATTGGGTCTTCAATCTTTAGCTTTCTAGATGTCTTCTCCTTGGGTTTTTTGGATCACACCTCTTTGGGCTCCTTGTATCTCACCTCCTTGGACTCCTTGGATCTCTGCTTCTTGGACTCCTTGGATCCGTCGTGGCTTGAATATCCAAACGAAGAGACGATTCTCCCCAGCAGGGGTGTATTGTCTTTTCTCTTCGGATATCTAAAGCCATCCAACTCAGTCTTCCAAATAGAAGAAGACTCTCCCCTTTAGGGATGCCTTCTTCTTTTGGAATCCGAGTTGGATAAGAATATCCCGACTCATTGATGTTTTCACAACTCTTAACAATTATTATAAATATTACATTCATTGAAAGTAGAAAATTCTAGACTCCCTGCATGGTTATCCTAATAAAAATCCCAAGCAGTTTATATAAAAATAAATAGCTAACACCATTGACCCTGTGCCAAGCCATGCTCTTAATTATGAGGGCTAAGCAGCTCCACCTGTGCAATCATAATTAATTTAACCCTCATTTTATTTAGGGGGAGCCGAGCAAGTACCTGCATAAAATATTATTAGAAATCATGACATTGCTCCCCCTTTTATTAATTTGAGCATGACCACCTGCACGAAAGAATAGTATATATATATATATATATATATATATATATATATATATATATATATATATATATATATATATATATATATATATATATATATATATATATATATATATATATATATATATATATATATATCGTTCCTAACCTAGGGGTAGATCTATCGCTCATCAGATCATCCACAGAGTGCAGAAAAGGTAAGCAAACACACCAATCATTTTTTTTCAAACAACATGCAATGAAATCCACGAAAGCTCCGGCACACAACAGAAAAGTAAAACCCAGCGGCCTAACCTAGATCTAGAAGTGGTGCCCTAGTATACAATTCTATGTGTGTGTGAGGCCAGTGTGGTTTGGATAGGTCCTAAGCAGGGTAGTTAATTAAAGTTATCTAGAATTCAGGTTTGTTAGAGGTCTGAAAAAAGATATTTTAATTGAAATTTAAATATTAGTGAATTAAGATGTATTTTAATTGTTTCAGTTTGTTGATCAGTTTTAAGAGCTTAGAATACTGATATTTAAAGTTTAAGTGATATTAGTCAATTTTAGAAAGTTCTAGGTCCTCCTAGGAACTAAGCTAAGGGTCCAAAAAGTCATTATGAGAAAAAGGCTAAGTCTGGATCTCCTATCACCTTAGGAAAATACTAGACCTTAACACGAGTAGTTAGACAGGTAGTACACTGAAATTGGAGTTTTCTAGGCAAAGTTATAAATTTTCTAAGTTTCGGGCCCTAAATGAACTATGGTTGACCAAAACGTTGACTTTCTAATCTAGACCAATTTCTGGAACTCTAAGATTTTTAATAAATAATAGACCATAATTGGAGTCTAATTCAAGTGAGTTTGCCTAATTTGGAATTTTCTACAATTAGTTATGGATTTCTAAAGATCGGGTAATTAAAGGAATTTTCTAAATTTTCTAATAAAGGGCTGTTTTTATAGTTTTGATCCGAACAAACTCCAAACTAATTGGGATTACTCCCAAAGGTCAAGAATGACCTGATAAAGTGTTCCCAAATGTTTGGGGAAAATTTGGGATTTTTAATAATTTTTAATGAATTATTGGGGGCAAAATAGTAAATTCCATCTATGATCAAATTGGGGGCCAACCTGAAGTCAAACTAGGGAGCCCTATTTATCTAAGGTCAATGATCAGATTCTGATTAGTTCAAGGTATTATGGATAATTTTTTGACCTAAGGTGTATTTACTGTAATTTTTGGAAGGTCTCGGAGCCTTATTTAGCGGGTTAGTTAGGGCTGGTTATCTAAGAGGTCTAAAGACTCATAAAAATTACTAAAAAATTCTGAGAAGCTTATGATGTCACTAAGTTTAAGTTTTAAAATTTTCATGTCAATCCAGAATCTATCCTAGCTCCTAGAAAACTTCTAAGTTCGCTAGACGGGTCCTTAATTATTGTATTTAGGGTGTCACTACGTTATAGGAGTTAAGAGTGATGTTTTATCTAACCCTCAAGGTAATAAATGCATGGGAAACATACAAAAAATAAACACGCCATGTCCTTAGATCTAGGAGAGCCTAAACTAAGTGCTCGTGGTGTATCTTATACATGCAAACTACGAATAATAAGAAAGTAAAGACACCTAAAGAAAGGATTAGTGAATAATTGGGGCTCAACCATTCACTAACCCACTCCCCCATGATTTTCTCTTCATGCATAGAAGCTATGTTTAAAATTTCATGGAAGTGAATCTCTCAAAAATTAGGATTTAAAATAATAGTTGTTTCAAAGTAATTTTAAAATACTTTATAAATACATATTTATATAGATTTTTGGAAAATACGATAATTTAAAATAGATCACATTTGTATCTACATAAGTATAGGAGAGATTCACTGGCCACTCGATCGAGCTTTCAAAAAGATTTGAAAATAATTTGTAATTTTAAAATATTTATAATAATAAATATTTAAATAATAGTAAAAATACTCAAAATAGCAATCTAAGACATAAATCTATCAAATCAGTAAAAATCAGTGACTGAAAATAATCTTAAAATAAAATTCATATTTTTCTGAAAAATTCAAGGGGTTATACGTCAAAATCCGATTCAAAACGAGGATGTTATGATTTTTTAAAGTTTAAATACAATAATAGAATATTTTTAAAATAGTGTCCTTTTTACTGTTTTCAAAATAGTTGCAGATATAGCTATCATTTTTAAACAATAATGGTCTCAAATTGTACAGAATTCAAATACGAACAAAATAAGGTGCTGTGCATAAAAAACGGATTTTAAATGAGAAAGTTATGTATTTTCGAAGTTTAAATACAATAATAGAATATTTTTAAAATAGTGCTCTTTTGTTGTTTTCAAAATAACTACCGGTATACCTAATATTTTGAAACAAATATGATTCCAAATAGTGCAGAATTCAAATACAATCAAAACAAGGTATTGTGCGTCAAAAATGGATTTAAAACGAGAAAGGTATGAATTTTTAAAGTTTAAAGTAATAAAAGGATTTAAAAATAATTTAAAATTGCAAGAATTTAAAAATAATTATTAAAATAGGATAAAATAATATTTTATAAAAGTAATTAAGGGATGTTTGAATTTTGAAATTCAAAATTCATGGAGGAAATTAAGGATTTTAAATTCAAAATTCATGGAGGGAATTAAGAAGGCTTTAATGCTTCCTTAATTTTGAAGGTTGTATTTAAAATAAATTAAGTCATCCTAATTAAGTCAAAATCCAATGGAGGGAAAATTTTAAAAACTTTCATAAAATAAATTTTATAATTTATGAAAGAATTTGAATTTCAAATTTGAGAAAATTTGAATTCAAAGACAAACTAAATTATGACAATCCAAAATTAGGAATTACTTAAAATAATAATAATATTAAACATAATAAATATAATTTTTAAATAAATAATGATAATAATAATACAAAAAAAAAAGATTTTTTTTAAATGAAGAAAAGAAAAGAGAAAAAAAACTTCATTCTCTCGATCGAGACATCTAAATTTTAAACATAGATTAGTATCATGAAGAGAAAGCATTGGGTGATATTTGAAAGATCTAAAAAACACTTATAAAAAATATATATATATATATATTTAAGTGTAGTGACCTAGATCTAAAGTTTTGAGGAATCTCACCGTTGTATCTTCAAGTTCTTTATACGGTTGAGCTTGTAGTTTGTCCTCGTATATTTCTCTAGTTGAAATCACGATCAAACAAGCTCTGGATCAACCAGATCGAGGCCTTGGATGGATCTAGCCTTGATCTCGTTGAGGATCGCCGCCGACGGAGTTTGACCGGTGGATTTGAGTGGAAGAAGGAGAGAGAAGCTGGAAGAGCTCTCACACCAAGAAGTTAGGGTTGAGAGTGGCTAGGGAGAGAATAGAAGCCCACCTCTCATGAAGTCCTAAAAGTGTATTTAAATGATCAAGGCCTTAGATCTATGGCTATGATTCATCCTAAGGCTAATTAGAAGGGAATTAAGATGATTTAGCCGTCGATTTGATTGCTTGATTTAAGAACAAATTTGAGCTAAAAAAATTAAAAATATTAAATTAAAATCAAGCTCAAAATTAGATCTGATTTGGGTCAATTTAGAATTTAACTTGATTTGCCCAAATTAACCCAATTAAATTTAAATAAAATGACGACTCAAATCATAACAAACTCGACGTGGCCAAGGCGGACTAATCGAGTTTAATCAAACCTGATCGAACCTAATTCGACTCAACTCGAGCTGATTCGTGCTCGAATTGAACCCAATGTGGCTTGATTAAATCAATCAAAGACCCTCAATGACACTCGAACAAAAATCGAGGTCAACAATATGATGAGGACTACTATCAAGGCATGGACGTGTGTTGAATTTTGCCTGACTTCATTATAATTGGTCTGGAAGAAGAGTAAACCATCAAAGAAGACTTACTATAGACTCTTTATATTGATGGGGCCGCTCGAGCAAAAGAAGTTAGCTTCAAATTCAAATAGCTATAATCAATAACCAACTTGATTACAAAGAATTGATCTCTTGCTTAAGGTTTTCTATTAAATTAGGTGCAAAACACTCTAACCATATATGAAGAAAGAGAAGAAGCTCTTCAGAAAGACTTGTTTAAACTCAAAATGAAATTATGAAATTTGGATATTACAAAATTGAGCATATCCTCTTAGAATATATCCAATTTGTAGACTTAATTTCTAAAATAGAAAATCCTTATAGAGGACCCATAATAGATCTTACTCACTCAGTAATTAAATAATCAAAAGAAATGGATGTCAATCAACCCTTGAGGCCAAGCTTGGTGGTTTCATTTTTCAAGTATTTTAAGTTGGTAAATGTTAGAGATCCTATATGACTTAAAATCAAGCCATGAATATGAGTTTCCAAGTTCTACAATTCAAATATTTGAGAAAAGTCTTTTCAAAACGGTTATGTAGTGCTTAGAAAAGTAAAAGTTATAGCTTGACAATTGATACTTCGCATTAAGGATCTACTTAGGAAGGTCCTACATTATTGAAGAAGTAGTTGGCATGTATTGATTATAGACTTATGTTGTCTAAGAAGTATCAAGAACATTGAATGTAGATGACTTTAAAATCTTTTATACATATTTTTTTTTCTTGTAAATTTTTATTCAAAGAAATGTATGAAACTTTCAACCAAGCCGCCCCCAAAGTTACATAGAATAGAGAGCTCAGTGCCACGACAACAATTCCTGGTGCCATCGCGCTTTAAGCATTGATGGACTTTCCAGCCCCAGCGCTACAGTGCTGTCATATGGGTCAGATTTGCATGTTTTTTTTTTTCCAAAAAAATATTATTTTAAACTTTTAGGTTATTACATTGACTCTCTAACAAATTTAAGGTATGAGGTAATAAGAAAAATTAAATATAATTTTGTATAGTAAAAAGTTTTTAAATTATTCTATGTATATTAAAAAAATGATGTATTTGATATGTGAGCTCCTTGTCAATGTAACATTTAAGTAGAGATTAATTCATGCAGGTGCAATGTTAGTTGTGCATTACAAAAACTTATATGGTCTCATCTTAGTTGTATCTTTTCTTTTCTTTTTTTGGTAAATGAAATTTATATTTATAGCATTGTTTTATTTTTCTTTTTTAACCTTTTAAAAATAATGAAAGAAAAGCAGGAAACACATATGATACCTTTCAAGACTTGCTAAACTTTAAAGATCAATATTTAAAGATTATATGTAGCAAGACAATTATGACTTAGACTTCATTTGTGACAGCTTTCTTACTGCTTCTTAAAACAATTTTTTAGTACACAAATTTTAATTTTTGTACTGAAAAGTTATTTGAAGAAGCAATAAGAAAGTCATCCCAAACAAAGCCTTAGACTTCATTTGGAACGCTTTTCACACTGCTTCTTAAAGCAGCTTTCTAGTATAAATCAAAACTTTTGCATTATAAAACTGCTTTAAGAAGCTGTACGAAAGCCGTCCCAAATGAAGCCTTATTTATTTATCTATTTTTCTATAAGGGCCCATAAGTTAATGAAAAGATAAACCTTTTTAGTTATTAAACTAATTAATTATTTAAAATGACATGTCATCCATTTGTTTTTCTTTTTTGGAAGAGAAGGAATGGGGCTCTATTTCTCGCTAAAGAGAGAAATCAACCATTCATAACTAAAAATAAAATAGATTAATCGTCATGAGTGTATAATATGTTTCTTAAAACAATAAATTTTAATTTTAAATATAGTATATAAATAATTAAATTAAGCTAACTATTTTATTGTATTTAAAAATATATTATATAAATAGGTTAATAAATGTATCGACGGCACCAGATTCAAAAGAAACTACAGTTCCTTCTTCCCCAACTCCGGCGAAGCACGCAGAGGAAACGACTGTCAAAACGGTCTCTGACAACACCCATGTGCCTTTACATGAGTGGAGAAATCAAATAATAAAGTAACCAATAAGAGAATGCCATGTGGCCACTACTTACTTACAAAGCTACAAATAGAACAGTGACATCTGTCACGACATTCAATTATAAATACATCTTGTATTCATACACAAAAGGTAATGAAGATTACTGTAGCACTTCATCTTCTTCATCTCCGGTACCTATGAATATATGTCTTCAACTCAACAGGTTGTTGAAGTTCTTCAAAATGTAACTTATCTTAGCCTATTGGTTGGCTGCTTATGCTTTTAATCAAGATATAATGAGTTCAAAGCCTCAAGAGGATGTATATGGTTCAAATTGCTCAAAACATAAATATATATATATATATAGTCACTTAACACTAATTTTATATATATATATATATATATATATAGTCACTTAACACTAATTTTGTTTTTAATTTTCTAATATTTTATTCTTTTTTTTAATATTTATTTTATTTGTTAAAAAGAATTAATTCTTTCAACTTCAGGCTGACAAGTGACAATCTATAAAATCATGATCTTCATTGAGTTTAAGATATTTTAAAAGTTTAAATATATTATTGATTTTATAAGCAACTGAAAGAAATTTATTATTATATGAATTTATTTTATATTTTTGTAATTTATTAAATCATTATAAAATATTTTTAAATTTTAAAATATTATATTATATTATTATGTCCCTATTCATATATTTATCATGTATATTTAATAATAGATGTAACTTATATCTGTGACTTATCATATTTGCATTATTCTATCGATCTCGACACATCATAGCTCTGATCTACTTTCATGATAAAAATAATTGTAGAATTATCTGACTCTCAACCATAGATTCTATTTTTAATGACTATGATTGAATCCACCGAAAAAGGGGTGTAAATATTTGACATGACCCAAAAATTCGACTCGAATCAAACCAGTAAATTCCAGGTTATGGCAAACCTGTTTGTTAAAAAGGTAGGGTTCGAGTTCAACAAACATACCCGTTTCAAAAATCGGGTTGGGTTCGGGTTGACCCAGAAACCCGAGAATAACCTAGAACTAACCCAACCAGAAATCGGATTTCTGAAATCCCATAGGTCGTAGGCTAGCTCCTCACGGAGCGCACTGTGCCACGGACCCGTCTGTATCTTTCGTCCACCAACGACACTCGGCTCATCGTCCACCACTCCGTGAGGCCCCACTGTCCCGTCATCGTCCTTCCCTGCCCGTTTGCCAGTCCAACAAGTTCGCCCGTCCTGCTAGTTTGCCAGTTCACCATCTGCCTCTTCGTACGGCCCAGCCATCCCAAATGAAGCCCTAGGCTTTAAAGATTATATGTAGCATGACAATTAAGACTTAGGCCTCATTTAGGATGACTTTTTTACTGTTTCTTAAAGTAAATTTTAAAACAAAAATTTTAATGTTTGTACTACAAATTTGTTTTAAGAAGCAATAAAAATGTCGTCCCAAATGAAGCCTTTGGCTTCATGTGGTCCTATTTTCATACTGTTTCTTTAAACATCTTTTTAGTAAAAAAAAAATAAAACTTTTGTATTTTAAAACTACTTTAAGAAGTAGTGCTAAAGCCGTCCCAAACGAAACCTTATTTACTTATTTATTTTCTATAAGGGCCCATAAGTTAATGAAAAGAGAAACCTTTTTAGTTATTAGACTAATTAATGATTTAAAAAGCCATGTCATCCATTTGTCTATTTTGGAAGAGAAGGAATGGGGCTCTATTTGTGGCTAAACAGAGATATCAACCATTCATAACGTTCATGCTCAGCACGTGTCAAACACTTTGTGTGTGTGCCAACTAAAAATAAAATAGATTAATGACCATGATTGTATAATATGTTTCTTAAAAAAAAAAATTTAATTTTAAATGTAGTATATAAATAATTAAATTAAGCTAATTATTTTATTGTATTTAAAAATATATCATATAAATAGGTTCATATATTTATCATGTATCTTTAATAATAGATGAAACTTATATCTGTGACATATCATATTTGCATTATTGTATCCATCTCAATACATCATAGATGTGCTCTACTATCATGATAATAATAATTGTAGAATTATCTTATTCTCAACCATATATTTTATTTTTAATGGATATGATTGAATCCAGCGATAAAGGGGTGTCAATATTTTACACGACCAGAAAATCCGACTCGACCAACCTATAAATTTTGGGTTAGGGTCAACCTGTTTATCAAACAGGTTGGGTTCGGGTTCAACAAGCATACCCGTTTCAAAATTTGGTTCGGGTTCAGTTTGACCTGGAAACCTGAGAATGACCCAGAACTGACCCGACCAGAAATCGGATTTTGGAAATCCCAAAAGCCATTGGCTAGCTCCGCACAAACACACTGTGCCACCGACCCAACTCTGTTGTCACACCGACGGCGCTCGGCTCATTGTCTGCCTCTCCGCGAAGCCATACTGTCCTGTCGCTGTCCTACCCTGCCCGTTTGCCATTCCAACGAGTCTGCCTGTCTTGCTAGTTTGCCAGTTCACCATCCGCCTCTTCGTACGACCACACCGTCCCGCTGCCTTGCCGCCATCCTACACTCCTACCTGTTTTACAATCCAAGAAGTTGTTGAGTGCTGACCCGTCGGTGATCTGCCAAGTGCTAACATGATCGGCCGTCGGTGAACTGCCGAGTGTTGACCTACCACCAACAACCAACACCTCCTTTAATGATGTTCCTTCCCGCAAGACAATGACGGGTTGGCGGGTCGTGTTGGGTTGACTCGGATCTGAAGTGAGTCGGGCTCAGGTCCGAGAAAATGACCCATTTTAAAAAACGGCGCGAATTCGAGTTGGATCAATGTGTCGGTTCAGTTCCAGATTTGACACGAACCCGACCTGAAATCCTATTTTGACAGACATATACCTATACTTTTTATAAACACCCCAACATGGATGGATTCAATTCCAGTCATCCGTATTGAAAATACTTGCCGATGTATGATAATTGCTAGTTGTACTTATGTAATAATAATCACCGTCATAATATTAACTTATTTTTTTTAGAACAAATTCATAATTTGTTAAAGGATTCATGTCAAAATTGTTTGATAAGTTTTATGCTAGTTGTCGACTATCTAACACACCCCTCCATTATTCTCATCCAAAATTTGGGACCTAGCAACTATAATGTTTTTAAAATAAATATCTATCAAATTTAAAGGTATGTCACATTTCAGCTTTTTTTTTCAGTTATATTAAAAAATCAAATCTTTTCATAAAACAGTGAGAGATGTAATTGGATTTGATTGATTCAGATATACTAAATGATCATACATCATTCATCATGATTATAAAATATATCTACCAGAGTTTATTTCTAGAAGTAGTTGAAACAACTTAATAAATGAGACATATTGAAGATATTTCAAATACATAAAAATTATTAGGTGTGGAGTCCGGATTTCATTCGGAACTTCAGTCAGGTGAAGTCATGTGATTTTTTTTTTCTCTTTCTTATACATAGTGTCAAGATAGAAAATTTAAAAAAAGCCTACTGGGCTTCACCTGATTGGAATCCGGACGAAAAACTACGTCCAAACTCAATACGGAATAATCTCTCCAAATACAGATGTACCAAAACAATGTTGATAGCTAATTCAAAATAGAAGCTGTAATGAACTTCTAAGTATAGAACCCTTTTCTAATTATATAAAGCTCAACATGTCTACTAATATTAATTGTTTAAATAACTGAAAAAAAAAAAGAATTTCTTCAGTATTCATCCAAATTTTACTAGCTTCTAGTCACCCTCTCGCTGTAGTAAACTCAGAAACATGGCTCATTCTTGTGACCTCCTTTAATGCTTCATCAGAAGCTAGTAAGATCATCTCCAACCGTTCAGCAAACAACTGAATGGAGGCCCTCATGAGTCGCAATCGAACGCCTTTTCCTCCGCCATTTGATCTCAGATGAACAGTGGTTTTGCACTGTCATATGCGTCATTTTTTGGTCTCTACTGAATTTGGGGAAGAAAGACGCGAAAGAAAAGAGCGACAGTTTGGAGCCAAAATGGCGTTCGATTGGAGATGAATTACGACACTTTTTTGTTTCACTGCATTTTGCAGTGAAAAATGAGATTTTCGGTTGGAGATGCCCTATGACAGATCGAAAGCTCCGCGTGCCGGTCATGGCCTCTCAAACAGCTTGATAAGTTGCTCGAGAGGGCAGCAGCAGTAGTGAGAAGCACCATAATCACAAAGGAAGCAGTCCTCATGGCTAGCTGATCCTGCTAGCTCTATCTCAATGATGTCATCTGTCAGATTCAGTTTTATAACAGATTTAATTTGGTTGGTGAAGCTGAAGGAAATCATTTGGCATGATCTAACCGAACATATCAAATAGAAATTGCATGATTTGAACCATGGAGTGTGTATGGTAAAGTAGAAAAGAAATGCAGAAACTGTGAGCGTCAGTAAAACTGATTTGGTTGTCATATATGGAACATACTGCGTGTAAACATGTTATTTTATATGTTTCTGCTACTTGCAATTTTGCATGTTGTAACTTTAGCAACAATACAATGCAATATGTGTAATGTATATAACTACTAGAAAAAAGGGCTACTGCAGCATTAAATTTGACCTTTTCCGATGGTTTTAACCGCTACTAATTTACTTGCAGCGGTTACAAAACCGCTGTAGTTATAATGTGCTGCAAAGACATTCTGCTACGGTTCTTTGACTGTTGGGGTAGACATACAGTTATAGCAACGGTTTAATTAAACCGTTACAAAATTATAGAATTGTAGCGGGGATAACCGCAACTATTAGCTCAAAAAAAAAAAAATCCAGAATTGTGACGGATTAAGCCGCCACAAATCTGGAAGGAGGATTGTGGCGGATTAAGCAGCCACAAATCCAGAATTCTTCCAATGCAAAGGAAAATATCTTGATCATTTATGGTCCTCTGTGACTTCTCTTATGCAAGCTTGATTTCCTTCTGCACGAAGTTAAACGTACAGACCAGAAGCCTGATGGCAGCCAGACTTAATCAGTAAATGCGAGACAATATTGGGTAGTTGCAGGATTTATGACGATGAAATTAGTGTATGAAATGACACTAACGTAAATGGTTTTAATGATAGGCATTATAGTGAAAGAATACTGTCTACAGTGAAATGGAAGTGGAAGTTTTCTAGCTATTCATGGGAGCTCTACATCTGGTAGGGCCTGGGGGTTTCCATCAGGATCTTAATAATTTAGCTAGCTGATATTTAGTGGCATACATTTTTGTTAAGGTGTTTTTATTAGTTCACCTAATCAAAAATTGATATGACTTGTAGGACGGTAAGCGAAAGGTTTTGTTTCGGACGATTTTATTATTACTTCTTAAAGTATTTTTTTAGAACAAAAATAAAATTTTTTGCACTAGAAAATTGCTTTAAGAAGCAGTAAGAAAGCCGTCTCAAACGAAGCCTGAGTTTACTCAATGCTTGTTCATATAAAGTTTGTTTATATTTGTTTATTTATATAATTGAGCAAATTCAAGCACAGTTTTGATGTTCATTTATGTTTGTTGAAATGCTCAACTATTTTTTTAACAAATAGCTCGCTAAAAACATGATAATATGCTCATTTAATGTTTGCCTAATTTTTTAATTGATGATTTATTTATGTTATTGTGCAATTTCTTTTATAATTTATATACTTCAATATAAATATATATATATATATATATATATATATATATATATATATATATATATATATATATATATATATATATATATATATATATATATATATATATATATATATATATTTAGCTCGATAGGTAGATTTAAATATTATATTATTAATATTTGAGCTTCAGCAAACAACTTGAATATTATCAAATAATTTAGGTCCATTTTTAATAAAATCTATAAATTCAATTTTATCTACTACTTAGGCTATATGCTTAAATTATTATCATCAAATATATAATTATTTAGAATTGATTAAAGTTCATTTTTTGTTCGATGAGAAAACTAATAAATGATTTAAACAAGATTTTAAAACATAGGTCATTTTTATATATTTTACACTTATTTATATGGGACTAAACTTTATACTCCCATATTCCCATATGCATTAACAGTCTCCTCTTCATTCCGGTTCTCAACACTCTGCATAAATCCCATTTAAAAATACTTTTAAAGATCAATATATGTCAGGCGATAAATATCAACTCAACTATATTAATACTCGGTGGAAATTTCTCTCTCTCAAAGCTTGCTCGATCATGATAGAACAACCAAAACCAATTGGAGAGCCACAACCCATATTAACCAAAGGATTCCAATTGAACCCTTACCTATTATGTTGTTTGCTAGAGTATGTTGATTAAAGGGAAAATTATTAGAAACATCAATGCACCAACAATCCTCTCCAACATAGTAATTTATGCAATCTCAACAAACCTAAAAAAAAAAAAATGCAATCTCAACAAACCATGCCTAAATTGAATGCATATTTCTAAAGTACATATGGTGGTGAATTCAATAAAATTGAACACCTAATCTTGATTTCCCACCATTTAGCACATGATGTCCTTATAGCTTGTCATGTGTCTCACATTCTCTATCATGCACATTCTTTCGGAGCATGAGCATTGATTGTAGTGGTATGCCAAGGGATAGGAGGTTTGCATGCCCCCATGCTTCTAATATGACCACCCATGATATCCCATATCATTGAAAATTGTGTCAGCACTACCTCAATCTCCTTTGACATCTATAAATGCATCACTTCCTTCTTTAGAAAGAGAGTGTTGCTCTAGGCCACTAACTTATTAAGATACTAAATCCAATATAAAATCAAAAGGAGAAATCTTCCTCATATCTTTTCCTTATCATCTATCCCTCTCCTAATAAAATTATTAGTCTGAAAGGTGTAAATTTTATATAAGAACATATTTCCATTCTCAAGGAAGCCTTTCCATCATTGCATCATGGAAGTAGGTCTCAAAGTAAAATTTTTATTTGGATTTTCCTAACATTCATATGGACTATTTAACGGAGATACCTCACCCTCTTCTTTTTCTAAAACACAATAGCATCTCCCTCAAACATCAATTTTAGCCTTACCCCATTGTGAGTTTCCCCTACATCATCCTTTGTTCTCCTTAGCATCCACTTGCTTTCCTTCATTTCTTACCACAAGCCTATAGGTATCTCAAGTAGTGGTATGCCTTCCTTCTATGGTGCTATACAACACCATTCTCATGTTGACCAGTTTGATATTTGAACCTTTCAATAAATTTTCATACATTAAAGTGGTTGTCTTATGTCTCTTAATGTTATAATGATATCACCATAAAATATAATAGATTGCACAAAACTTGGTTAGTTTTTATGATCATCTCCTCAATTAATTAATCCTATTATCTCATGCTTTACTTTATTTCAAAATATTTTCTACAAATAATAAGGTTACCTTTTCCTACTTTCTTAAAATGCGATGCTTCAAAAAATATGAAGACAAATTAGAAGCAATTATAGCAAAATTTTCTCCCTATAATAGAGATTATATAAACATGAATTACCTTCATCACATATAATGAACCATTTTAAACCCAAAGTGCCTCCGTTTTTTTTTTTTTTTTTGAAAAATGCAATGCTAATCAATTAATTCAACATTTTAGCATAATATCATATGTACTTAATTTTACAATATAAACTTAATTATCTTAAATGAATCATTATATGTTATATAAATACAACCACCATATATCACATAAGTACAATATAATTCCTTGTTAGGACATATACAATTTAATTTGAATAAATCAAGTTAAGAATCATATTACCCCTAAAAGAATAGAATTAGAATATTCATATGTTATTATATTAACATCTATTGAACTACCCTCCTTATAGTTGTCACTTACCCCTTCAATACATGGAAATCTCTCTTGATGTGAACTAAATTTTATTGTATAAATAAGTATCATTCCTCTTAAAAAAATCACCCTTGTCATAATTACAAATAGATACCTTCTTAAAAGATATCCCTCTAATTGATAATCCACCAATGTCCTTTTTTAATTAATACCATCAAGCTACTTCGTTTGCTAGAAATGAATTATTAATAGCCTCTAAGCAAATTATATCTTTAGCATATAGTATGGTGTCACAATAATACTTATAAGAGGAAGATAATAAGCATAAAAATAAGTTTTCTTAAATCTCATCATGAATGTCATATCAATAATCCTTAAATCATAAATAATAAAATTAAACTAATTTAAATGTGGCTAAATAAATGTGCCTTCTTGCATATGAAGAAAATAACTTATATGATTTTGATTTTTTTGGAATGGATGGTGGTTAAATATAAATGCTTCAACTTGTGTTACAACTCTTCTTTAACTAGTTCCTTCAAAGTGATACCAAGATTTATATTGCCCAACATAAAGAAAACCCATATTTATAGGAAAGGAGAGAGGATCGAATTGACTAACGTATTTTATAATAAAAATACTCACTATTCCTTCTCAAAAAAATATTAGGACATCTACACTCAATAAAAAGTTAAAAGAAAACCCCATAAAGATGTTTTACTCATAAAAATCTTCTTTTTGCAAGCACTACAAAACCTTAATCGAGAGGGTTCCAAAATCAATGATAAGAATGCAAAGAGATTAATAACCTTCTTATGCAAAACCAATCTATCTTAAAGGCTAAACATACGAAGAGGTTGTGATATCTTTAGATCTCAAGATATGGTATAAAAACTAAAATTTTCTCGATTCATATGGGAGTATGTAGTCCTAAGTATACAAATCAAAGTTGATCTCTAATCACTTTCTTATATGAATATCAATGTTATCATAATTCTCAAGGCAATTGATCCTCTTTATGTGATAGTAGAAAGTTACTTGATTCCCTTAGAATTATATTCATTAGAAGAAATCATTATGTAATTTAGGGTTTAGATATTGAATGATTCTTTAGTAAAAGGCACAATTTTGTTACTTCTCCTGATATATGATTTGCAGGCATAATCTCATAGAAAGTATTTCAACTTCAACCTTGACTATGAAAAATCAGTGGAATGCTTTTCTACTTGGTAAATACTCTCAAATTGTTACCCTCAATTAATTCCATAGAAGTAATAAAAAAAGAATTAGCAAAGAGATAAGTTTGAAGTTCAGTAGGTAGGATTAATAACAAGGAGTGTGATAAGGATTTGAAGATGAACGAAAAGATTATGGGTACTTCATGGAGAAAATAAGGGAGAAAATGACATAAAACATAACATAAGCATCACATGTGTGCTTATATAGAAGGAAAGAAGTTTGGGAAGTTCTAGACCATCATTCATAACCTTAAAGAACTATTTTTCTTTACATTTTGGTTTCCCCACTATTTATAAGTAGAAGGGTGTAGACATTATATGTTGGAGTGCTTGACAAATTTTTCAAGTAAGAGGGAAAAAAATACAACTTTTCATAATAAAAAGAGGGAAAGATCATATGAAGCATCCTTTTATGAAAGAGTGAAGAAGTGATAAAACACCCCTTGGATCAATGGCATTCTTTAATACAAAAGAAATATTAACATTCTCTAAGCTTATTACATCTCTCTTCTCTCTCTCTCTCTCTCTCTCTCTCTCTCTCTCTCTCTCTCTCTCTCTCTCTCTCTCTCTCTCTCTCTCTCTCTCTCTCTCTCTCTCTCTCTCATATTATAGCATCAATGGCACCTTCTTGGATGTGATGCAAACAGAGTCAATAAATTTAATAAAGTTTTATTTAGGTGATGTAACATCACCAATTCATGTCTGCACAGACTAGTCACCACATCTATGACTAAAAGTAATTAATTCATCTCTTGCATTTTTACCCCATATTGAAATTATTATTTTGTTATTATATCCATTTAATTTTATAAATTTGTGTTATATATTAATGTGAGTGTGGGAAAAAAGAGAGTTATATTCATAATTGGACAAATTCTTGTCACCTTCGCATGGGACAATAAGTGCTTGCCATGCAAGCTTGCTTGAGCCAAGCCTATGAAGAAATCTTTTTCTTTTTGTAGGATGTAGTGGTCGAGCAAGGAGATGAACCAGTTGCTTGAAGGATTGATTATGTTTTAAATTACTTTGGAGATGCATCCATTCATGTATTTGCTTCCTGCAACTAACGGCCACGTCGCCTATCCACAACCTATGTACAAAATGTACACAGTGTATGTATATGTGACGTGGCCTATCTTGATTGAAGTCTGAACGCAAACTATGTCCGAACTCCGCACGTAATAATTTCCCCCTCAAGCGAGCAATGTCCGATCTCTATCAATCCTTATGAATGAATATTCTAGGCAATTATATCCTATACAAAGGTTCTTTAGATTCTATGCAATGAATCAAATTTTATATAAAAACCAATACTCCCATGTTCAAGCTCAAGCTTGTTTTCTAAAATTCTAATTGAGCTCAGCTTGAGGCCAGTTCGAGCATTTGTGAAAATGTTCAAGCTCGGTCATTTAAGACTATGGTTGTTCGGGCCTAGCTTGAGCTCAACTCTAGTTCGGTTCAAATTATAATTATCTAGTTATTATTTAGTAGCTTGTGTGGTTCAATTAACTAGCAATATTATCAAGCATCTTGTTAGCTAACCAAATGAGCCTTTTAACGGGCAACCATCGAGCAACTTGTTATTTAACCAAATGTATCTTCCTAACTCTATTATAAGCGGGCTTCTGAGCTTAAAATTAGACTTTAATTGAATGAACTATGAAATAAAAAAAATATTTTAATGTGCATTAACAAGCGGTTTATATTTATTAAAAAATAATCTAATAGAAAAAAAAAAAGAATAACATATTTGCATATAAATAAATTTGTAATCAAGTTTTACATGAGTATATTAATGCAAGTCTTAAACAAGCATATTATCGATCCTTAAGCTTCTCAACGAGCTTATTTATGAGTATTAAATGATATAGTTTAGGGTTTAGGGTTTAAGGTTTAGGGTCTAGCTCTGTACATTTACGAGGAAAAGCAACCTAATCCAAAAGTAAATTGGTTGGAAACTGGGAATAAACCTTTCAAAACAAGAATTTAATACCTTAGATTTAAAATAGATGCAAGTCCCACAATGCCTACAAGTGACATCTTTATTCTACTAAAACACCAAACAAGACAAACAAAGACTGGCATAGATGAAACAACATAGGGACTTAGAAACCAAACTAGATAAAATCCATAAACTTCTTAATTAGCAGGTGGGAATGCACTTCTTGCACTTGAAAAAGCATTTCTCAGGAAGATGCTGCGTCTCAACTCCATTATTCTCCTTGCATATCTTGGAACAAATCACCTTCTTCTCCTTGCAAAACTCTTTACTCAGGCATTTCATGGTAGTCCATTCATTGTCTGAATCTTCAGTATTGATCCCACCATTGATGGCTTCATGAGAAGCCATTAAAGAACCTCGAAGCCTTGGGGTGCCGATCATGGCCTCATGAACAGTCCTCGACATGGTGCTCGAAAGAGCAGTAGTGAGCAACATCATAATCACAAAGGCAGAAGTCCTCATGGCTGATACTGTTAGCTCTACAGTTTTCGGATGAACAATATGTCATAGGCTTGATTCAGTTATATAAGGGATTAATATATGGATGGTGTTGCAGAAGGAAATCGTTTGGCATGATCTAACTGTACAAATGAAACACAAATTGCGTGTTTGGAAGCACTGAGCGTGCTTGGTGCAGTAGAACAGAAATGCAGATATTGTGAGCTTCTGTATATGTAAAAAAGCATGACTTATGGTGACAGATTAGAAAAATGACAGTTTTATGTTAATTACATTCCTAACTTAAGAAAAGAAAACTTAAACAAACTGATGATAGATTCTTGAATTATGAACTAAGGGCATCTCCAACCGAAAATCCCGTTTTTCACTCCAAAATGTAGTGAAACTAAAAAAATGCCGTGATTCATCTACAATCGAACTCTATTTTGCGGGTTTCTATGAAGGTAACCGTCTTTCTCGCGTTTCTTCAGCAAATCCAATTGAGAAGGAAAAATTGCGTAGGTGAACAGTGCAACGCCAATATTAGCGTCGCACTGTTCACCCGCAAGCAAATAACGGAAGATTTGGTGTTTGGCTGGAGCGACCGAACGACGCCATACGCATATTTGATGTTCGGTTGGAGATGATCTAAATGCTACTTCAAGACCTCAACCACCAATATGTAATGCTGTAGCAGGATTTATGATGGTGAATTCATTGTGCATAAGTACATGGTTTTTATGCTAGGCCCAGCATGGTTAAAAAAGGACGGTCAAAAGTGATATCTGAGATATTTCCTTCACATTCTTAAAAGCTATGCGTCATGTAGGGTATTTACTTTGTTGGTTACAAACATAACTGATGCATTCTGAGATTGCAGATACAATTTTAATGGCGGTGATTTCTATTTTCTACTTTGCCTTGAATCGTTCTTGAGATTGTTGGATGGATTGTTTTCAACATTAAAGACTACTTAAAGCCAAGGAAGATGTTAGCTCTGATAACTGTCCTATCAGATGTTAAGTGATTCATTTGAACAAGAGAAATTTGCAAAAAAAACCCTATAGTTTGTTTATATTTATCTAGTATTCATTTTCTTGGGAGGATACAATTTGAAGACTTATGTACCAGTATGTTAAATAATTTAACCTATTTATTTTTCTTTTCTAACTTCACAAATAACATCCAATGACCTTTACCACACCATATGTATTATGGCATAATAAGTCATGAACCATTTTATCAAAGGGAATCTGTCTATGTTGTCTTCATCATTCATGACCTTATGACTCCAAATTCTTTGTCCTAAATCCTAAACTAATTATTTACTATTAGTTGTCAACAAAAAAAGCCAATAGTAATTATTTCTATTTTCCTTCCTCCATTACTTGTTGATAATAGGAATCCACATTTTGTGGACTCACTTCAAACTTAATATGGCTGAGTTATTTCACTAAACAATCTATCAATTTAGATATTTTGATTTTGTTTTTAATGATGAGTGATAAAATATAAAATGTGGCTCGAATTCATAATTTTATAGATGTAATCACCTTCTTTAACTAATGGGTCATAGGTCTTTTCACTTCACATATTTTCATTAAAAATCATGTGACTGAGCCCTCGCTACCAGGGGCTTCTTTCCTTGCGGTCTCTCTTGCTGACAGAGTTTTGCTGCTGTGAGGATCTACCTCCGGAGTTTAGTTGCCACTCAAGTTAAATGGTTGTTATTGTTTTTTGAATTTTGGCTCATTTGAGCTTGCTCCTCTTTTTTTGGAGCTCTAGTTTCTGTTTACACTTTATAATTTGGTTGCTTTTTGATATACGGGCCAAACCCAAATTTTCAAAAAAAAAAAAAAAATCTTGTGTTTTGTGGAGACCTAAAGATCAGATTCATCATAAATGCTACCATAAAAAAAACTTCACAACCACATTAAAACCCTGATTATAAACAGGATCTTCAAGGGTGAGAACCATATTGTGGCTTCCATATAAAATGTAGAAGATAGCCTCCAACAGAAAAAATCTGTAGGATAAATAAGTGATTTGCTTCCCTATAACTCTCATTTGCATTCTTATTCTTATAGAATGCCTCTTATACTCATATTTCTAACAGAATAACGTAACTGATGTGACATGAATGTAAAAAATTGGTGTCTGAACGATTCTGTTAGCTGCATTTGATCCTTTTTGAGTTTTTTTTTGCCCCCAAAAAACTCCATTAGAGCCAAAAAAATGGAAATGGGTGTACAATCATACCTTATAGGCGAGATCACCCAACATGGAAGGGGTTTGTCATACAAAACGAAAATGTCTTATCAGCATAATCTTTATATAGAAGTGGTAGGCTTTGTTAGGATAATGTTGGGGAGTGAAAGTAAACCATTCAACGAAACAAACAAGAAAATAGAAATGCAGTGGAAAGTAAAGAACATACGGATTAAACGTGGAAAAATTCGAAACTAGAAAAAAATCATGGAGCCACATCCAGAACGTCGAAAATACGAACTCTCAACACCATAGAACTCCAATTTAGTAAACTTATAGTCGAACTGAACGTCTCGAAAATACGAACCCAACAACACCAAATTCAACTCAATTTGGACCAAATGTCCAAATCAAAGACCCGAAGCATATTTGGAAGGTTCAAACCATAATTTGTATTACCAAACGGTTTCCAAACATGACATTCAGTCGAATCGAGCGGCTAGACAAGATGAATCCAACGAGCCAAAGACAAATTCTGAAACATTTAAATGCCCAATAGATGGTCCACGATCAAGATTGAAATTGATATTATCTTAATCCTATATTGATTCGACTTAAAGAGATTTTATGATTTTTTTTTGTGCAATGAGGTTAATATATTAACATGTTCTAGCAGAAATCAAGTGATTTGATGATTGAATTCTATGAAGGAAGAAAATAAATTAATTTACTACCAAAGTTTTATAATTTTTAGTACTGATTATATTGGTCCTAAACCTGAATGTAAAAAGTTAAAGGAAAATTTTTTAAAAAAAATTTAGGCCCCCCCTAAGATATATTTTCTGGGCCAGCCACATCACAACACAAAATCCACTATGAAAATTAGAAGAAATTTGTACAAATGTCTCTTCTTTCTCACTCTCTCTTTGCTTCTCTTCTCTCTTTCACCTTTTTTACATAAGAACAAATAAAGAGAAACAATACATGCCACCAAGGGAGACCACCCTTAAGAAAAAAGAGAAAGAAAAACTGTCCATCCGGCTTCGCAACGATGCTGCGTCATTTTGGAGCTCCTCAACATTTAACTCCTGTCTCCAATCTGCATGACTGTGCCACAACACCAGATATTAAGCACTGCAACTCTCTCTCTCTCTCTCTCTCTCTCTCTCTCTCTCTCTCTCTCTCTCTATATATATATATATATATATATATATATATATATATATATATATATATATATATATATATATATATCTTTTCTCTACGCGGAACACAACGTCAGGGCGCTCAGATACACAGCGCTGGGGCATTGTACGGAAAAAACAAATTTTCAGACCTGAGAGGGGTTACGAGCATGACAATCTGAGTTAAGGTCCGTGGCAACAGTACAATCTGATTGATCGACACAATCAGATTCCACACAAATTAACAGAAAATGTGTTCATTGGCATTTGTAACCTAGTCCTTTATTTATGTCAATGGTACATAGCCCTCACTAATTTGTATCAACTCCAGCCTTTGGCCTTTGATAGCTTAATCCACTCATCATGGTTATAAGACAAATGATTGTTCATTTTATATTTTGTGAAAAAGTTGGAAAATTATCAATGAGTACATGCATTAGAGTGGAAAATTACAAATATACGGAAAATCTCCATAAACTAATCTGCAGAAAATCATAAAAGAGTACATTCATTAGAGTGGGAAGAGGAAAACTATACATACAGAGAATCCTCACCAGCTCAGGCTTTTATCCTATCATTCCAAAGACATGGCTTGAGACACATAACAGTGCTATCCCATTCTATTCATATTCACTCGCATAGTTTTCAAGGACAATGACATAATCAAAAAGGGCAATTATTTGAAGACTCGCATTAACCAAAGCCTCTCATTATATGCCTACACTATACCATACAAAATGTTCACAACATATATCGACAAAAATATGTCAATTGCCATATCCATACTTACAGATCCTTCACGTATCATTAAATTGCATACAACAAATGTTGCTTCAATGCAACATTAAATGCTGCCTACTGCAAACCTGTGAGGGTAACCTGTAGCATGTACTGACTTATTTTAATTGTATCTAATTTGAATCTTTTAAAAATTACAAAAAAAAAAAAAATAAATAAATTTTCAATAAATTAACTTTTTTTTTAATTTCATAACAAAATCTATATAATGAATGTATAAATCTACCCTCTGATATTTTACTAGCTTAGACCTGCAGTGTAGTGCTTCAAAGAGCCTATAAATTTATATTTCATCCATCACAATCAGTTACAGGTCAAGATTCCATAACAGAAACCCTAAAGATAAAGCTAGACAATTAGGGGAAATCAATATGATGATATTAATGTGACTTGAATGATAGACTCCATGGTTTGCTTCATGAACAGAAATGTTCCATAATGATGATGATGATGATGAATAAGAAAAGTGTGATGTAAAAATCCTAATTTTATCAAAGAACAAAAATCTAACATGCATAATAGCAGCATAACTTGATAAAACCAAACATACTATGTTCCAAACAAAATTAATATAAAATCATTCGTTGTCTCTAATAACCTTAGTGCACATTTAATTTCATTGTATGTGTATCAAGCAGATGTTACATGCAGCTCAGCTTAATTTGTTGGTTGAGATCTTTGGCAACGAACCAAGGGATCTTACGTTCGAAGCTTGCATATGTGATGTGTACGTGATTTTACGTTTAATTTGTTGAAAAGTTCACCAAAAAAGTACATGTTACTAAGATTTATATAAAATAAATTAATTATTGCATATAATATTTCAAGTTGCAAGTTCTAGCAAATGATTTCAGACAATAGAGTAAATCATTGTAACAGACATAATATAAAAAAAGTTAGATGATAACATAAATTACATCCAAAGATGAAAAACAGGTAGATCTGTCATCTTTGCATTATCATTTTGATTAAAAAGGGGGGAGCAAAAGATATAATCGAATTGATTTCTATTTTAATGCTTTATTGAATGATAGAAGCTTTTATTACAACATTAAATCTTAGTTCATTTGCATCAACTTAGATCTAGTAAATTGCACAAAGTCTTTTCTTTAAGAAGATAGAAGAGGGCCAAAATTTTCTTAGCACATCAAATACATTTCCTCTGTAAGAGAGCAAAATCTCTATATACTTTTAATAATGCACATGATTTTAGTTGACAAAACATCATGGTATCTTCTTTTTGTGCCCTTGTATGCTTTCATATATCTTTTGTTCCCATATGAAACACTAATCGGTTCATTGAAATCTGACTCCAATCTAAATAAAAATGAAGCTAAATATGTTAAAAGTTCAGCTAGAAATATTATATATATATTTTATCGACACAATATATATATAATTTTTTTGAAAACTCATATGAGAATTATAAACCCATTTAACAATTTATCGGAATAAGACTATTTTATAATTTACCTAATCAAAATTATATTTAATAATATTAATAATAAAATAATCTTATAATGTTTTTAAAATATGGAGATTCTGATAAAGAAAATATAAGTGATATGTATGGGAGAGATGCCCTTCATTATAATTTTTTATCATCATATATTTAATATTTTTATATTAAAACTTATTTGCTAATATCAAATTTGGGCGACTGAATAAAAAGATTAAGGATATTTATAAAAAGATTAAATAACTCGTGCTCCTATAAAGAAAATTTTCTCGACTCCGTCTCTAATTGTATCTATAAATACTTTTATGGGGAAAATTAGGGCATGCAAACACATTGAAAGAACTTGGCCTTGATGAATGATGCTTTCTCCCTCAATCTCTTTGAGTTGTAGGCATCCTTGAATTGCCTAAATCCATCTCCATTACTAGAAATTTAGGAAATTGCATAATTATTTTATTTTTCTGATATTTGTGTGATTTTATCATATTTTCAGTGATTTGATCGTAACAAATATCTAATATTGCAAAGATGATACTAAATTTAGAAAATTAATGATGATGTTAATTGCATTTCTACAGCAAAGGAAAGATCATCTATCATGAATGACGAACATTAATGGTTGAACAATTATTTTCTAACTATATTTTTCTCATCTTCTTACTAATCTTAAAAGTTTTGATTCATTTACTAATTGAGTGCATGGTCCTTATCTTAGCCTTCATTACTCTTCTTACTTCATTATTAAGCTCCTTTGATGCCTAATCTATATTACTTGAGTTTTGAACATTTTGGCTAAGCAAATTATAATTTTGTAAGTTTTTTATGGTGTTCATTATTGTGTATAGTATCACTATATATATATCTTTAGGAACAAAAATTACGTCAAATATCCTAATAAAAGATTGTATCATGATAAAGTTTATGAGTCGTTTGTTTTGTTTTGATATTAATATATATGAAGAATTTGAATTATGCTAATCTTAAAATGAATTTAATTATTTTAAATCTATCCTAATATAATTTATATATAAATATTTTAACATAGTTTTTATTTTGCACTGCTTTATATAACTAATGCTTAGTTTCTTATAAGTACAAGATGTGCTTTCAAAATGATTTGCAAAATAGTTTGATTTATTTGGTTTAAGTGTTGGTTAAGCTGAATTTTAAAATCTTAAAAAAGGGGACTACATTCAGTTACTTTGGATAGATTGATTACCCAATTTATTAAGCCAATGAAAATGACCCAACATAAAGATAGAACCAAATTTTAGAGTAATAATAATATTTATCATTAAGTTAGAGAACATTTTAGCTTCTCAGTATAACTTTTTATACTTTTAAATCGAATTAAGCACCAAAATCCAAATAATTCTCATAAAAAATGAACCATCATTAGATTAAACAAACCAAATCAACCACATTTAATAGCTTTCACTATATATAAACATCTAGAAAAGTCTATAAATGCTTCATAACTTCCTTTCAAATACTATATTTGAACTTCTTTCATACTCTTGTAATATACAGAAGATCAAGAAGTTCTTAAAGCTAGGAAATAATTTTAATGTTGAAAAATATTATATAGAACAAATGTTAGCAAAAGAGATATTGTGACAAAATTAAATGATGTCATTAAATTTAATTGGACTAAACATGTTATGCCATCAATGCTTAGATGTCTTAGTGTTCTATCGTCTTCTATGTGTTCTCCATTTATATAGAAAAGAATATGAATGGAAAGACGAGTATAGGGTGATCATGAGCAAGAATAGTGTGATCACTAGGGCCTAACATTTCCAAAGCAAGGTGAGGTTATGGCCTTAGGGAGGTAGTGCTCCCAATTATGTTCCAAAGGTACTTTTTGGGAACCTTCTCGAGGACTCTACCACAATGTTGAAAAGGCTCAAGATCTTAAGTTGGATGCTTTTTACATGTATGTTTGAGGTAGCTATAGAGAAGATGAGATTTTTGAAAGGCTGAAGTTGGAAATTATGAAATCACACATAGTAGTTTTAAAAAGAGATATTTTGGTACCTTGGAATGAGCCTATAATAGATCTAAAAGGAAGATCAACTAGCATATTGGAATGAACAAGAGTCAATCTAAAGAAAAATCTACTGGTCTCTACGGATGACCCTAAGATTTAAAAGGAAGATCTATTGGTATAAAGGAATGATATAAAATCAAGATACATTGGTATTTTGAAATGAATGTAGAGTAGATATTAAAGGTGATTTATTAGTATTTAGGAATGAACAATAGTAAATCTAAAAGAAAGATTTATTGGTATAAAGGAATGAGCATTGAGTGGACCTAAGAGGAGATATACTGACCTTTAGGAATGGATCTAAAACATATCTAAAAGAAGATATTCCTTCTACCCATAAAAGAGCAATTCGAAATAGAGTTGTACCTTTAAATAATGATGAAAAGTAAAAGGAACTCCATAGTGAAGGAATCCTCCAAGAGGATTAATTCTTCATTAACCGATCCTAAATTCAAAGCATAGGAGTGGAACCAACTCTTTATTCATGACAAGTGAGCCATTACAACAACCAACCAACTAAATAAATCAATAGCCTTAATTGAAAGTTCTCCCTCATGAGAAAAATAATTAACTATGGGGGCTTGCACCCTATCAAGTTAGGAAAATGATGTCCTCGTAAGATTGGAAAATTACTAAAAAGTACTTTACTAATACCTAATCTACACCCTAAGTAAACTCATCCACCTCCAAAAGATAGGTTAAGTGGTGTTTTTTTAAGATCCAAAATTAGTTGCCAATGCCACAACACTATCAAACGACAACTGTTAATTACAAGTCGGCTATGAAGCCCAACCATGGTCTAGGAGTGTCAATTAGGTTGTACAAGCATGAGATCATTCAATTACTTTTTTATCAATGAATGACACAAACTAGTGCATCCATTGTTAATAAAAATAAGGAATATTTTAGAATAATTCTATATAAGTATTAGATTATCTCCTTTGTAATTTTTAAATAGATATCAAATCTCCTAATTATTATTTTTCATCACATTCAAAAAAAATGGAGAGCTAAAAATTATCAATAATTTTGGACTACGTATAGCTTCAAGAGCCACCGAATGACAACCCTAGTGTTATCAAATCCACCAAATGTATAAGGACCAATCTCACCCACTGTTTGAAATCTATTGATGACTCTTAACATCCACTAATTTATATCATATTTTTATGCTCGCCAACCAATTTTGACTAACTAACATCCATAGACAAACATCCTACACCCCAACATTAGCCATTATTTTGTTATATGTTATTTAATATCTATTGACTGACATTCATCAATCAACATCCTACTCATAACATCAATGATCACTTTTATGTCTCCCAAAAATGCCCTATTGATTGTTAACACACAAATCAAATAGAATAAATAGTCTGGATGTTCTCTTTAAATTTGATTGCAATATCATAATTTTTCCTACTATGAATAGTGAAAAGAATACGGGGGTTTTACATTCGTGCCACTTTATTTCATGCTATTTACATATCCAAGACTCAAAACAAAATTAGTAAAAAATTACTTAGCATCCAACATGATAGCTATTGTTTCACAACACTAGTACATATAGTAGTTTTCAATTTTCATAATGAATTAAATTCACATCCACATTAAGATAAAATTAACTTACTCTATTGGAGGTTAGCTTCATGTACTTTTCTATGATTAATAAAAAAAAAATTTTAAATATTTACAAACAAATTATATTTAAGCACACTTAATACAATTAAGAAAAGTTTACCACCACCAAAATTGACCTTACATGTATATATGGTTCCAACTGTGAAACTCCAAACTGTTCTTGTCTTGGCCTACTTAATAGTAGTTTTTTCTGTAATAAATTTCATCAAATTGTAAAATAAGAAATGAATGATAAAATGGATAAAGAGATCCAATATGTTATTTATTCAAAAAAATATGAATAATATAAAACTCATAATTTATAATATATTTGATAATGTCATTGCAATTCATTTGATGATCACAACTGCAAATTTATTAGAGACAAAATTTGATCAGAAAAATTAGGCTTTGTTTGGGACAACTTTTTATAGCTTTCTAAAGCTACTTTTTAGTACAAAATTTCTTGAAAGTAATGAAAAAATGATGGCCAAAAGTTGTCCCAAACAATTAAGTCTTAATTAGAGCTTTATGAAGTGTAGAAATAAGTTTATTTATTTTTATTTTTATTTGTTTTTTAATGAAAATCATAACCCTAAACCCTATTTAATATATCAAAATCTAAAAAACAATTTAAAAAAAAAAAAAAAAAAGCTTGACTTCACTTAGCTATTCATATGGAAGTTAATAAGCAAAGGAGATTAAGGCGCCTAACCCCAAAAGTTTAGAGATAAATGCACTCTATAAATTCTTTTAATGTTCTTTAATAATGTAGATAATAAAAAAATTAAATTTAATTAATTTAAAATGTCATTATATTAGATCAAAATTAGACAGTTCAACTTGAATTTATTTTATATAGACATTTATTTAATAAAAGTAAAAATTAAGGAAAAAATCATTTAAAGATAAAAATAGCTTATCAAATTTGATTACTTAATATAATGTTATTATCAAAATAACATATCTAAATATCAGAAGAAATTTGTAATTATTATACTTATTTATAGATTAATATAATATAAAATTTTAATTTATTAATATTATATTATATATATATTTTAAAATGTATTTAATAACTATTAACATATCCTAATAAAATTGTGAAAAAATTTCAATATTCCCTAATCAAAATTATGATTAGAATGGATCTTGAAGCTTATGGACATTCTTTAAAATTAATATAATATGTAAGTATTAAATATTATATAAATCTCAAAATAGATATAATGGTTTTGAACCCCACCTTGATTAATTTTTTTGTCAAAATATTTGGATATAAATTTTATTATTTATTTTTAGATGAGGGAAATCAAAAGGCTATGCAACACCAAAACTTCTCTATTGTAAGCTCACAATTTCGAAAAATTATTATGTGCGAAGTCTGGGCGTAGCTCTCATCCAGACTCCAATGAGATTGTGCCATGTAGTTTGTACATAGTAGTGTGTACAACTTATACACTTTGTACAAATTTGTACATACTACTAATTACAAACGACGTTATGCAATCTCATTGCAGCCATAAAGCTAAAAATTGTTTCCAGTTAGTGAAAAAACTTATCTAGCAAGCCATTCAACAGGATTATGATACCTATATGATATTAAAAATAGAAAACAAAAAGAATACAAAACCTGCTCGAATATTGCTAGAATCTTACTTGAACTTTACTCAAATCTTATCTGAATGTTGTTCAGGCCTTCATTCAAAGCAGGTTCAAGCCACATTTGAAAGGAAGTTTAAACCATGTTCGAACTAATTTCGTTTATGATAAACTTCGACAAATAGTAATAGTATGTTCATAGAAAATTTTTTATTTGTTTAAGTAAATAATGAAAACAATTTTTTTTTTGTTTCCAAGTAAAATTAATTCACTAAATATCTCAATAGCAACAGCGCCAGCGCGACTGACTGAAGGCTAGCGGCCGCTAGCAATGGATGGGAATGGCGGCAGATGATGGCCAATGATTTGAGGTAGGTGGCGGTTGTAACTTTGCACAGACCAGCAAAAGCAAAGCCACAAAGCAGCCACAAATAACAATCAGTAAAGAAACCAAACATAATCAATATACGCTTTGTTTGGGACAACTTTCTTAATGTTTTTTTTTAAATAGCTTTTTAGTACAATCTATTTCTTCAACATTTTTTTTTTACTAAAAAGTTGTCTTATTAAACAATATGAAAGCTGTCCCAAACGAAATCACTCCAAAAACAAGCACGGCCATGATGCCAAACGTGAAGTAAAGTTGCATAATGTTATATGTGATATCAGACATAAATTTTCGCATTCTACTTTTCAATCGAATGGCAAAATGAATTTTGGAAACTAAGCATTCTGTTATAGTGGTTCCATCATGAAACAACCTACAATTTCTTTATCCCCTCAGTGCATATGCAATACTGTGAATGATAAGCAAGTAAAATCTTCGAGTAATCTTACAAGAAATGTCATCTACATGATTAAGGGCTCGAATGAAGTTGCAACCAAAATGAAAGAAAGAGCTATCAATGTAGTTTTTGAGAACGTTGAACGAGAAAGAACAACGAAAAATAGACAAGAATTGGAATTAGCATAAGTACAACAACAACAACATCAAGCCTTTGTTCCACTATGTGGGGTCGGCTACATGAATCTATTTTCGCCAATTTAGCATAAGTACAACATAGCACACAAATTTGATCAACATTGACTCCTCTAGCAAATAAGGATGTTAAGTATAATTAATTATAATTAATTAAATTTAATTTAGGCCGAGCAGCCACACAGGAGCCGGAGAAGTAGCGCCAAAGGGAGAAAGTTTTCTCACAGCCAGCGAGCTCCCTTGCTTCCGATCTAAATGTCGTAACTTCCGAGCCGCAGGAAGGGAAAGTCGGAGAAGGAACAAATAGTGCAATTTGATGGAGCACCCTTTTTAAACTATACTAATTTCTTCCATGTAATTTTTTGTCCAACAAGAAAGAGTTGTTTGTAGGTAAACTTATAGAAGAAAGGCTTACTCCCTAATCAGTCATAGTAAAAAGATGTAGGATGTATCCCGGCCAATTTGAAGCATTTGGTGAACGCAAGCGTTGTACTCAAAATTCGTGAAGATAAGGAAGTTCCACTTACCGTTAGTAATGAATTTATTGACTACAACATTTTAGTTACAGTTGAAAAATATGAGCATCAAAATTATAAAAACTTTGCTATGTGATTTACCATTTGAAGAAGACTTGATACTTGCAAGAGTGCTGAAGCAAACCAGAGAGAGCAGAGGTAATTAAAGTTGAGTAAGAGACAGTAGAGTTTAGTGAATAGACATCTTTCCTAACTATAAAGCTGACCAGTACATTTGCTTATATAGATGTTAGGCTTATGTAGCTTTACCCGTGTGTGCTTATGATGAGAGAGTTTGTTATATACAAGTGGCCATGATTTACTGTAGCATGTGGTTTCCTGTTGCTCTATCAGAGATAATGGTTTTGTGCTCTATTACTCCCCTGCAAACTGATGAATCTAGTATGACCGTCAGTTTGGAGCTAAGCTGATGAAACCTTGGTGTATATTCAACAGTTTTGTGAGAATGTCGACAACTTGATATACTATGTTGATGGGAAGAAGCCGAATAGTATTGTGATGTATGTGATCATGAATGAAGTGATGATCTATTTCTATGTGCTTAGTTCTGGCGTGGAAGACGGGGTTATTTGTTAGAGCAATAGCTGATGTGTTGTCACAATAGAGGTTAGTTGGTTGGTCCAGTGGAAGCTGGAAGTCAGTCAATAGATGTCGAAGCCATAGAATGTCTGAAGTTACTATTGTCAGTGCTCTGTATTCAGACTCGGTGGACGATCTGGCGATTGTGTGTTGATTTTTAACAGTCCAATATATGATTGTAGTCCCTAAAAATGAGCAGTATTCGGAGGTTGAATTGCGAGAGGCATGATCACCGCCCCAGTCTGCATCTGAGAAAGATTGTAGACACAGGTGGCTACGGGGTATGGGTATGCCGAAATGAAGAGTGCCCTTGATGTAGCAAAGAAGGCGTTTAAGAAGGCAAGTGTGATGCGGTGGAGGGTTGTGCATGTGTTGGGAGAGAAGGTTGACGATATATGCAATATTAGGGCAGGTGAGAGTTAGATACTGCGGGGATTCGGTAAGTCTTTGGTATAGTGTGGGATCGAAGAGTATAGGATCAGCGGGAAGATTTGGTGGCAGTTTTGTGCAGGTTGGATTGGACAGTGGGTTGCATTGAGCGATGTTTGCTTGATATAATATGGAGAGGGCATAAGATTGTTGGGAGAGGAAATACTGGTTGGTGTGTGAACTGATTTGAATATCAAGAAAATTATGAGCTAAATCAAGGTATTTCATTGTAAATTTATTATAGAGCTATTGAAGGAGAATAGATATTACCAAGGGATTGTTGTCGGTGAGGAGAATGTCGTTAACATAGATTAGTAGGTATATTTGAGAATGATTTTGTTTGAGAATTAGAAGAGAATGATCAGACTTATTATGATAAAAGCCTAGGGAGACAAGATATGTGGTGAATGTGGTGTACCACTGTCTTGGCGCTTGTTTGAGGTTGTAGATGGCCTTGCAAAGAGGATATACGTGTTTCAGCCATATACACGATTTCGGTGAGAGTGCCATGATGGAATGCATTGACAACATCAAGTTATTATACAGGCCAGTTGTGATGCAAAGCAATAATGAGCATTACTCTAATTGTATGAAGATTTACTATTGGACTAAATGTCTCGATGTAATCAAGACCGTGTTCTTGCTGATTTCCCTATGCAATGAGTCTTGCTTTGAAGCGAGCCACTGATTCGTCTAAGTGATGTTTAGTTCTATACATCCACTTGCATCCGATAATGGAAGTGTTTGGAGGTGGTGGAACAAGCGTTCACATGCCTTGTTTTTGCAAAGCAAAAAACTCAGCAGCCATGGCTTTTCGCCATTCAAAATGTTTAATTGCATTAGAGTATGTATTGGGATCATATGGAGGGCCGGTGTAAGTGATGTTTGCTAGTGAAGAAGATTGAGCTGAGTGCGGGGTTTAAGTGAGCCCGTTTGCAGCCTAGTAATCATAGGATGATGGATAGGTGGTACAAGTGGAGGCATTTGGATTGGGGTTGAGTGGGTGAGAGGTGGAGAGGAAGTGGTAGATGGTTGTGTATGTATGGGCGATGTAGCAGGTAATGTGGAGGATGAAATGGGAATGTTTGGTATTGTTGTTGAGGTAGGTTGAGTTATCTGAGTGGTGGATGGAGTAAGGAGGAAATGGGATATAGAGGTGGAGGAAGTACATTGGGATCGAGGGGTTTTATGAAATGGGAATGACTGTTCGGCAAAAGTAACGTGTTTGGAGATATGAATGCGGTTGGTAGCAAGATCCATATATTTGTATCCTTTGTAGGAATCTGAATATCTCATGAATACACAAGATGTAGATTTAGGTGCAAGTTTATGGTGAAGCTAAGGAGTTAAAGGGAAGCACTCGCACCCAAATGTATGTAAGTGTGAATATGAAGGTTGGATGTTGTAGAGAAGTTGAAGTGGAGAAAGATTGTTTGCAGTGGTGGATGGCATTCTGTTGAAAAGGTATATGGCTGTTAGAATAATATCGGGCCAGTAGAGATATGGAATTGATGCAGTATGAAGTAGGGTACGAGTAGTGTCTAGGATGTGTCTATGTTTTCATTCAACTAGGCCAATTTATTCAGGAGTATATAGGCTCACCATGGTGCTTGAGAAATTGAATGAGTTGGTGGTTAAGGAACTCCTTGCTACCGTCAGTTCGAAGCTTTTAATTTTGTGGGAGGTTTGCTTTTCAATTAGAGTTTTGAAGTTGATAAGGATGTTAGTGACATCATATTTGTTTATCATTAAAAATAACTATGTGAATCGGGAGAAATTGTCAAAAAAAAAAACAACGTAATACTTGTATCCTTGATTGGAAGTAACAAGGGAAGGTCCCCATACATCAGAATGGACTAGAGCTAAGGGAGTATGTTGCCTATTGGTTGATTTATCAAAAGCTAACTTATGGCCTTTGGAGGTGTTACATGAGACACATATAGACAAAACAATAGATGTGTGCAGCTGAGGATTGCGAGTAGAAATGGTAGCCAGGACTTGTCGGTGATGGTGGTCGAGACGGTTATGCCAGACTGTGGAAGTAGAGCTGATGGCTATAAATATAGATTTTCTGGGATCAGAAGAAGAGTGGGTGAGTGGATACAGCCCATCATGGCAGGGTCCCCAGAGTATAATTTGATTTGTCTTAAGATCCTTGAAGATAAAGCTAGAAGGGTCAAATGTGATTGAAATATTGTTGTCCTTGGTTAGATAGAGAGTCCTGCACCCGAGTGAGCTATGGAGATTGAGCGGCCATCTCCAATGGTAATGCTATGGATTCCTTGATATGGAGTTGCTTAGGAGAGATTGTCAAGAGGATGTGTAAGGTGGGACGAAGCAACTAAGTCGAGATACCAATCAGTTGAGGGAAGATCAGAAGAAGCTAGCAGGGCTTTGTTAGCAGCTGGAGGCATTTGCAGAACATTCAATCTGTGCCAGCAGACTGAGGCTAGGTGTCCCTTCTTGATACAAATCTGGAAGATAGGTGCTTGAGCTGATGGTGGTCTGTTGCTGGTATCAATGTTTTGAGGAAGTCTCCCTCTACGTCTTCTATTGCGGCCTCTATATGAATATAGAGCTGTGTGCAGATCTCCAACAGGTGGAGTGTGGGCGGCTTTTGCAGCAATATTAATCTCCTCAGTTATGAGTAGTGAGTATAAATTGTCAAGGCTTATGGATGTGAGAATAATTCTGATTGAGGTTTTGAAAGCTTGGTATGAGGTTGGAAGACCATTAAGAGTGTAGAGCATAATATCCTCTATATTGACTATAGATCCGGCAGCAGCTATTTGATTTACTAATTTTTTGATCTCAATTACGTATTTGGATATGGTTAGGTTTTTCATGGATATATTATGAAACTCATTTTTGAATTGAATAACCTTAGACCTGTTGGTGGATTTAAATCGGAGCTCAAGGGTATTCCAAATGGCATAGGTAGATTCAAGGTGAAAGATGTAAGGAAGTACAGATGGGGTGATAGTTAAGCATATTGCCACAGCTAAGTATTGGTCAATGAGTAACCATTGTGTATAGGCAGGATTGGGAATGGTGGTGTCGTCTGGTTGTTGAGTTAGACGGGACGGAGGTATTGACGTTGATTCTAGAAAACTTGTGAAACCGTTCGCGCAAAGAAGTTTGATAACCAGGGAATGCCAAGGGGAGTAGTTATTGATAGATAGTTGTGTGGGTAAAAAGTTCTCAAGGTTGGAGACAACAAATTTCTAGGATGGCGGGATGCTTGGAGTTTTGGTGAAAGCATTGACAGAGCGATCTGGGAAGTGGCGGAGTTTGCCATGTTAAATCTGCTAAGTCATGTCTGCTCTGATACCATGAAGAAGATTTGCTACTTGCAAGAGTACTAGAGCAAACCAGAGAGAGTAGAGGTAATTAAAGTTGAGTAAGAGATAGTAGAGTTTAGTAAATAGTCATACTTCCTTACTATAAAGCTGAGCAGTAAATTTGCTTATATAGATGTTTGGCTTATGTAGCTTTACGCATGTGTGCTTGTGATGAGAGTATTTGGTATATACAAGTGGCTATGATTTACTGTAGCATATGGTTTTCTGTTGCTCTATCAGAGATAATGGTTTTGTGCTCTATTACCATTAAGCCAAGGATCTAGAAAGAAAAGCAAGCCACAATTGTTGCCAAATTTAAAAGAGAGCCATATGTTTGTTTCATTAGCAAGATCACACAAAAATTTCTAGAAGTAGGTAAATTTATTAATTGGCTTAATTCATAGAGTGGCATAGCCATTGAATAGCCAAGAGGCAAGAGAGGTGCTAGAGTTGTATAATTTCCAAATGAGTTTGCATTTAGTCATAAGATGCAATGCAATAAGACTAGGTAGGCCTATTGTTAATGGGTTTGGTAATAGTAATCCAGGATATGAGTTTATGTTTTCTATGCTCACTATTGTTATAAAACTAGTAATTTAACATTTGAGTAAATAGTACAGGGAAACAGTAGTGCAAATAATTCCAAGTGAACTGGAGAAAGAGAGCAATTTCTATTTCCAACAACTTGACAAGGAGCCTCTTAAATTTTTTAGAGAAATCATTATATTTTAGTTTTGTGATGGAGATAGTGATGCCCAGATAATCAAACCACCTTTTCTTACATCTCTCCATGCTATCTTCCTATCAGCAGCACTCCATGGCAAATATTTGATATTTGCCAACAACAATAGTGGTGGTTGGTAAGAGTAAGCTCAATGTGATTTTTATTTTGAAAAAAAAAAATTAAGAACACCTGTAAAAACATCAAAAAGTTATTTCATTATTTAAAAAAAACAGGTCAATTTATTTTTTAAACATAGCAATAAATAAATAAAAATTAAAAAAAAAATTATTCCAAACAGCTCCCTAAACTATAATTTAGTGGTATTTTTCTTTAATATTTGGCAGTTTGAGACACTAACAGAATGCTTTGCAGAAAAGAAATATATATATATATATATATATATATATATATATATATATATATATATATATATATATATATTTGTTTTAATCGTTGGACGCCATTCTGGCAAGATGTTTGTGTTGACACAGTTTCGTAATCAAACATTGTGGAGGGAAGTAAGTTTCTCAGGTTAAAACTCTATGAAAAATTAAACAAATAAACGAACAGCCTTACAAAACTGCTAAATTCTGTTTTAGAACATAAAATTCCATAACTAAATCATCATATTATCTCTCCAATCATCAAAACAAAAATCTTCATTTCTTCCATACAATCTCATCCAATTCAACCTAAATAGCATTACTTCTAAAAACAAAACACAAATGATGAACACACGCATGCACTAATCCATACATAGCACACAGTATTCAACCAAAACCCTAAATCTTATTATTATATAAAACCTTCCATTCCCATCAATGATCATGCCAATTACTAACAAATTAATCAGATCAAAGCCAACAAAATCTTCAATCTTATGTAACACGCACCCCTTGATACCTCAATATCTCCCCAATCAACTCCCCCTTCCCAGACCCCACATACCTTCCACAAATCTCTCCGTCTTTCACGAACAGAAACGTCGGCACTTCAACGACGCCCATATCTTTCAGAAATCCCATGCAGCTGTCGTTCTCGTCGCCGTTCATTCGAGCAAATACGACGCTTCCCGCCATGGAGCGCGAGAGCTTGACGACGGTTGGGTATACCTTGACGCAGGGGCCGCAGTGCTTAAGTCCGACGTCGAGGACGATGAGCTTGCCGTAGCCTTTTTGCTCTCCGATGAGCTTCTCAACCTCCTCGCGGCTGTGGAGCTGGACGACGGCGGAGTGGCTGTCGCCGTAGTAGAGCACGTCGCCGACTAGCTCGTCCGGGCCGATCCCTTCTTCCTCGTGAATCTGCGAATTAGTTAATTACATGAGGTCCTCCCTCAATAAACCGTATATATATATATATAAGTAGTGGATATGTATTTACTTCGATTCAATAATAACATTATTATATTTATATATTTTGTTACACCAAATAAAATTAACAAATCCAATATAAAAATATAAACTATTTTATAGTTGTTTGATACATCATAAAAAAAACAATTTTTATTATGAAACATAAAATTTGATGTATTATTCATACCTATAAGAAACGAATATTTGAATCATGGACTATAAGAATCAAATTTGAGAATAACATAAATCCATTTTTAACAAAGTTTAATCCAAGTTTATTTACTTGTATTAAAAAGAGTGTATGAGATAAATTTGACAGTCTAAGTTCACTTGATTTTAAGTTCATTGAGGGACTAAAATACCCAAACATACATGTCATGACCACCTTCAAATATTTGTTTTCTTCCTAAGAAGAATAAGCATTTTAACTATTTTATTCACCTTCAATAAATGCAATTACCCAAATTCTACGAAAGAAAATTATTTTTCCATTTCATACAAAAAATTATGCATTCCCCAATCCTATTTTGTCTGATTTCAGGCTGGTTCCGCCCCTGAATCTACCCACCATTGCTTGATGTTGAATATTGAAAAATGGCAATGTTCATCTTTACCAACGTCCAAGACCATCAATCAAACACTAATCTTCAATCTCAGCAACATCTAATGTTTATCTTTTTGTCAATCCATCCCCCATTCTATTAGAAAAAAGTTAGAGCAATTAAGAGAAACCAAATGCAAGCCTTCTTAACAACATCTTCAAGATCAAATCGGTCAATCCATGGAGTCCGAATTGGTCTCAAACTCCATCCAACTTGATAATTTTTTAGAGAAATTTGGTCTAAAAACCAGTTGAACACAGCAGTCTGGTTTCAATGCATTGCTTCTTAAACTGATATGATATACGCTGTTCAGTGTTCATCAAAGAAAAATTAAAGAAATCCGCTAATTACCTTCTCCAGTGTCTTATAGAAGCTGAAGTGCGGAACTTTCTCGATCTTCTCCCTTCGGCACAGCTCCCTGGTGGCGTCTGACTCGTCGCCCATGACAAGGAGGAAGTCAACGTCGGCGCAGGTGCGGCTGAGCTCCACCATAAACGGATAAATACGGCGGCTATGGGGGCTGTGGCTGGCGGCGTACTCGACGACAACGAGCTTGTTCTTTGCTGTGCGGAGGGCGGCGTCGAATTCTTCGATGCTGTGGACTTGCTTCACGCGATCATTGCTGCTTGTAGCGGATGCGGGCGCTGCGGTGGCGCTGAGTGGAAGGGGTAGGGGGAGGGAGAGGCGACGGCGAGGGTGGCGGAGGAGGGGATGGGAGGGGAAGGAGATGGAGGAGGTGGAAGTGACTTCCGGTGATTTGGGGGAAATAGGAAGAAGCGGGGAGAGGGGTTTGGAGAGGAAGGTGGATAGAGTGGCCATGGAATTGGGGATTAAGGGATATATGTTGGGAATTAGGGATTTGGGTTTTCTGAGGGAAGAACTGTTCAATATATTTAGGCTTCAGCTGTTGAGTTTGTGGTAGAGGTTCATGTTGAAGAGATAATTGGGGAAATATTTTTTTTTTAAATGTTTTTTTTAAGCCTATTATATATATATATATATATATATATATTCTCTTTTATTTTGAAGTTTTTTTTTTTTTTTTAGTTGGGCTTTGAAGGTTGAAATCCAACTATTGTTTTAAATGATTTGGGCCTTGTTATAAGTTGAAGGTGGATTTCTAAATGTGGCTCACCTCCACATATTGTTACAAACATTAGCAATTTTTTGTTTAGATTTTAGATATATGTTTATCTCCAAAAAAAAGTCTTTAGTTGAAATGCATAGGTGGTGGGGGTCTTAACTTTATTGTGAATTAACCATTGCCCATCATTTATATTCAATTTTAAGAATGGTTCAGTATATCTCATGCTTCATAGATTTTATTCCATTTAGGATTCATTTGAGGCGGTTTTTTTTTTCATAGTTTTATTTTTCAGAAGTTATCATTGTCACACCCTAGGTTTGAAAGGTGGTGCACCAAGGCAATATAGATAAATGGATAGAAATATCTATTGTATGCTCACAAAAGAGAAAAAGTGCCACCAAGGTAGCTATGAGATGTGTAATAATATTATCAATTATATGAAAGTAAATTAAATATAGTCAATTATATGAGAGTAAATAATAGAAAGTAAATTAAATATTCAATTCATTAGTAAAAATTCAAATAATTATATACCAAAGTAATAATACTGATACAAGTCAAGAGAATGTAAGTATAACAAATAACAGGAATAAAACTATCCAACCCAGAAAGCAAAATATATAATGATCTACTACAAAATATCAAATACCAAAATATATTCTACAGCTGATAATTATGCTCCTGAGTTGACGGTCCACTAAACATGCATGTATGACATGATGTGAAAAGAGATAATGGATAAGTTTGATAAATTAAACTCACCGAGTAACTTATATCTACTAAAGCATAAACAACAAAGGAGTGGGTCATGCAGTATGAACAATTAAAAGGCATGAATAATAACTTATAATCACTAAATCAAGGTAGCTATGATATATGTTATGCTTCCTATGACAAATTTTGATATGCTAACAGAACCAACACATATATCAAACTATTATACACATAATATCATTTTAATGCAATCATGTTTGATATCATTATACATACCCCCAAAAGACCAATCAATCATTTATACTTTTTAGCTCAAGTCTATTTATATATGTAAATATATATCTACGTATATCTATAGTTAGTCTATCAAAAATTCATCACCTGAAAGTTAAACACTAATCCAAAAAAATTCAATGGTTTTCTATAGAGTCATCACATTGTGGGACCATCGGGCAGCTAGCCAATATCTAATAGGATTATACCGACTTACATACCATCAAACAGTGCAAGCGTTGTTACAAATAACTAACATGCATTATATAAATCAATATGACAGCCATAATTATATAACCAATATGATTTACAACAGAAGTATTACGTACTTCATTAAATAGAACTATTATATATGAATTAAAATGCTTAAAAAATGAACCATTTTAAGTGATAAAAAGCTCACGCATTAATACAACAAGGTAATATTATTTTTGTTACATGATGATTTCACTATGAGTCATAAATAAGATTCATGACATACATAATGCTAATAATAAACATAAAAAATAGGAATGGGAACCAAATGTTCAAAAACCTATCACAATTAATAAGGATAGCGCCCCTAACAAAGAAGGATACATTTATCCCAAAATAAATAACAGTTACTTATTTTTAAGCGAGCGACGCAAGAATTCAACCCTACATGATATTTAACCGACAGAGTTATGAGGGTAATAACTTGAAAGCTCTATAAGAAGTGGAACCAAATAGTTATAAGCACTCACTTTGAAGCATCCGAATTAATTGATTTTAACTAATATTAATTATTATAGAGATGTTATTGTGATGCTCTAGAATTTAATGTGGAAGAATTATTCTTTTATTTTTTAATAAATAACAACGTGAGTTACCTAATTTTTTTTCAATATAAATAGAAAAATTAAATTTTAGAAATATATATATATATATTATCATTGCTCCCAAAAAATATACATTTCTCAAGATTTATACAATCAGATCACAATAACTCTATCTTGAGTACAAATAAATAACTTAAAAAAAAAAAGAAAAGAAATTATCATTGCTCCCAAAAATCATATACATTACTCAAGATTTATACAATCAGATCACAATTACTCTATATTGAGTACAAATAAATAACTATATATATATATATATATATATATATATATATATATATATATATATATATATATATATATATATATATATATAAACCTAAGGAATCCTGCTCAATCTTATATTACTAATCCCTTGTCAATACATAATGAACTAAAAAGCCCAACAAATCACCAAAGCCTACAACTAAACTCAAAGCTGATAAATAAGCAATATGCATGTTAGTGATCAAATCATAACAATAGTAATCACATGACCATGAATCAATATAGAAATAGTAAAGCTCACATGCAATAGCAGTAAAATATATAAATATTAAAATAATATAGCATGAAAGTTAGCAAAATAGTATAGTGGGAAAACTAATAAACCAGTATGTGTGTTAAATCAAAAAATAGTCATCATATCAGTTCTATCAATCAGTAAATCAATTATATAAAGTAGTAAAATCAAAGCATCAGTAAAGAATTATCTAACTCACATAAATACAGCAAAATTCTATAACTACGTATACATGATATCCAATATGTCACATGCTTAGTATATTCACTAATAGTAAAGTAAATCAATAGTATCAAATAGTATCATTGTCCGTATTGATAATAGTAAAATTAATGGCATGAGCAATAAAATAATATTGTAACAGTAAATTCATACATTAAAAATAAATATGCATAGTAATAAGAATAATACCTCAATAACATGCATTTTAATAGTCACACTAAACAAGTAAGAAGTCTTAATTTAAGTAATATTTTTAGTATCATATCAGTATTAATAAATTATTTGCTCAGTAAATAGTATCGTCACTCTTTACTCGTCAACATAGTAATTATCTCTTAATAACTCTCAATTAGTGTATCATATGAATTAGCCGAGGATAACACCAAACGACATATTTAAAGAAAAGCTCGTCAATTAGTCTCCAATCAATGTCAGTGAATAATTAGTCTTTTCTTATTTTTTTTCCCATATATTATTATCAAAATAATATAATAATAATATGGACCAACTGTTACCCAACAACATATTCACACTCATTTTCAATGCATTACAATAAATAAAGTATAATTAGGTTTAATTCAAAAAGTGCCAAAATATTTTAACGGCATGCAAGAGAAAACCCTACTATGTAAAAAATTCATATTTTTAGAAATTTATCAAATTATCAAAGATCGTATATAATAACATGTTGAAACTTTAATTAAACTAAAACACTATTTTTAGATGTCAAATAAATTTTTGAAATGATAAAAATTACTACTTGTTTAAAATCAGTCTGCAAAAAATTCCAAATAGATACTCAAAAAGTTTATAATCGTAATTTGTATAACATATAAAAAAGTAACGTGGTAAAAATTTTATCAATACAAAATTATCCTTATTTTTTATAATGAAAATATAAATTTGATCGAGAAAAATTTTAAAACATAAAATTATTGAAATCAAAGATATATTAATAGTTTCTTACAATGTGATGAACAAATTTTTCATCGTGATGATCAATAGACAAAAATTGCTCTACGGCCTCCAAAACCTAAGCTTCTCTTTTCTCTCTCCTCTCTTTTCTCTTTAAATTCCCTTACCTGCTCTCTATTACTCAAATGAGTAGGAAAAAAGATTAAAAAGCTTATTTAATGAATTTTTTAAAGTGCTTTAAAGTATTTATATTAAAATGTTAATATAATTATAGAATTTAATTAAATTTTAGTTTAAAATTCATATAAACCTTTTTTAGCTTAAAAATTATAGAAATGTATCAATAAAATTGCTCATTTTATTTAAAAACTTTTTTGTGAAATTGATATGCATATATATAATGCAAAAAAAGGGTGAAGAAGAAGCCAAAAAATAATAGAAAGAAAAAATAAATAAGGAGATGGAAGAAAATTAAAAAAAAAAAGAAGAAGAAAAATGATAAAATACAAAAAAAAGGAGAGAGGGAGAAATATCTTTGAGCAATTTTTACAATTTTCGTTGTCGTCGACATCGCACATGTATAATTCTTAAACCCAAACCCCATTTTCGGTGTTACGATGAGCCAAAAAATCTTCTATATGAGCTAGCACGGTAGAAGGAAGCCCGATGCGACGCTTACGGTGAGGCGGGTAAGCCATGTACATACTCTATAGTGTAGCAGGGACACTTGTAAGTACCCTTAAGCGTTCACATAGAATAGTGGAGGAAAGAAAATTACATGTTCTTCAAATAGGTATCTTGAAGCCATTTAATTAAGAGCTTGATGTAGTGTGGCAGGGATTAAAAAAATGCGGCTGTAGTGTCATCCAATACCTATTGGAAGTGCTCACGTAGCGTGAAGGGGAAGACTGTGTCTTCTAGATTTCCCCTAAATAGAGGAGACACTGGGAGGCTGCCAAAATTTTAAGTGAAGCAGGGGACTTGAATTTAGACTTGTGAACTTAAACTTGAGCTAGACACAATGAACTTAATTGAACAAACAGGAAACTTAAAATTAAATCAAACAATGATGACTTTAAAATGCAACTTTGGACATATACAGAGAACCAAATTCATGGTAATAAGGAACTTGAACTAAGCATGAAAGAACATGATATAATACTTAAAATGAAAACATGATTGGTGAGATAATATGTCCAAATTAAATGCAAAAGAACACATGAAAAGCTTGTGATAAATAAAGAACCCGCAAATACCATTCTCTCACAAATGATAATGAAACTCTTAAAAGATTGATTTGGGATAATTGCATTGGCTACAAGGACATATGACGAATGCAATAGCTTATGATTAACACCAACATACAAATAAGTGCAAATGATAAGTGATGATTCAAAGAATTTAAATTTAAATGGAACACATGAAACCATACTTTAGTTTAACCAATGGGCAATCAAAACCTAAATGCTTAATAAACAAATCTTGATCATTCAAGTGAACAAGCAATGATTTGTGGTGGACTATGAGAAAATTCTTACATCTCACCCACGAGCAATAGTTAACATAAATATGTAACTTGATTGCAAATGATGTTGCAAAATATTCATCATACATATGAATGATATGAAACTTGCAGCTTTCACACTAGTACGCTTGCAAGTCTATGCGAAGAACCTGAAATCATCAATGGAAGAAAACCCCTAATGAATGTGTTGACTCATCAGTAAACCCTTGATGAATGTCTTGACAATACGAGCAATGGACTTGTGATGTTGCAGTCTCCCTACGACAGTTATCAGCTAGCTCGCTAGTACATACAACAGTTCATCGATCAACGTGTATAAAGAAACTAATGACAAATGCAATTGTAATTTGTATAGTAATTAATTCCTAATTAAATGCAAATGAATTAATATGGGACTTCTATTGAACAAAGAACTCCAATACAACTTGCTTGAATGTTCCAACTAAAGAATTGAAGGAAAATGCAACAACATGCTTGCAACCAATAATGCAAAATCTCAATGAAATATCAAGGAGTCATTACGTTGATTAATGAATGAGTTTATTATGCAAGCCACAAGTCACCTCCAAAGGACAATGACAAATATTCAGAAAGAGGACATAAGAGCTAGTGTACAGTCAATGCTATTTGACTATTAAATAAATCCATCAAACCTTTGCAAGCCATATTGATTAATATGCAGCTTGCATGAAAGACATGTAACTAATATAATGATGTCTTGCAGTCAATGTCAATCATCTCATAAAAAGACTGCATCAATTGCTTAGAGGTAATGATTGACAACATCAATCATACATCCAACAAATGCACGTGTCCCCTATAAGTAGGTGTGACGCCCCAAGATCTAACTTGGAAGAATTATTCTTTTAATCCATTAAACCATCAACTAGTAGAGCTATCTATAGTCATCAATAAGTATTAAACAATCTAACAAAAATTCTATAATTTAAATCATCATCGAAACATTTCTATTCATTCCCAAAAATTCATTTACAATACTTAGGATTTACACAATAATCACGATTTCATCCAGTTCTGAGTACAAAAGAATAACTATAACAAAAATGAACAAAAATCTGAAGAACTCAGATCAACTTCACACTCCTGCTCCCTTGCCCTGACTTGAAAATATTAACCACATATAATGAGTTTCAAAAAGCTCAGCAGTTCACCAAAAACCTACAACTGAAATCAAAGCACGGTACTGAAACAATATGCATGTCAATCAATCAAATCAATAACAGTCACTTGTACATGATCATTGAATCTATGCATATACAAAAATCAGTAATCAATGCATAATCAATAAAATCCACAATCAATGATAAAAGAGTCGGTAAACAGTAGAAAAATCCCTAGAGAAAATTGTCAAATCAGAAATATCAATCAAATTAATATCATATCAATAACATCAATCAATCGCATCAATAGAATCAATCAAATCATTGAATAAAGAAATCATCTCTGGTCAATAATATCAATCAGTATGAAATCATATAAGACAACCAAATCGATACATCGTAAGAATAATTTGTGGGCTCCAAAAATTCGACCTCGGCCTCCCCGTCGCGCTGATTGTTTGTTTTATGTTTTTCTTCGGCAAGGGAGTTTTAACACATTAAGTTTCAGGGTAAATTTAGAAAGGCAGATGGGTTTGTAGATAAGACACTACCCAGAGATATCGCCCTCATTTTGCGAGGACTTTATAATCTGAGTTCTTGTTTTTTATAGGCGCAAGCCCCTATAGTTAATTACCCATCTGATCACGAGAGAGAACTTTCAATTAAGGCTAGTCGTCAATCAGATATGTAAAGATACATGTTATCTGTCATATAGTAACAACAATGGACATTTAAAATGATTAGAGAATTTGATATTTAAAATAGAAATTGTACTATCTCACACTTAAAACGGATGGTGGAGGAATGGATGATGGACCCAATCAAGATCCCATGGTTCTGTCATCCCGGGCGATCGTGGTCCCTGGTCTACTTAGTCAGAGGAGGTAGTCGATCCAACCTGACAGAAGGATCCTTGTCGGCAGCCATGGGTTGCTTCGTCCAAGGGGACCTTATAGACCTGGGATAAATATTTGCCTAAGGGGCCAAATTTAAATCCACCTTAGCTAACAGAGGGCTTTGTGCCATATCAATCATATTATATTGATTAATATCTCAAGGATTTGATTCCACAAAGGAGCGTATTGGCTCTAGCCATAACCGGTATTTCGTGGTGCCATTTGACGGCAAAACCACTCGATTCAAAGGGCCTCGAGTCGTCATAACTGTTTATCTGGCGGTGCCATTTGGCGGCAGACCGCCGGTTAGAGGACACGTACACGTCCTTATTGGCAAGAATGTTGTTTGAGAATGGATCCTAGTGATATTTTCGATTAGGCATTAGCTCTTTGTGAGCTGAAGTAGATTTTGATTTGTCAACCCCGACAAACTGTTGCGGAGAGTAGATTGGTTTTGCTTTAAGTGATTAATGGATCTATTTTAATTTTAAATATCTTTGGATTTGGAATTTTTTGGGATTTTGGATGGAGCTTTAGGATATTTGAAATGGACTTTGGATATTTGTGAGACATTTAAAAATATTTGGCAACCCCTCCGGTTGAGATCTGTATTCAACACGGCCATCATCGGGGTGTTAGTGGTCATTTTCATTTGATTGAACCTTGTCGACTCGACCAAGCTGTTGATTGAGGATCGGGTATCTTGTAGGCTTTATGCATTTGTTTGAAATTTTTTTTTATTAACGACATATGAATGTATAAAATAAATATACCGGTCAAATTCATGATCGCATATTTATCCGAGAGTTTAAACCCTGTTTACTCCTATTTATCTGCTTAGGAGGATCGGGTTTCGTAGGCTTCATGCCTTTGTTTAGTGAATTATCTTGATTATAAGCCTTGAAGACCTAATATGAATGTATTAAAATAAATACACTGGTCACCACAACCGAGTATTTATTTTAAGAATCGAACCCTATCGACTCCTATTGATCTGTATAGAAGGATCAGGTTTAAACTTGAATTCACTTATCGATCGGCACAACCTCCCTAGACATCATATGTGTACCAATAAGACGCTCGTCGGGGCCCATGCGGGTCGAGATTATATTTTTTTCATTTAGTGTACCTATGTGTATACAATTTATAGTGCACGTGTAGGAATATTTTATCATATTTTGGTTGTGCGGATAATTTTCATTTCAATGCACAACATTTTCATTTAAGAGCTTTTACACGCATTCTATCCGCTAGTATGACTGTTGCGAATCCGGTGGCGTTATGATCTTGATGTTATGAGGCATCTCCTCATCTTGATATTGAATCCCCCCTTCTCATTCACCAGGGAGGTCTTTCTTGAAATCCGTGGCTACTGCCTTGAAAGAGACTACTTTTAAGATCTTCAATGTAATGGACTTATTATTTTCGGTGTTTGTAGATATCAGAACTGTTTTCTTCCGGAGTATAGGATCAAGAAGAAATTTTGGAACAGCAGGAAGTTTAGTTCTAATCTGTTCAAACATCTCTTCCATTCTATCAAGGGGGGTTTCCTTTTTCGTACACCGGGTTGCCCTTGTACTCGAAATACTTGAAGATCTTGATCACCATTATCGTAGGAGATATTCATAATTGTGTCCACAGTGGTTTGTTGTACTTACGATACACCCACTATTGTTACCCACAAGTATTCATTTGCAAGAAATTGTTGAATCCATTACGGCCTCCTGAAAGTGCTTGTAGAAGACCCATTGTTCTTGCATCACATCCACCTTTCACCGATCTCAAGTGGATTGATGATAACACTTGCTTGTAGGAGCAGATCTTTGATTGTTGGTCTCCAGTATTGCCATCTCAATCAACAGGCATTTGTTTTATGGATAGTGGTTTCGGGTGCATGTAGAAGGGACACCAATGCATCTCATTCTTGCATGCACGGTGCTTTCGATTTTGTAGAGACTGTTATAAAAGTCCATTATATTATTTGTTTATACGTGTTGAGGTCGTAGTGTGCTTGAGTCTAAGTCTGAGTTCCAATGTACAAGTTTAAATCTTTGTTCAAAGTCTTGTTCATCTCATTTGATATCCAAATCAAATGCAAGACTGAGTCCCTTGTTATTCTTAAATGTTCGGGTTCTTCATTATTCATGTTGAGCTTGGATCCAGTTTGAGTTCTGAGTATAAGTTTTAGTGACTTTGGTTCAGGATCTTCTAAAGTCCTTGCAAGTTCAGTTTCATATTTGAATTGATTTGAATTTGGCTTCAATTTGATTTTATTTGTTTGGATTTGACTTTTTAGAAGTCATTTAGGTTTTGTTCAGGTTTAGGTCCACAAATCCATTGTTCATCGTATAAGTCCTCTGCTCATTTAGTTCAAATTCTATGCATTCATGTCCAAGTATTGGTCCTCTGTATTGTTGCTCAAATGATGTCTTCAAATTGTTCAAGTCTTGTGTACTCCAGTGAAAATTTTGACAGCACCCCGGCATATCCCCCGTTTGGGGGAAGTAGGGGAGCTGGGCCTTCCCACCACGCTACTCGAGCGTGTATGGTAGGTGTCCTCAGACACCGCGGCCGTACATCTTTTCATCCCACCACGCTACAAGAGCGTGTATGGGGCCTTCAGCAGTACCTGTACGAGAACACAGTGACTCCCCACCACGCTACAAGAGCGTGTATAGGGCTTACCCACCTTACTGTATGCGTCGCACCGGGCTCCCTCCTATCGTGCTACAAGAGCGCGTATATGTGGTTCTCCGGTCCGCCGCAAATGCTGAGAATGAGATTTGAGTTTTAGGAATTATACCTTGCGTAGAAGTCGTCGGCGGTGTCGGTGTCGAGGTCGAGGACCGTCCCCACCACAACAAGAGCGTGTATAGGGCTTACCCGCCTCGTCGCACCGGATTCCCCCCCCCCCCCCCCACACACACCGTGCTACAGGAACGCATATAGGGGATCCACCGGCGCGTCGAGGGCGGGGTTTAAGTTAGAAATTTATACCTTGAAGACCGACGAGGAGGAGTCATCGGCAACTGTCGGCTCGTGGATCGAGGTAAGAGGAGCATTCATTTCTCTTTTTCCTTTCTTCTTATTTTCTTTTCCCTTTTTTTGTTGATTTCAATTTTAGCACATAGGTCAACATAGTTAAAATCAAATCAATACAATAAAAACATATTCTATATCACGTGGTCAGTGTATCACATGAAGCAGATCAATATTCGATGTATCAATGAATCAATGGTATCAATGAATCTATAATATCGATGAATCAATAATATCGGTATCCGTAGTATCAATGAATCAATATAATATCAATATCCATATCAGTATCTGTATTCAGTGACATGTATAATATGCAATATTAATGAAATCATGTAGTGACAGTAAATTCGTAAATCCGTCAGTAAATCCATTCATCAATAATCAATTTAATATCAATAAATACGTTGACATCAATAAATTCGTACGATAATTAATAAATCCATAAAGAAATCATACGAACAATACTTTACACATGCATTCCAATACAGTAGTCTTACTTAACAAGTACAATCCTTAGCTATTAAGGCATTTTTCAAGGTTAATATCGATGTATCGTTGCATCCGTTGGCTCAATAATAGAGTCGTCACTCTTCGCCCGTCGACCGCCCATCGGCATAATCTCCTTATGACTCCCAATCTTTATATCACGTGATCAATAGAGGATAATATCAAACCCTTTTTAAAAGAAAGCCCGTCGACCCACCATCCTGTACAGGTCAATTAATCTCCAACCAACGGTTCATACAGTCTTTACTTGTCTTTCAGTAATATAATAGTAATTTCAATAATATATCCACATTCGTACACATCTCATTAATACATTGCAATCAACAAACACGATTTAACTCAATTGAAGAAAATCCTTAAAATATCGTACAGTCGATAGAAATCACAACCAGGATAAAAATACACAATTTCAGAAAATTACCAAATTACTAGAAATCGGATAAAACATCATTTTAAAAATTTACTTTTACTGATGCAATATTTTTTAACATCAGGATAATTTTCTATTCGATAAAAAATTCTACATAATTCAAAATATCCAGTGAAAACTTTCCAGAAAATACTCAAATCGTGCGAAATCATCATTTCAATAACATACCAAAAGTTACGCAGTAAAAGTTTCGTCAATACAAAAATATGCAAGAATTTCGATAACGAAAACAAAAAACCGAGCAGAAAAATATCAAATCACGAAATCAAAAATAGGATTCGAATTCCTTACTGTGAGACGAACAATTCTTCCAACTACGTCGACGGACGAAAATCGCTCCGTGGCCTCCAAAACCAAGCCTTTTTTCTTCTCTTTCTCTCTCCAGATTTTCTCTCTCTTCAAAATATCTCAAAATATCTCAAATCATCTATTTAATGAACTCGATCGTCCCGACGATGTTTTCCATTCGTCCCGGGACGAAACTCTCTAGACACAAATCGTACAGACGATGATGGATTTCATCCCTAGACGATGCTCTCGGGCAAAAATTCGTCTCGGACGAACTTAAGTTCGTCCCAACAAACCTGCACTTTACGCAGTTCGTGCAGAAAGTTTGTCCGTACTAACCATATAGATTTTCATAATTTTTTTTAGTTCATCATGTACTAAGGTCAGTTCGTACATACTAACTGCTCCCAAAAATATGAAATTCTGAAGGGTTTTACAGTAGGAGGGTTCGATAGTTGATATACGATGAATTCAAGCATACACAGTACAATAAGCGGTGAATGCAAACACCTACTGGTGATGATGGAAGAGTTTGTAGGCCTGATAGCGTGTCTATAGTGGATAATCAACAATAAGTAATTAATATTACAACTCCCTTACAGTTGATAATTATTCAATGGCCTACAAATAAATCAATCCATTGCGAGTGGAGATTGATAATATGTAGTAAATACAAGCTCCTAGGAGCTGCTGCAAAAGATCTGTCATACATCCCATGTATTATTTATAAGCAAAATGCAATGTGACTACTTCAACTACAAAAGCCTACGAGTGACGATAGTAAATTTGTTATGCATATATTGGGCCACCTACAAGCATCGACAAACACACAATAGGAGGTTCATTAGTGCACGATAGCCTACCTACATAAAGAATCAAATAGTTTTTATATGATGTCATACCACCAGATCTACAATATCCATGCAAGTGGATAGAAGACATTTGCACTTAATGGCACTAAATCTTTGAGATATGAATCAATGTGATAGGATCGATATGACACAAATATAATAACCTGTATTTTGACTTTATCAATTTTTTTAGGAGTCATTATAACTCCAAATCGTAAACCATCATTGTCATAGTGTTGTTATTGTAGTATTTTACTTGCACAAATTTTTTTATAATTTGTGGCGCTTGTAAAAATCCTTAATAATTTAGTACCTATCAATACAAGTGAATATTTTAAGATCGTCAGGTGTCCATTCTGCAAACTGATTTCATCAATATTTTCTAAATAAAATAATTTATTTTATAAAAATTTTTGTATAATTTTTCAAGTGCTACAATGATTTAATTGACTTTTATACTAAAGAAATTGATTAAATTAATTATATAATATTAAATTATTATTTTAATAAAATATCTTATGTCACTAAGAATATTAAAAGCTTTTTAAAAATGTTTCCTTATGGATTTCGGCAGCAGATATGTTTTTAGGGAAAAAAGAGAAAAAAGGTAAGAGAGAAAAAGAAAATTGAGATTTAGAAGCCACAGAACGATTTTCGTCAATTGAGACAGTTAGGATATTTACTCGTCTCGGTGTAAGGAATCTTTAACCTATTTCTAATTTTAAAGATTTTATATTTTTGATATTTTTTTAATCAAATTTGTATTCCAATTACAGAAAATTAATAATAATTTTGTATTGATAAACTTTCACCGTGTAACTTTTTATATGTTATAGATATTCTGATTATGAACATTTTGGGTATTTATTTGAGTTTTTTCACCTAGTAATTTTGAAAATACACCAATTTTTGGCTACCTAAAAATTTATTTTGACGTCAAAAAATAGTGATTTAGTTCAACTAAAGCTTCAGAATATTATTTTATGTAATATTTGGAAATTTATTTAAATTATGAAGAATGTGAATTTTTATTCAGTATGATTTTTTTTTGTTTACCATTAATACATTTTGACATTTTCAGTATGCTCAATTATGTTTTATTTACTACAATATATTATAAATAATTTTGGATATGTGCTTAAGTAATAGCTAGTCGCTATTACTGTTATAATATTATGATAATAATGGATGTGTAGAGTAAAATACATGTATAGACGGGTTGACCCGTTGGTTAGAGACTGACTCACCTGTATAGGATAGTGGGCTGATGCGCTTTCCTTTAAATAAAGTGGTTTGATGTTATTCTCTACTATTTCACTTGATACACTGATTGAGAGTTATAAGGAGATTATTTCTATGCCGACAGAAAAAGAGTAACGACTCTATTTACTAATACTGATACTAACACTAAAAATCACCGTGATAGCCAAAACTTCTTACTTGTTTAATGTGACACTTAAATGCATGTTCTTGAGGTATTTTTTTTATTATTGTATGAATTTATTATTACTGCATTGATTTATTGTTATTACATTATTCTACTGTTATTGTCACTAGATTGTTACTGTTACTGATATATATATACATTTCTATATGATTTTACTATATTGATTTGGTTTTTATAGTCTTTACTGAAATTTTTATTTGATACTTTATATGATTTCTTTACTGATTGATGTTACGGATACGACGATTGTTTTATAGATTTGACGCTCATACTGGTTTATTGCTTTACAGGCTTTCGTATACAGGTTTACTACTTTATAGACTTCCATAATATAGTATTTTACTTTTTATAAATTCTATTAGTACTGCATATGAATTTTATTGTTTCTACATTGATTCAATGATCATATGAATGTAACTTCTATGATTTGACTGTTAGCATGCATATTGCTCATTTGCCGCACTTTGAATTCAATTGTTGATGCATGACTATAATGCTTTTAAATGAATGCATTAAGAACTTGCACGATTTTAAAAGGAACAAAGAACAATTAAGATTATTAGCTATTAAATGAAAATAAAAAAATGTATGAGGGGCCACTACGCTTAGGCCAAATCACATGCTAAGCACTTGAAGTATCAAAACAATGTAGAATTTCAACAACAACATGCAAATTAAGTAGTTATTCAACAAAATCCCTAATCTAACATTAAGATAAGCAACATTGAAAGTACACTTAAACCCTACGTTTACTAAGTGGAGGCAGAGGGCGAAGCACGAGAACTTTGCGATTAAATCACCACTTACAAGATTAGCGGATTAAAAAAAAAATGGCAAGGGAAGTGTTTCACCTTTGTTTTGTCTCACAATAATTTTCCACTGGACATTGGCAAATTGCTCGTTGATGGCCTCCGAAAGCATGAAGATGATGTGGTACACGTACTCTTCAATGGAGTTATCGATTTGCGGGATGAAGTTGAAGAAGGTGGAGTGGAGGATGTTAACGTTCCATTGCTCATCGTAAGCGAATCCGTAGTCAAGCTCCGGATTGGCCATTCATTGATGTCAAAGAGTTGATGAATGGACGATGATCGTGGTGGCTTCCCTTGAAGACTTCTCTAGAGAGAAAGAAGTTTCTCTCAAGCGTTGAAGTGGAGAAGTGGGCAAGGGTGGCCTGCCAATGAAGGAGAGTATGGCTTAAATTTGGTTCAGATTTTGTGGAGGGAAATTTATTAAAAAAACTTCTTAATTAATCCCTTTGATTGAGAGTAATTAAAGAAGAGAACAAGAGAGAGGAGTGACGGGCAAGAGAGGGGAAGCTTGGGATTTATTTCCAAAACTAAAGATGAGATTTTGGAAAGTAGTAGGAGGTGGGGGCTCTTGGAAATTTTGGCCAAGAGAGGGGTATGAGGGCTTGAATTATTTCCAAGAGGGGAGATGGGCTTTAAAAAATAAATCCAAGGAGGGATTAAATGAGGGCCGGCGGTATAGGGGGGCTAGGGAGGGGTTTAAGGAAGCTTTTAATGCTTCCTTGAGTTAGGGAATTAAATTTGGGAAGAGATATTTCATCCCAATTTAAATTAAAATTAAATAGGAATGGATTTGAAAACTTTCCTAAAATAGGATTGGTATTTTAGGTAACTTTTCAAATTCAAATAAATTTGAATTTATAAAGTAGTTGAGTTGCCTAAAATATTCAAACCCAATTAGGAAAGGGATAATTACAAGCAATGATGGAGGGAAGGCCAAGGGGAGGGCCGGCGGCTAGCAGTTTGGTCGTGGGTGGTGGTGGGGAAAAGAGATGTAGGCTCGGGTGGGGATGGGGGGTTTAGCCGACAGTGAGGAGGCTAAGGTGGCCGGCGGCTTGGGGTGGTGAGAGGGGGTGGTGGGCCGGTGGTGTAGGGTGGAGGGAAGAGGGAAAGACGAAATAAGAGAACTAATCACGAGCCCAAACTCTTCCAAGGCTGGTGGGTGATGCAATTCCCTCTCCAAGGATTTTCTCTCCCAAGCACTCTCAAGCTCTCACAAGGAACACAAACACTAAAATTTTTTTCATTCATTCATTCATTAAGCATGAAAAGAGAACATCTGGCTATATATAGCCTCATACAAATGAATAAAAAATAAAAGATGACAATGCCCTTTGGGCTTACACATGACCTTCCTTAAGGGGTAAAAGCGGAAAATAACAAAAAACAAATACAAACATAACATAATAAAAAACAAATACATAATACGACTCAAAAATACATCGGCTCGATCATGGCCGTAGATCAACGACCACGTCTCTGATAGACTTTCCAAGTTCTGATGTTCCCATCAATTGTAGGTTTTGGTGACCTACTATTCTTTTTAAGCTCATTAATCCTGCTTTCATATCGAATATGTATTCTGCAATGCAGCCCACCTACGCTCCCAAGTGATCTCAGGCTCAGAATTTTACATTTACATTTGTGTGAGTTTGCGATTAAATTCACTCAAATTTCTAAAAAAACAAGCATTCTGCATTCACATGACATGACAGACAATCTAATTTTATAAGCAAAGATGGGTCACATCTACTAGGAAGCGTAAAGTAGAAGAGACCTGTAGAAAAGTTATATCCCATTGGCATTTTATATGCCATGTTGCAGATAATAATTTCTTATCATGCTTCGCATTCAGCATCTTGGTATAGTTAATAAATGAAAGGTACTTGACTACTTGCTTGAAAACATTTTTTTTTCATCCATATATCTGCTACTGTCATGGATAGAAATCAGATCCCTTAACAAATTCTCATCATGATAATGTGCATCCATGCTCGAGTGTTCTTTGATTACCCTGTTTTAATGGACTTACATTATTCTTTTCGATTTTGAAAAATAGAAATGTCAATCCTTTTGCTATGTTTTGGGTCAATTTTCTGATATTTATCACCATCAGAGTAATACAAGTTTTACTATCGTTTATGTTCCTCCAATCTGCTTTTCCTCAGCATCCATGCTAGAAATAGCTGCACTAGTTCAACATGATAGATTCTTATATTCAAGAAGTATCTTCATATCGAATATTAACTCCTTTTATGATGGAATGCTTTATATGGTGATCAGATTCTCTTCTGTAAGTTATGTAAATTTCTTCTTGCATTCCTAATGAGTTGTCAGCTAAATGACTACATGTCTCTAATCTCCCTTGAAAGGATAATTTACCAATAGTCACCACAACAACACAAGCCATTGTTGAAATGGTGATAGATGCTTGAATCACCAACAACTATCTCTCTTCCTGTAAAACTGGATATCTTTTTTATTGCACTATGACAATCATTGCAAATTCTGATATTCTTCTTAACAAGAACAGGTGTTCCCACAGCCGACGAAATTAGGCCAAAACTGACTGCTAACCTCACACTATGCCTACATGGAAGATTTGCTTTCATTGTCACAATATCCTGTGGGTTAAATCTGGTAACCAAATTAGTAGGATTTTCACCTATCTGCATGGACAGTATATCTAATACTAGCTGAATTGTATCAATTTCATTATGTGACCTATCTCCTGCAGCAAAGCTGCTTGTCTTACAGTTTAGCTCGACAAAGCTCATTCCTCTTGTCCTCTGCAGACCATTTTCCTTCATGAGAGATCTCACTCTCTCTGCATCCTCCCACCTGCCAGCATCAGCATACAAGCCATAGAGTATGACATAACATCCAGTGTTATCATGGTCTATGTCGAAAATTCTTTCTGCTGCAACTTCTGCTACTTGGATGTTATTGTTATATCTGCTTGCAGTTAGCAAAGAACCCCAAATTCTTGAAGTTGGAACCACAGGCATTGTCTCTATGAATTCCAGAGCCTTCTCCAGATCTCCAGACCGGCCAAGAAGATCAACCAAGCATCCGTAGTGCTCGATCTGAGGATTAACTTTATGTTCCTTCTGCATGATATCAAAATACATCCAACCTTTATCTATGAAGCCACACACACTGCAAGCTGACAACACAGATAAAAATGTGCTCTCATTTGGTTCAAAACCAAGTTTTTTCATGTCTGAAAACATATCTAATGCGTTATTTCCAAGCCCATGAAATGCATAAGCAAGAATAATTGTGTTCCATGTCACAACATCTTTACATAACATCTTATCAAACACTTTTCTTGAGTCCCTTAGATCCCCACATCTTGCATACATATATAAGATGGAATTCTGTATCAAAGTGTTGGATTCATAACCCAATTTGAAAACATAGCCATGAATCTGCTTCCCGTGCGGCAGCGAAGTCAGTTCAGAGTATGCCGGTACAATGCTTGAGATGGTAAAGGCATCAGGCTTCAACAATGGCTGTTCCATCAGTAACCGTAGGAATATATCAATGGCTTCCAAATTTTTTTCATTCTGCACATGAGCAGATATCATGACATTCCATGCCACCAGACTTTTTTCAGGCATTTCATCAAACAAGAACTTGGCAGATCTTAGCTCCCCATTTTTTGCATACATAACATTCAATGCAGTCTCAAGAAACAAATGAGGAAGCAGTCCTCTCCTGATAGCAGCGCCATGAACTGATTTCCCATGAGATAAAGTTCTCAGTTGGGTCAAGGATGGGAGCAAATTCACCATAGTTATGGCATTCTGTTCTATACCACTCTCTTGCATCTTCATGAATGAAGCAAAAGCCATCTCATGTTGATTGCTGAGAACATATCCATTTATCATAACATTCCAAGCCACAACATTTTCCTTAGGCATCAAGCTGAACAATCTCTCAGCATAAACAATTTCTCCACAATTGCAGTACATATCTAAAAGAGTAGCCAAAACTTTGATTTCCAGTTCAAAGCATTGCCGGATTATGTGAGAATGAATCTCCTTCCCCTTCTTTAGCAAACTTTCCAAGCAACAAGCTTCAAGGGCACTCAGCACTCCAAGCTCATCAGATTTCACCCCAAAATCCTCTTGCAATTTTCTAAACAAAGACAATGATTTCAGTCCTTCACCATTAGATACATAACCTTCCATCATTGCATTCCATGAAACTGTCTCTCTTATAGGCATCTCAAGAAACAATCTTTCCGCGGATTCGAGCAATCCCAGCTTTGAATACATTGCAATGAGAGAGTTGCAGATGTAAATATCTGAGGGGAGTCCAAGCTTAATGATCTGGCCATGAATCGTCAACCCTAGGCTCAAAGATAGCGACTTGGTGCAGGATTTGATGACAGAAGGGAAGGTAAAGTTGTCTGCAAGATTGCCTGCATTTTGCATTTGGTAGTAGAAATTGATGGCTTCTTCATATTGCCCATTGTTTGTGTATCCTCTGATCATCACATTCCAGTGGAAGTTTTCAGGATTCTTGAGAGTTTGGAACAAGGTAAGAGCTTTTACCATCTGCCCAGTTTCCACGTAGGAGTTGAGTGTCCGGGCAACAGAGGAGGCCTTAAGGTTGGGTTTTTGCCTCTGCTTTGAAGCTGAAGAAACAGAAAAAGATTCTTTTTTTATGAGATTTCTTGTTTGGTCGGATGCAGAGGTTTGATTTGTGGTGGAGCTGCTGTAAATGCTGTGTAAAATTGCTCTTGCTGCCATATTTGCAGGTCATGAGAGAAGAGGTAAGTGAAGGGGAAGATATCTAAGAAGAAGAGAAATTGATTTCATTTTTTTACGTTAATGTTATCATTTTCTTGTTTATTTATCCACGAGGTATGGTTGAGATAGAGCCACGTAGGAAGGTAGAAGATATCATGGCCTGAGCCAAAAAAGGGTATTAAGATCAAGAAGACCTCTAGACAGTTTTAAAAAATATTGATTTAGAAAATGAAAATTTTTAATGGAGAAGTATATATAAATAATTTTCTTAAAATAGTAGAAAAATAACAAAAATGGAGTTATTGGGAACGTGATTTGACAAACCAAACAGTAAAGAAGAAATAAATTTGTCATTTTAAAACGAAATAAGCACAAAAAACTTCCAATCAAACAAAGCCCTAATTTCCAGCCGTAGCTTGCAGGTATCCTTTAGATAGTAATCTCATGTGGCCCTCGCCGCCGACGCTTTCCTCGGCGGTTGTAGTTGCCGTGAATCCCCTTCCCACTTAACCCCTCTTCTATCTCTCTCCATTATATTCCATCTCCATCGCTCTATTTATTTGATAATATAGATTGATTTTTTTATCTGGAGTCCGACCGAATTTATGAGGGTACAAAATAAATACAAGATGTTTAAGAATCAATAGTTCAAAAAGAATTGAATTAGAGTTGAATTGAATGACATAATAAATATTAAAATTATTTCATCATTAAATAAATTATATATTAAATATAAATTTTAAAATTGAATATATAATTATCTCAATTAAGACTATTGAATAAGCTCGATTAAAGAGATATAAAGCAATGTAAGATGTTTGATTTATTATTATTATGAATAATTGAATATGAATATATGTATAGTATAAATATAAAAATATTATTATGAAATATGTTTACAAAATTTTTAAAAATATAATATAAAAGTACAAATATAAATATAATTTATAATAAGAATAATATATCCACATAATATATAAATTTGTAGTATTTAAAAAGCTATATAATTAATTTTTATAATATATCTCATTACAGATTCAAATCCCCTCTACTACGACCTCACTTCTTCAATGCGGCAAAGCAAGTGTGGGCTCGATGCCACTGAATGGCCTCACCAAATTCCACCGAGAGATTAGTTACACCGCAGAACGCTCCCTTTGGAGTGACAAAGGATAGATAACCCAGTTCAAAAAAAAAAAAATGTATTATTTTGAAAATTATAAATTTCATCCCTAAAAAGATTATGTAATTGATATCAATAAATTAGTCTTGTGTATTACCAAAAAGATGAATATTGCTATCATCAATTATTTTATAATATTCTTATTTTATTAGTCATATATTTTTAATTTAATTTTATATCAACAAGATGTAGCTTTCCTTTTTATTTATTTCTTGTGTTCTTGACTATTTTTCAACCCTATTTTTATATAAATTAGATCTAAAGAGATTCTTTAAGAGAATAGCTGAACAAAATGAGAATGATAAAACAAATATTTTTTCATGTGATTTAAAAATTTAACTGTTATATAGAGAATATAAAGATTCATACATACATAAATTTTTTGTACATACCCCATCGTGGCACTTTCCAATGTTCTAGATTAGCAGATCATTCATTGCACATTTGTAATTGTTGTAATGAAGATCAGAAGATCTGGTATGTGGGCAATCACTACAGCACAAGAAATGTTATACAAACAATAAAATTTATTAGATTCCATCGTTTGATTTATGCTTCATTTGGAACAGCTTTTTTACTGCTTCTTAAAGCAGCTTTGGAGTACAAAAATTTTAACTATTGTACTAACAAACTATTTTAAGAAGCGGTAAGAAAGCGGTCCCAAACGAAGCCTTAGACTTCGTTTGGGGCGGCTTTCTTACTACTTTTAAAAACAACTTTCTAGTATAAAATTTTTATTTTTGATACTAAAAAGTTGCTTTAAGAAGCAGAAAGAAAGCTGTCCCAAACGAAGCCTTAATCAATATAAACTTACTTCAAACCCTATAATTCATTCAAATAGAATAATTTCAATCACACAAATATGTAAAAATAAAATAAAATTCTCATTTTCCAGAATACTTCATTCTATGTATGAAGCAACAAAATGCCCAAATTTGCAACCAGATATGCTATGCTATGCTATGCCTTTTTCAAAATTTGTAGTTTTCAGAATGCCCTAAAGCCATTTGTTTTATCTGAGGTTTCATTTGGGACGGTTTTTTACTGCTTTTTAAAACCGAGTAGCTTTATAGTACAAAATTTATAATTTTTTTACTAAAAAACTGCTTTAAGAAGTAGAAAGCAAGTCGTCCCAAACAAAGCCTATATTAAATAGATCGCGGCAAACTAAACTCAGCCTAACATCTCCTCTACTATGTATCTTCTTATTTTCCTGGGTGCATAACTCAAGAACACCCAAGAGAGAAATAATGGAACAGGGTGGCTTTGATCAGGCATAACAATTAGCTCTTTCCATCAAAACTGCTAATTGGCACCAATCAGATTTCTGATGACAAATGGCAAGATTCCACCATGGTTATAGTACGTTAATTCGACCTGTTACAGCATGAACATATACGGATTATCGAACCGAAATATTTGAAGAGTAGAAAAACTCTTAACTATGGGGATCAGAGAAGGAACCACACATGATTTGTTTGGAAGAAATACAAAGCATTCTTCGGATTATTTGTATGTGCCTATTTAGTCCCACTATATTAAATTTCTTCAATTTATTCCAATCTACTATATAAAACTGATCCCAAATAGTTCTTTAAGGGATTTAATTGAGATCAATTTTGCATCTCAATTTATGTTAATTTCTATATGAGGGATTATTTGAGATCTAATTTTGAATAGTTGATGGACTAAAGTAGGGAAGTGTGATATTTGTTTGAGACGGTTTTTTTAGTGCTTTCAAAATTAGCTTTTTAGTACAAAATCTTCTGGTTCAAGAAATTTTTGTACTAAAAAAATTGTTTTAAAGTAATAAAAAGCCGTCCCAAATGTAGCATAAATTAATCACATACAAATAGTCTGATGACTATATTGAGCTCTTCCTAGATGAGTATTGTTTTGATTGCATTCTCTCACCTCTGTGTCAAAGCGAACAGTGCAGGTGAAGGTTTTTCCATTATCCGTTGTAACAGTGACATCCTGACCAGGTTTGATTTCACTAGCAGTGGCTGGGAGGTGAATAGTGAAGCGTTCATGGCCGGTTAATCCAAGGGTCTCTGCATCTTCGCCAGACTTGAAACATAGGGGAACAATACCCATTCCTACAAGATTGCTGCGGTGGATTCTCTCAAAGCTCTTGGAAATTACAGCTTTGACACCCTGCAAATAAGCCATGAAGTACCGCTGAGAGGACGATAGAATGGAGAGATGTAACAACAAGGGGGTTTGATTCAAGGTTAGTAAGGTTAAAGAAGAGTTACTAATAAAATATTAATGATGCCGGAGCTATTGCTTGGTTATTTTGTCATAAACTTCAGTCTATGTATTGGCCACATATTTAGATAGTTTGACCTTATGTTTTCTTTAGGCTTATTACCTTTTATGTAGCCTTTCAAATACTATAAATAAGGGGTAGTGCTTGTAATGGAGGAGAATTGAATAGATTTGATTTGACTTTAGTTTAATTTTATGTATCATGAATTATATTCGGGTGGTGATTTGTTCCAAGAAGTTCTTGGATCTGTGCCCGAACACGGCCACCGGATCATCAACGTAGATTCGTCAAGCCCCCTCCGGTCCGGCGTCATGAAATTATAAGGGAAAGCTTTTATATCATGGTATATTGATAAAAAGAATAATCCAAATGAATCTCGAAGTTGTTGAATTTGTTTTAAGATTAGTACAATACATAAGTAAATAATCAAAATATGCATTAAACTAATGTTAGAGTAAATCCAATAAATTTCAACTCCATCATGATAAAAAATTTAGTCGGAAAATGCTGCCCAAATTTAATTTTTCAAATTATAATCTTCCCAAAGGATTGATTAATTAGCTGTGGCCCGTTTATTAGTTAAATTGCATGAAGTTACAAAAAAAAAAAAACTCATTTTGCTAAATGATGATTCCTAGATTTGTACGCAACATAGAAAAGTACATTGAAAAGAAAACAACTATACCAGAAGCATCGGTCCCTTTGCAGCCCAATCACGCGAACTCCCGCTCCCATATTCTGCGCCAGCCAAGATGATTGTATCATGACCAGCGCTTCTATATTGCTGCTCAATAAAGTTAAATAAAAAATAAAGAGAATTAGCTTCTCAAAACATGAATACTAGAATCAACAGTCAAGTTATAGGTCATGTCTCATAGTTCTTAAAATGGAAAGGGAGCTCTATCATTTAGGCTTTGTTTAGGACGGTTTTCTTATTGCTTCTTAAAGCAGCTTCCTAATACAAAAATTTTAAAAAGCAGAAAACAAGCAGTTTCAAACGAAGCCTTAGTTTGAAAGGTTATGAAGATTACCATTGCAGCATCAAAAACAGAGCATTTCTCCCCCGAGGGAATGTGAATTGTTTTAGGCCCAACTTCACCTTTCAAGAGCTTATTGACGAGGCGAATGTTGGCAAATGTTCCCCGCACCATCACCTCATCGTTGCCACGGCGACTGCCGTAGGAGTTGAAATCTTTCCTTTCTACGCCACGCTCCATCAAGTACTTGGCAGCAGGGCTGTCCTTATGAATACTTCCAGCAGGGGAAATATGGTCGGTTGTGATACTATCACCGAAGCTTAGGAGACAGTAGGCATCCTTCACAGGATGGGGGCCAGGGGGGGACATTGTCATGTCCTTGAAGTATGGAGGCTCATGAATGTACGTCGATATGGGATCCCATGGGTAGAGAGTGCTGGGCGACACCTGTAGTTGATTCCACATGGGATTTCCCGATGTGATTGCTTTGTATGTCGATTTAAACATGTCTGGAAGAACACTTGATTGCACAACCTACATAATTATGAGATAGAAAAAAAAATTTAAATCATCAAAGAGATGTCTAATGAGAAATTTGCTATAAAATCAAAATAAGCTAAATAATAAAAAATTACATTTGCAATTTCTTCATTGGATGGCCAGATTTCATTGAAGTACACCTTTTTCCCGTCTTTTGAAGTCCCAATGGCCTCTTTGTCAAAATCAATGTCAACCTGCGATGAAAAAGATGGAACGTATGAGAAGAAACTCCATAGAGGATTAAAAGACACTAACTATCCCTTAATTTTCAAACTTGATCCCACAATTTCTCCATTCATACATATCTTTTACACTACATCCTAAATAATTTAACAGGGAGAATAGCTACGCAATCAGGAATCACTGTGAAAATGAATATGGTAACAATATGGCAGAAGGCTTTAAACATGTGAGAAAGACTAATATTTTTAGTGAATCAGATTGAGAAATGACCCTTAAACAAGGCAAAGCTCTCAAAAGGAACAAAAAGCATTATCATCAGAATAAATGACATGCTTCTATCATTATTCAATCGTATAGTAGAACCCTTGGAAGCACGAACATGACACGACACGACATGAATATAGAACACATCAATTATTGAAAATACAGGACAGGGGTAAGGCTTGGACACGACATTATAATTTTTAAATAGTGCACAAAAATTAAATGATGTGAAACAACATGTGATGAAGTAAGAGTTGCACTTGAGAATTTAATAAAATTATTGATTTCACGTTACTAATTAAAACTTCTTGCTTATTCAAGTTAGGTTTAAGAATAGGACATGGAAGATTAAACAATGACAATATATTACATGTAGAGAATTGAGGAGCCTCACAAAATAGCACCAAAATTTAAATAATGCAAATAGCTAGAAATAAACAAAAGCCCCAAATTTAAAATCTAGATCCTTCACCTGGATGTCCGTCACTCGTTTGGCAAGTGGTGGCTAGCGGAAGAGAATTGTAAGTAGACTTAACGACGCCACTAATAGGCAAGTGATCTTGAGGGAACTTGTCGCCGGGGAGGGAGCCGGGTTCGGAGGAGCGGGTGGACGGCCTTCAATGATCCACGTGTAGACGGAGAAATGATCGTCGATGGAATCCACTAGGGTTGGTAAGATCCAATCCAAATATTCTTCGGCGGTGTCGTCAAAGTCAAATCCAACGTCAAAGAAAGATGATTTGAGGATGTCAACTCGTCCGTGGTTGTCGTATTCAAATCTGAAATTCCACTTGAACTCCTCCATGCATTCTCGGAGAGGAGAGCGGGTGGTTGCCGCAAGAAGTTCTCACGCGAAGGAGAGAAATGAGTCGGGAGCTCGGGGAAGAGACGATCAAGTGTTGGCGGGCTAGAGAAGTTCGGCCAAGGTGGAGGAAAAAAAAAGGGGTGCAGGAATTTCTGCAGGAAAACTATTTTTGGAGAGCTAATGGGAGAGATTTAATTTGAAAATCAAATTAAATAAATGAGGGGGAAGGGGCGGCTAAGAGAGAGGGTTTAGGGGCTGAAATTGTGGAGTTAATGGGGTGATTAGGAGAGAGAGAGGAGCCCAATGAGGGGCCGGCCAAGAGACAGAGAAGGGGGGAGAGGAGATTAAGCAAGTGGGGACCACACAATTAATCTCAGATTTTATTAAAATCTGAAATTAACAATTTCAGTTTTGGATATAAAAAAAAAAGGTTTCCTAAATTAAGCATTCAATTGGGTTGAATTTGAGTTTGAATTTCAAATCCAATTCCAATTTATTTTGATTGCTTAAATTAAGGAGGTAATTTAGGTAACATTAAATGCTAATGAAACTCAAACATTTCAGAAATTTGAAAACTGAAATAGGAGGGAATTAGAGGTGGAAGCGGCAGGGAGGGAGGGGTCGGCGGGCCGGAGTGGCCGGCGGCTGCTGGAGGAGGTTGGGCCGGCGGGAGGGCAGCCCTGGCTGGGGGCAGCGGACGGAAGATACGGCTGGACGGGTTGGGCAGTGGAACCGGCGGCTGGGCTGGGCTCCAGGGGCGGCGACACTAGGAGGGAGGGAGGGAAATTTGAAGAAAAGGAAAATTTCTTCCAACGACTTCCATTTCCTCGAGTTTCTTCTTGACTTCACCTTTACACAACAAGCATGGACCAATATCTAGAACTCACAGAGAGATCTAGTTCTCCCTTTGAACTCATTAAGAGATCAAAGAGAAATGCACTCACAAAGAGAACAAAGGAGGATAATATTCATTTCATCAAAAACTGAATTCTTACAATGCATCATGCCTTATATAAGGAGGCTCAAATAAAGAAAAATGAAAAGACATAAACGCCCTCTGGGCTACATAAGCGGAACAATGCCCTCAAGGGCAAACTAGGAAGACTAAAGAAGTACATATGATAAAAACTGTAAATAACTCAGAAATAGAGGCTCTGGATCGTAGCCGTCGATCTGCGCCGTCGGCGATGGTACACGTGTCGAAATCTAATGTCCCCATCATTAAATAAGCATAATATTAAGAATAACAAACAAATGATAAGTCGAAATTATAATTATTTGTCTAACTTATGATTTCCAAAAAAATTAAGTATAAATTGTCCAGTATAATATAAAAAATAAAGAGCATAAATTATCTAGTACAACATCAAGATTCGGCTATTCACTAAAAGAAAAAATATGACTAATTTTTCATCATGTATTTGTCTTTGGCCTCTAATATTATCATCATTAAATATTATTAGTTCCAAGTCTAACTCACCAAGAGAAAAAATTGCTCTTTCTAAAATTTCTATATCATTAAAGGTGTCAAGGTAATCTCCAACAATATCCCATATCTTATTATCACATTCCATATAAATTGAGATATTTCATGAAAGAAGATGAAAATTTATATGCACATAAACTAAATCTTCAACCCTTTGTGAAGTAATTTTTCCCTTTTTCATTGAAACCATTAGGTGAAGATGCTTGGAAGAGGTGTGAATGAATGAGTATGTGCTACAACTCTCGGAAACTTGGCCAACAAGTTCTATCAAAATTATTTGAAGTAGAGGTATTGAAACTCTATGAATCAACCATCACAATTTTGAATCCATCCTGCATCTATCATGTAAAGATTCTTAATCTCTAAAATCCTTTAGATACCCAAAGAATTCGCCAAGCTCTATATTCATCATTCTTCACTCATTTCTTTCACATATCTTGTCATTCCAATATCATACTCAGAATAACATAACTACTTCTCACGGATCACGATGGACCGAAATGCATTTTTTATTTGTTTATATCTTCTTAATATTGTTATAACTGAGGTGAAACGATTTCAACCATGACAAGTATTTTCAAACTTTAGAAATTATTGAAGATGTAAAGTCTTATAGATTGATTCATGTTCTTGCTCAAAAGGAAGATGGTACTTGTGGAACAAATGAATCCCACTTTTTAGCCAGTGGATTCCATTCGCCTTGAGGCAGATTGTAATTAACCATATTTCCCCTAACGTGTGATATTAGGGTTTATTTAGATCCAGGTCTTTACTTCTTATAAGGGCAAACCTTCATAGTTAATTATCCCTCCTAGCGCGTAGAAGAGAACTCTCGATTAAGGATGAATTGATTTTAGGCGTGTAACAATTTTAATTTTGGTTCCGCTTGGGAGTTGCTCGTATATTTAGATTAAAATTGGGTCTTAAGACTTCATTTAGAAGTCGCCCATATGTTTAAATGTGGGTAGGGGCTTACGGCTTTAATTTGATGTAGCTCAGATAGTGAGTCTTACGGCTTCCCTGGTAAGTAGCTCGTAGGTTTATATTTGAAAAGAGGGGCTTACTTCTTTCACTTAAAGTAGCTCATATAGCAGATCTTATAGCTTCCCTTAGAAGTAGCCCGTAGGTTTAAGATTTAGGATTAGGTTACTTTTACCTAGAGATTTTCTCTAACATGTGGGTCTTACTGCTTCTATTAGAAGTAACCAATATAACAGGTCTTAAGACCTCTATTAGAAATTGTCAGTTGAACTTAGGTTAGCAGGGGTTTAGCTTAACAGGGCACTTTAGTAGAAAATACTTAGTTTTGTATTTTTCACCACCTCGACACCTATAATAGTGTCTTGTTTGCAATAGTATCTTCTGACTCGTAGTAGTACCTTTGATAACTTGTTTGTTTCAGCACTAGTCTTTCTAGCAGTAGTTGTTTTACTTACAGTAGTTTTTACTTTTAGCATTTTTGTTTTCGTTGCTTTTTTACCTACTGTACTAGTATTCTGCTTACAGTAATAGTTTTGTTAACCACTCTATTTTGACTTTTGTTTACGTTTTTGCAGGTATTCATGGATCGAAGTTGCAGGAGTTAGAGCTTGTAGTTGCAAGGTCTGCCAGGTGTTGGAGCTTGCAAAGAGCTGGAGTTGGAGCTTACCAAGAGCTAGTTAGGTTTGCTTGCGGTTTTGGAGTTTTCTTCGTGTTTTCTATTTTCTTAGTTTTAGGAGTTTGGTGCTTAGTTGGTGTGCATTGTACTTAGGTTTGTATGGCGTAACTATTGTTCTATATTTTCTTTAAGGATTTTATTAAATTTTAAATTAATAGCATTAAATTAAATGAAATTAAAGTTTAAATTTTAATTTAAAATAAACTCATCAGCTCGTTGATTCAAGTATATTTTAAAATTACTTAATTATTAATTAAATTATGAATTTAATTTAAAATAGGTTGCTTAATTAATTCAATTAATTTAAAGGTTTAAATTCAATTTATTGATTCATTAATTAAAAGATTTTTATCTTTATTTTTAAATTAATTAGTTTAATTGAATTAAAGTTTGATTTTAAATTAATAAAATTTTCAATTACTTAAACCATAATTTATAATTGAATTTTATTTTATTTTAAAATTAGTTTAAAGTTTAATTGAAAGGTTTAATTTTAAATTAATTAGTTTAATTAAGTTAAAGTTTGATTGTTTAAATTAAGTTAGTTCATTTAAAGCTTTAAATTTAATTTAAAGTTTTAACTTTATTTTAATTAAACTTTTAAGTTGAAATGATTAAACAATTATTCAGATTAATTAATATTTTATGTCTACATTTACCTTAACATAAGCCAAATCTAATATATCCACTTTCATAACCATGTCATCGGAAGGAACAATTATTACGTCCTCCGACCGAATGTTGCTATAGGTTCGGCCTCCAATAGTTTTACGCCACGTAGCAGCCCGAAGATCTGACCCAAACCCGTGGTAATTACGATTTTTCACGTCTATTTTCACTAATTTGACTGAAACGGGCGGGAAAACTTTATACACCCGCGATTACTTTATATGAATAAACATTTGGCTGATTAGCTTCTGTACACTGAATGTTATACAGTATTTAGGGTTTACAAGTAGAAGAGAAAAGTTTTGCGAAGAGTTTAAGGCAATGGATGAGAAGAATCCTTCTATTGATTTGGAAGAGTTAGACGATTTCGACGAAACATTTGACACTTATACTCTAGATGACAATTTCTCTTATTTTTAACAAGTTCTCATCCATCTTCGTTTGATCAAATCATTTTTGTTTGTACCGAACCTTCTGATAACTCGGTACTGCTCGGTATTATATCTAATACTCGGTTTGTATATTTGTAATGGAAATTTAATTATGATAATTTTGTAACGAGCCTTTTTATAACTAGGTACTGCTCGAGATTAATTTCTATTATTTGAAATTGGTCTTTGGACCGATATTATAATTTTGAAGAACTGCTACCGAGTTTTTTTAGAACTAAGTATAACTCGGTATTTATACGTATAACTCGGTATGTATAAGTTTTTCGTATCTTTACGTCAATTCTGTTTTGTATATACCGAGATTTTAATTTTAAAATCTTTGTACCGAGTTTTATTTAACTCGGTATAGTTCGGTATTTATATATAAAACTCTGTATGTTGAGTTTTCTTGTTTGTTTTCTGTCAGACTAGTTTACTGTACCGATTATAAAAACCATATGTCTGTACCGACCCGTCAGAAAACTCGATACACTTCGGTATTTTCGTGTATTATTAGGTATTTATTCCGTAGTACACATTCATAATATTTGAATTTTTTGTTCACAGGGGATTTACAAATCTGAGAAGGAAGCATATGTAAAATATTGCCAATATGCACATACACATGGCTTTAGTGTTCGGAAAGAACATCTTTCATACTGGCCTAATTCAAGGAAATTAAAATCAAAGGTTTTTGTATGTTCCAAATCTGGATTCAAGAAGGACACAGAAAAAAAATCAGAAGGTTAAATTTCGAAAATCAACTACAAGAACTGGATGTCCTGCTATGGTGAGATTTTCTGTTAGTGAAGATGGAATATGGACGGTGAAAAATTCTGTAGAAACACACAACCATGAATTGGCAAAATCGGATGATCAACATTTGCTGAGATCATCTAGGCACATCACTGAAGAAAATGCCTCTGTTTTGAAATCAATGGCTGATGCGGGAATAAGAACAATAAATGCATTTTCCTATCTATCCGATGAGGTTGGAGGTGTAGAAAATCTGGGGTTTACCAAGAGAGATGCATACAACTACATTCCGAAGGAGAGAAGAGCAAGAATTGAGAATGGGGACAGCAATTCGCTAATCGAATTTTTCAAAAACCGAGCAGCTGAAGACCATCTGTTTGCATGGGATGTGCAAACTGATGAAGAAGACAGGTTGGTAAATTTTTTTTGGGTTGATGGTTTGGGCAGAGTGGATTACGACTGCTTTGGGGATGTAATTATTTTTGATACTAGCTACCGTCTTAACAAATATAATTTAGCATGTGCCCCTATTATTTGAGTCAATAGTCATTGGCAAAACATTATATTATGAATGACGTTTCTATCTGATGAAACAATTGATTCATTATGTCAGCTATTTCAATCATTTTTAAGAATTATGGATAATAAGCATCCAATTATTATATTCACTGATCAGGATCAAGCAATGGCTAGGGCGATAGAGATTGTATTCTCTAATACAAGACATCGGTTGTGCCAATGGCATATACAGAAGAAGGCTCCTTCCAAAGTTTGGTGTTTTAATAGTAACAACAAAGTGAAAGGCCTTTTTTATAGTTGCTTCACCAAGTATGATTCCCCGAATGAATTTGATAGTTTGTGGAATGAGATGATTAGAGAAAGAGACCTAAAGAGCCATCAGTAGTTAAAAGATTTGTACATAATAAGAGAAAAGTGGTCTACAGCTTTCAACAAAGATTGCTTTAACCTTGGAATATTGTCTACACAACGTAGTGAGTCCATCAATTTTGTTTGCCATGGTATTTCAAAGGCTACAAGTTCTCTCACCGAATGTTTCCTTGGATTGGAGAAACTTATAAACACTTGGCGTAGGAATGAACGAGATGAAATTTTTAGGTGTTGTCAAACCGAAATACAACCGTACATGAAAAGAAGTCTGATATTAAAGCAAGCACCGAAATTTTATTCAAGAAAGTTATATTCCTTTTTTGAAGAGGAGTTTTTAAATGGTTTAGGTGGACTATGCATTGATCACGCTTCACCAGACTTATCAATATTTTCTGTGAAGAACATAGACCATTCTTTTGATTCACACAAGTGGACGGTTTTGTTTAATTCATCTGAAGGAACTATACAATGCAGCTGTGCAAAGTTCGAGATGATGAGAATACTGTGTTCTCATTGCATGAGAGTGATGAGTCAGTTGGATGTTAGTAATATTCCTCAGAAATACTTAATTCCCAGATGGTCATCTAGTGCTCGGAACAATCTATATAGTGGACTGAATATCCAACACATGTCTAAGAGTAATTGCACATGGAATCAAGTTTCCTGAAACATGATTTTTAGAAATTATGTATGTCGATTTGCATATCAAATTAGCATCGAAGCACAAGGTAATGAGGATGCAGAACAATGTATGATCGATGGTATGAGTGCATTGGCATTAAAAGTTCAAAACATTATGGAAGGGAAAAGAAATAAACGCATAACTGAGGGAATCCACAAAACAATTAGAGATCCTGCAAAGTGTCAGCCTAAGGGAGTATCTAATGCTAGATTAAAGGATCATTGGGAGAAGAGGAAGGCCAAAAAAGTGAAACCGACAGAGCATAATCCTCCAACAAATTTATATTTTACACCTGCAGAATCAGGAAGTCAGTCATCCTTTATGTAAGTGTTATCAACAACTCAGTAAAACTAGGTACATCTCGGTGCTAGCATTTAATACTCGGTATTAGAGGAATATTTTGTCTTTGCTTCGCATTGTAAGTTTTACTATGTCTGTATGCATCGCATTTAAAACCGATATTTAAAAAAAAAATTGTACCGAGAATTATTAATCTCGGTACAACTATGTATTGCATATAAAATCTATGGAATTGGTGTACATACAGAAAAAAGTAGTTAATGAATACCAAATACCGACCAATACCGAGTTATACCGACAAATTTTAATTTCGGTATAACTCGGTATTACTATGTAATAATCGGTTTTAGACTATCTTTGTTTTTTTTTGTAAATTTTTTTACTTCAGCTAGGATTATCTGTTGTATTATGTTTGTAATATGAGTAACTCGGTAAAATCAAAGTAAAGAAAACAAAATATCATATGTAAATTTATAAATTTATTTCATGGTATTACAAAAAATGTCATATACAAATTCTGCCCTAAATAAGACCATATTACTTTGCCAGTTCTTATGTTTGTCTCATTGAATATTATCATACAGTATAACTGTTTCCATATATTTAGATACAAACATTCCACAGTCCACATTGTTCTCTTGTGCTGGCAAGTTCGTGATCGTTTGGATTGGTCAGGTTCGTATATCATCCTTAAAAGCATCTTTTGTATCAGCATATAAATGAGATATCTGTAAAGGTAATAAAATGATAATATTTATATTCAATATCATAGCTTTAACCAACGATAAATTTAAGGACTTACAACTTCCGGAGCAATAGCCTTGTGTGTTGTTTTGGGTATTAAATCCATAAAATCCCATTTTTTTACCTCAGGTTGGCAAACAGTAAAGTCCGATGTTTTTGGTTTATAATAGGAACAAATATAAGGTTAGCATTCTTAACAGCAGTTCATGTGATATTTGCAACAATTGAAGTTGTTTTCGTCTCTTTATTTTGACAATAATATCCCTGGAAAAAACTTACTCAGTCAGTTAATGATACACACTAAACCTTTATTATAAATGATAACTCACCCAATGAAAACTAGAAACATATAGAAAAGGTTGGTTCAGTCCTGGAACCAGGTCGTTCTTTTCATATAACAAAAATGCAAAAACGTTCACATGATTGTTATCAAGCTCTTCGCATAGCAACAATTCGTCCATTTGGCTTCTGAAAATAGTTGCAATTCCATGCTCAAATATAGTATCATCCCTGCATAATTTTACTCACCATCATTAGAAAAAAAAATATACACATGAATTGCTCAGTAAAAACTCAGTATTGAAGACCAAATAACGAGCAATACCGAGTTATAACACCAAGTTCACGACAAATACCGAGTTGTACCGAGAAATGTATTCTCGGTACAACTTGGTATTAAGTATAAAAACACAGTGGTTCGTGTTTATACAGTAAAAACTCGGTAATTGAATACCAAATTACTAACAATACCGAGTTATACTGAGACTATTTAATCTCGGTATAACTCTTTATTGAGTATAAAACCTATGTGCTAGATGTTCATACAGAAAAACTAGATAAGAAATACCAAATAAAAGTTGAATACCGAGTTGTACCGAGAATTATATTTCTCGGTACAACTCGGTATTGAGTATAAAACTACGTACTTTTTTTTGTACTGCTTAAGAAAGTTATAAATGGAAATCCTTTTTTCTTCATTAATTAATAATCGTCCTAGGTATTCCAAAAATTCCACGGCCGGACGTTCTATACTTTTGGATTCGTCAACATCATAAACTACAGATTTTGTGAGTACAGAAACAGCAGCACTTGGAGCAGCATCAGAAGTAACAGCATCTGAAGGAATAACATCAGAATTAACAGCATCTGAAGGAACAACATCAAAAGGAGCAGCTTTAGTAGGCGCAGAAGCTTTAGCATCAGTTGCCTTCTCTAATAATCTTGTTGAAGCTCGAGTGACAGGTTTTCTTATAGTGATTGACGTTTCGTTTTTACTAATTTTTTGAACTTCAGTATTTGCCAACTGAGCTCTCTTCTTTTTCCTATCACCTGATGTGAATGGAGTTTTGACTCTTTTCCTTTTCCTATCATTCATGAGCTGTACTCTACGAGCAATTCCTCCACTACCTGATGAAGGGAAAGGAAATTCCTCATCTTTAGATTATTTGAAATCCTCTTCCATGCCTTTAATATATGCTTCTTTGGTTATTTCCTCAACAATTTTATCAACAGATTTCGATACTTCTTCCAAAATATTGTCAGATTCAGTCCTTGAAGTTGAGGGAACCGGACTTCCAATTCTCTCTGACGTGAAATATGCTGGAAAATGATGACTCAATATCTTATATATACCACAAAATTTTTCATTATTATCAACTTTTAAATCGAAGACTTCTTGTTCCAATACTTCTATCCGTTTTCAAGCAGAAATTTTGTCAATTCGAGTGATGCAATTCTTTTGACCATATATTCATGATGCATAAAAAGTTTATATATGGATTAATTGATAATCTTCAAGTTTGTTTCTTCAGGAACAGTACGTTCTGCATCAGTTTTTTGTGTGAATTCTGTTGTGGGACTTGGCAAATCAGTAGTTTCCGTTTGGATTGGCGATAGGATTGGAGCATCATTCTGAATTGCTGTTTGGTCAGTAGTTTCCTTTTGGATTAGCGGTTCAATAGGTGATTTAGTGGGACTTGGCAAATCAGTGTGGATAGTAGATTCAGTGGGACTTGCAGAATGAATTGGAGGATCAGTGTTGATTGGCTGTTCAATTGGACATTCAGTGTCGGTTGGAGATTGAATAGGAGAATCACTTGGGCTTGGACGGGTGTTTTGATTAAAAAAATATTTATTTAAGTATATATATATAGTTTTGAAAATACATTAATTTTTTTTGAGAGAAATCAATTTTGAAATTTTTGTTTTGAAATCGAACGCAATATTAGGAACAACATATATCATCTCAAAAAGACGAGACTGTCGTTCATTAATAGGTTCAGATTACAAAGCTTTAAAGGATCATTAATTTTATAATCAAAATCAGGATAATAAAATGATATATCTCTCCAAGGAAAGAGGATATCATTTATTATCAATCCTTTGAATATAACGGTAATGATCGTTTAATTAAAATTTCCCAAAGATAATTAATCAGAGTTTTTGAAAATTTCAATTTTGAAAATTAGATCTGAGTTTCTAAATCTCCTACGAGCGCAAACCCTCGTAGTTAATTACATCGTAGGAAATCGGAATTTCCTACGAAAACTCTTGATTAAAATAGCGGTGTAAATTTTATTTAAGAATTTCAAGGATTGATATCAAAAGAGAAAATGATAGGAATTTTCAAATGGGATTGGATCAAATCTGAACACTTATTTTCAGAGTCAAAGGAAAAGGAGTAGGGAGTGTTTTGAGATTCTGAATCACTTCAGAAACACTCCAGCCTATCCTAAGTGTTGGGCTTAGATTTGATTGAAAGAGATTTAATATTTAAGTGATCAATTTTATTAGAAAGTTGAGATTCAATTCCCGGAGGTTGAGGTCTTATGGCCCGAGCCGGCCTCAGAACCTAAGTCTAAATTGGGCACTAAAAGGTGACCCGAACCTAACTAATGCAGTGCAAATCTGGTCTTACCCCGGCCTGGATTGGGGAGCCAGCTAAACCACCTAAACGATTTCAAAATATGAGTCCGGTCTTTTTGTAGAGTGATAGGGACGTTAATTAGAAAAGTATAAAGGAACGGGGTCGACATCTAGAGCAGATCCTTAATTGACCCCTTAGACTTATGTTGGGTATTTGATGTCTAAGTAATGCAATTAAATATTAGACTCTTTTAAATTTGTTGCTAATGCGATGCATGCTAATTGACTCGATTGAATGCAAAATTTGTATGTAGCAGTTTAAAAATTTTGGCTTAGAAAATAGATTTTTTCTTAGAGATTGCATAACATCCCCTTGACAGATCGGCACCCTCATAGGCCAGGTGGTCTGCTAGAACCCGCAGGCGGGGAGATGCCTAACAAGGTTGAGAAAGTATAATATGAATGCATGAAAAACCCTCGGCGAGTCCGAGCTTACTTCTTAAGACCGTTTAGAGTTTCTATCTTATCTTAAAAATTTTATTTAATTAAAGTAGAAGAATTTTTTGACAGACCCCTAAGAGCCTAAATTCGAATTCCAGGCTAAATCAAACGCGGCATGCAAATAAAAAGACTAGAAAAACAGGAGTTCTAATGCGAAATCAATTAAATATATCAAATTGAATGTCCATGTGGCAAGTGCCACTCATTATTACATCTCAAAAATTACAAGAAATTAAAGTAGCCGGGCACCACTGACTACAACCCGGATTTCTAATCCTAAATCAAATGATTTTGAGACTTGGGATTCTTCTCGTTGTCCAATCCTTCATCTTCTCACGAACATCTTGATTCGTCGGTTCAAGATATTCAAATGGAAAGAAACTCCCCCTTGATCGAGGTGTTATCTTTCCTCTTTGGATATTTGCAAAGTATCCTAATTTGAATTCCAAATGGAAGAAGACTCTCCCCTTTAGGGATGTCTTCACCTCTTTGGAGTTCAAATTGGATATTTATATCCCAATCTCAAATCATTTTAAATAAATACAACCTTAACTGAATTAAATTTACATTGAGAGAAATAAGAAAATCTAGACTCGATCCTGCAAGGTTATCCTAATAATCAACAGTTGTATATTCAATCCCAAGTAGTTATAATATGAAAATTTGAAATGCATTTTTTTTTAGCCACACTTGGTCATGCTCTTTTTATTTAAAGGGGGTCTTAAGCGCGGCAGGTACCTGTGCAAAGAGTATGTATATATTTTTATTAACTGCCCCCTTTAATTTTAGCTCCTTGTATGAGCATGGCCACTGCATAAGATTGCACAAGTATAATTCGCTCCTAACCTAGGGGTAAATCTAACGTACAATCAATCACAGAATGCAGGAAGTAAGTAAATAAACACATCAATTCTACTCTAGCAAACAGCATGCAGTAAAAACTCGAAAACTCGGCACACAACTGCAGAAAGTAAAACACCGGCCTATCCTAAAACTAGAGTTGATGATCCTAGCAAACCATCTAAAGTGTGTGAGGTAGGTCGTGTGGTTTTGATGTATCCTAATTAGGATTATTAGTTAAAGTTATCTAAGGTTCGATTGGTTGGAAGGTTTAAGGAATTTAAGTTTGAATTCAAGTATTAATGGCTTGAGGTTAATTTTAAGACTTACTTAATTATTTGTTGGATATCACCTTTGTTTCACACCGAGGCCGTGAAGTTTATTTCACCTTCCTTGGGGCTAAGTTAATAGCCTTGTAGGCCTGGGTTACCCAGTGGTATCCGGTATAATTAAATATTTTAGGTTGATTTAAGGCTTAAGAATTAATGAATTTCATTAGAAATGTTTGGTTGCTGATTTTCAAAATTGATTAATTTAAGTTTGCCATTAATCGATTCGTGGCGTTGTGCCACCAGGCTCGAGGAACCAGCCTCCTTAGGACACTTAGCCCCGCAGCCCGGAGTAGTCCAGCCGATAAACCAAATTAATGTAATTAAATTAGAAGTTTTAAAATGTTAGATAATTATTAATTATTCTATTTTTAAGGTTTAACACCCCTTGGAATCCATTCGTGGCGTTGTGCCACCAGACTCGAGGAACCAGCCTCCTTAGGACACTTAGCCCCGCAGCCCGGAGTAGTCCAGCCAATAAACTTCATCTTTAGGATGGTTGTTGTGTTTTAAAAGGTTTGTTGAATGTTTTAAACATTAAGTTAACATTTTCTGGAGTTTCAAAGTAATTTTGAGTTTTATGAATTTTTTGAATATTTTAATCATTTAATTAAAGGGTCAAAAGTTGAATTTTTGATTGAGCTCAAATTCTGGAATGTTTGTATTTTATTAAAATACTAGACCTTACTACAATCAGTTAGACAGTAAGTACGTTGAAATCGGATTTTTCTACATTTTATTACGAAGGTTTGAAGTTTTGAACTATATTTTAACTATGGTTTGACCAATTTGTTGACTTTTTGAAATATTACAAATTTCTGGAGTTTAATATTTTTAATAAATATTAGACCTTATTAGGAGTTGAATGCAAGTGAGTTTAGGTGATTTGGACTTTTCTGGAATTAGTTATGAAGCTTGGAAGTTTGGGTAATTATTGAATTTTTGAAATTACTTAATTAGAGGGGGCCTTTTGTGATTTTGCTCCAAATGAGTTCCCAACTCCTTGAAATCAGCTCCAAAGGTCAGGAATGACCTAAGGAGAGATTCCCAAGTGTTTGGAAAATTTTTGGAATTTTTTAATAATTATTAATTAATTATATTAATTAAATATTCAATTTTGCTTAAAATTCAATTAAGGTTTAATTTGCTGTCAAATCAATTGGATTTTAATTTTCATTGGTTAAGGGTTTAAAACTGGTCAATTAGAGGGGTTAAACATAATTTTTGGATTTAAAATGGATTTATTACATTTTCTGGAATGTTTTAATTCTTAATTAAGGCTTAAACTTAAGAAAAATAATTATGGGCCTTAATGATTTCCAAATTCAGTGAAAATTTTCCTAGTGGCTGTACATGTCACTAAGTTCAAGTGCTTGAAGTTTCAACTCAAGTAGAAGTGAATCCTAATTATTGGAAATATTCTAAGTTCTCTAAACACATGTCCTTAATTATTGTCCTTAATTATGTCACTAAATTGTGTAGGTTTGAATCAAAGTCTTGACTAACCCTATGACTAAGCATGACATAAATATCCAATAGCAAGAAAACAAGTCCTTAGATCTAGGAGAGCCTAGGCTAGATGGTGTGTGTACCTTAAACATGCAAAGACTAATTACAAGTTAATTAATTAAAGATTTAATCAATGAGCATTTACCAAAGTAATCACTCATTGATTAACTATCATTCCCCACTAATTCTATCCAAACATGTTTAATCTAGGCTTAAAATCTCAAGGGATCTCTCAAACTTATAAGATTTAAATATATATATGTTTTAAAATATATTTGAAAATATATTAATATATTTAATCCTATGTATGTAAATATACATTTTAAAATAAAATAATTAAAAATATCATTAGAATAAATTTTAAAGAGCATGGAGATCCACTGATTTTGATGTTATTTGAAAGTAAATTTTAATTTTCAAAATATTTAATATAATGTTAATTAAATACTAATTAAATATTAAGGATTTTTTTGAATAATACAAGTCAATCAAAATAAATTGAGTTTAAAACTTCGAAAATAGTTTTAAATTAAAATTCTCAATTTTCTGAAAATTTTGATATACTATTTAAATTTTTATGAATTAAATTGAATTTATATGAAATTTTTAAAGTTTTAAAGCAATTAAATGAATTTAAATAATTCAAAACTAATTAGTATTTAAAATAATATCTAAATTAAGTTTAATTAAATATTGGCTGTTTTTCTGAAATTTTAGGATTATCTAAAATAATTTTTACTTAATAATCTTAAAATTATTTAAATTTAAGTTTAATTAAGTATTAATTAAATGTTTATACAATTTAAAATTAATTAAATATAATATATCTTTAATTTAATTTAATTTAAAAATAATAATCTCTGATTATATTAAAATGATATTAAATCTTAATATTCCGAAATGAACAATATTTAATAAATTTTAATTGATTATTAATTAAAAATAATCAAATATTTAATAAATAAAATAATTTAAAATATAGTTAATATTTTAAAATAAAATATTTAATTTTCTGGAAATATAAAATATATATTTATATATATATATTTTTTTTGAAATTAATTTTATAATTTATAAAAAAAATTGAACTAAAAATGATTTTAAAAATGAATTTTAAATCATTTTTAGATATCTGGTGGCGTAATGCAACGTGGAGTGATCTGGTTTGTCCAGCACATCCGGCGGCTGTGAGTGGGACACGCGCCGTGCTCTGGTTCGCGGGATCAAACCGCGGCGGCGGCGGGGGACACACGGCACAACGCTATTCGCTGGCTCGAAACCGCGGCGGCGCCAATGATTTGCGACGGCGGTCAAGCGGGGTCCACGCGCTATTCACTTAACCACGTCAGCGCATGGTTAAGGCCGTCGGATCATCCGCTTGCTCGATCTAACGGTCCAGATCGAGTCCCGCGGTTTGATCTCATGAGAAGAGATCGAACGGCGAGAAAGCAAACCCGCAGTTTGGATCCAATGGTCGAGATCACGCCGGACGAGAGATCTGAACCAATGGAGCAATCACGCGGCCGGACGATCCGCGTGAATACGAAATCAGAGCCGTTGATCATCTGATCAACGGCTCAAAAAACATACACCTGAACGAACCTGGCGGAACGCCCTAGAATTTCATTTTTTTGCTCGTTCTTTCGATTCAGTCTACTAAATTAAATGAAATTTTAAACCTAGATAGAATAGATGAACAGAAATCATGGGGAGTTTATTTCACGGGAAATAACGCATTAAATAAAATGTTAAATTAATCTAAGTGTCTTAAGCTAGGTTTAGAGATTTACAGCGATTCAATGGACGGTTTGGACCGTTTAAAGGATGGTTGAGCTTGTAGATTATCCAAGTGTAGATCCCTAGTTGACGCCGAGCTCCGAAATGCCACGAATCGCCTGGAATAATCCTTGGATGGATTTGGTATTGAGTTCGCCGGAAGATGGTCGACGACCGCTTTGACCGGCCGGATTTGAGAGGGGATGTGTTGGGAGATGCCTGGAGAGCTCAATGGAACAGGGGGCTGGGTTTGAGAAAGCTTGAGTGGAGAGAGAGGCTTAGGGTAGGAATGAGGCTCTCTAGGACGTTTTCCCCCTATTCAAACGTCTCCAGATCAAATCAAGGGCTGGGATTAACATGGGGAGCTCCTGAATGCTTGACATCTGTCCAGGGAGTAGGTGGGAGCAGAAGGAGTCAAGGACAAGAGGACAAGCCACATGGAAAGTGAACTTTGTCCTCATATGAGAAAGTGGGTTTGATTTAAACCCTTTGATCTGGATTCAAGGGTCTGGATGAAGTGCAGGGAGGTTCTAGAGGGTCTTCAAATAGCTGGAATAGATTAGATTAAAATGAGATTAAGTTTGAGAGGGGTTTTGACCAAGTTTGACCCTTCTCAACACTTGGTTTGACTGTTTGACCACTACCCATGCCACATGGCAGCTGAGGTGGCATGGAGTGGAGTATTAAAAGCTAGGGTGCTGGCTTTGGAGCCAAAGAGTGAAACTTGAGTGCTATGGGATTAATCCTTTGAATATTTAGTGGTCTTTTAACCATGTGTTGACTGGTTTGACTAGTCAAAGGATCAAACCAGGTGAGGTGGCATGAATAAACCTTAATGAGCTAGTCTAGAAGGAACTCAAGGCAATCCATTAGAGGTTTGGGGGATCAAACCATGGCCATTCAAGTTTGACCCAAAATTATTGAGTTGACCAAATCAAACTCAAGGTGATTTGGCCTCACATGAGTTTTGGGTGGGTTTGGAGTATCTTATGGAATAAATTTGAGAGCTCAAAAGGTTAGATTTGACTAAGTGGGTTGAAATGACCTATTTGAATTCTTAAGGGCTGATTAGGTCAATCCTGATTGACTTGGTCAACCAGGCGGGTCCAGGGTGTCGGTCTGGTCTGGACAGGTTTGATACAACATTTGGAGTATGGTAGAAGTGATTCCATGGTTTAAATGGGTCAATTGAGTCAAAAGGGCTTAATGGGCCCTTAATGGGCCCTTAAGCCAAAATTGGTTGATTTGGTCAACCGGCTAGACTTAGGGTCCGAGATCAGGCTCAACAGGTTTGAAATGACTTTTTAAAATCAATGGATGTGGTTCCATAGCTTAAATAGGTCATTTAGGTCAAAAACACCTATTTGGGCCCTTAAAGGGCCATTTGGGTCAACTAGGTTGACTTGGTCAACCAGGTTGACCCAAGGCCTGGGATTGGGACCAATAGATTTGAAATGACATTTGAAACTTGCTGGAAGTGGTTGCGTTCAATTTGGAGTTCATTTGGTTTGAAATCACCATTTGAGTCTCATAGGGGTATTTTGGTCATTTTGACCCCTGGTCAACTAGGGGTCAAAATGGATCAACCAAAATGCAGTTTAATGTTCAACATATTAAGATTAAAGGTCTGGAAGTGATTAGAGGCTTTGGTGAAGGCTCTAAGGTCAGAATCTTCAAAGTGACAGGTCCAGTGGCATAAGCTGTAAATATTTGAAGGTTTTACAGCCTTTGGGTTTCAATTTAGTTTTTGGGGTCAGAGACCTCAGAATGGGCTCAAATTTGGAGGGTTACCTCCAGAGACATGTCCCATCAGTATGCAACTGACAGACTCTGAATCGGAGGTCATTTAACTGGGTTTCAAAGTGTTTGAAAATTCAATGGAAAAGGCCTTTAGGACAAAACCTTTGGACCTTGGATTTTGATCTGAAATTCTGGATTTTGAATTAGGTTTTACATTTGATCAAATAAAAGTCTGGATTGACTTGTGATCTAAATAGATCCCAAAGTCAAACTTCTAGAAGGGTCCTGGGATCTAGAATAGATCCTAAGGTCTGAAGTCTAGAATGATCCTAGGACCTAGAATAGATCCTAAGGTCGAGATTCTAGAAAGATCCTAGAGTTTTGAATTGATTTGGAAATTAAATTAAGGATCAAGAGTAGTCTAAGTGACCTCATACAAAAATGAGGTCAACAACTGGCTGGAGTTGGAGTTGTTGGTGGAGATGGAGTTGGCTTACTAAAAAACATGTGGGGTTGTGAGTGGAGTAAGCACAATTTGCAAATGCTCTCCGGTATAATATGTAGTACTCTGAATTAAATTCTTCTCAGAATTTGTTATGTCTTGTAAATATGTCAATATCTGGAACAAATGTTTTATAAATATCCAAAATATATAAGTACATAATAAAGTTAAATGACTGAAGATATAAATAGTATCTCAGAATCCTGAAGGTCATTTAATAAATTCTTAACATCTTTAACTCTATAATTAAATTTTTCATCCCAACGAAGAAGATGGGGTCGAGCCAATTTACCCACCACAGAGTGGAACTTTGTATGCTCAAAAAACCATATCTATAACAAAAAATTAAACAATATAAATCAGTGTAAAAATGATTAAAGAAACTAGTACAATAGTGAAGTACATAAAACAATGTGTAAGAATTATTCACAATTATAATCATAACAAATCCATTAACATAGCCTAAGGATTGACCTTTGGATTGTTTTTTGGCTAATGTATTAAATTCAGTTATGAGGAAATCCCTAATGGATTGAGGCCAATTGTATGTTCTGAAGTTCTCAACATTCTTAGCAACATCCAATATTGTTGATTGTACTCGAAAGTTGGCCATTAGAAAGAATATGTTGGACAATAAGTATACAATGAATTGTTCCCTTACATTCTCGATCGGCGTTGACACATCCAATTTCAGAATATCATGCCTTATGTCATTTGCTGTTTTTCCAGCAGTTGTAGCAGTCCCAGGTTCAAATTTAATACCTCTGTTAGGTAAGCCAATAATCAAAGCTAATTCATCAGATGTGAAAGCTAAAGTCCGGCTGTTAATAACAAAACTTTCAGAATTGTTGTCCCAAGTCGACAGTAACATATAAACAAGTGGAACATTCTGTGGGAGTCGAGGCAGATGCAGGAACTGGTTAATTTGTAGCTCCCGCGAGCTTCTAACAAACTGCTCCCCAAATTTCTCAACCAGCTCATCACAAACTTCTCTAAAACTTGACGTTCGACATCTAAAATGAATCTTGGAGAAATATCCCTGCATAATAAAGTAGATGATATTACATAATACCGAACAATACCGAGTTTTAGTTCTGAATAAAACGTTGTACCGAGTTTTACCGAGTAAAGCTGGTTGTACCAAAAACTAAGAAATAATATCTATCAATACATTACATATAAAATACTCATTATTTATTAAAAATAGTGAGTTGTACCGAGTTATACCGAGTTGTACCGAGTAATACCGAGTAAAGCTGGTTGTACCAAATACTAAGAAACACCATATATCAATACATTACATATAAAATACTCATTATTTAATGAATATTTCGAGTTATACCGAGTTATACCGAGTACCGAGTTATAACGAATATAACTAGTTCTACCAAATACTAAGAAACACAATATATCAATACATTACATATAAAATACTCATTATTTAATAAAAATAACGAGTTGTACCTAGTTATACCGAGTTGTACCGAGTAAAGCTGGTTGTACCAAATACTAAGAAACACCATATATCAATACATTACATATAAAATACTCATTATTTAATGAATATTTCGAGTTATACCTAGTTATACCGAGTTGTATAAAAATTATACCGAGTATAACTAGTTCAACCAAATCGTAACATACACCAATTATCGATATTTTAATATATAATACTCATATATTTTAGGTAAATACCAAGCATTTATTCTAAAAAATCTTCTGCAACGACGTGTACCGACCTATACCTAGAAACATTTCGAACAACGCCGAATACCGATTAGTACCGAGTTTTATAACATGTACCGAGTTTTAAAAACTACCAAAAAACCGTAGAATTCAAACGTCCTGATAGAAATGTTAACCTTAACCCTAAACATACGTTTTTTTATATTTTAAACGAGATAGATAATATGATAAGAAGGAACATTTTTCGGTACATCTTTTCTAACCTCAGGCATTATATCTGCGAAGGTTTTCGACCAGAGAATACGAAGAACTACGAAGGAAGTGCCGGAGAACTACGAAGGAAGTGCTGGAGAACTACGAAGGAAGTGAATAGTGACAGGGAGTCGATTCGCCGTAAAAATTTTGAAATATATCCAAAAGGGGTTGTGATGCTGATCGGGATTTCTTTCATTTAAAAACCAGCACGTGCGAGAACCCAAAATACAGCGGGTCGGGTCGGCGACTTTTCTTCATGCTACGTGTCGTTAATATATTGGTGGTCGAACGTAGAGGAACGAACGTTCACTGGACCAAATAAAAGTTCGGAATGCCGTTGTTTTATGTGAACAAAAAATCTAAGACTAACACTCTCTAATCTTATCTTCCGCTGGAGTTACTCCAACCTTTTCACGTATATGCTCATTTTGTATCCTATCTCTAAGAGTAAAGCCACTCATCCACCTGAGCATCCTCATGTTTGCAATACTTAACTTAATATTATGCTTCTATTTTAATGACCAACATTATGTACCATAAAGCATTGCAGGGTCTCACCACTATTTACATAATTTTCCCTTAAGTAGAATATTCAAGAACAATATTCAGTTAGCCATAAAAAAAATTCCAAAAAACCAATTGTAACTATCAATTTTTTTTAATACGCCTTCATAATTATGCAGCAAAAGGGCATAAAGTAGAAAATTTTCCAATGAATAATTGTTGTGAATTGTGACATTGCCAATAAAGGGTAAATGTATAACAGTTCTTTAAAATAAAGATTAATGGAACAAAGATGTCTGAAAGAAAATTTCAAAGCACAACAGTCAGAAAGTACTTTTAAGATAAGAAAAGAATAAAATGAATGCATACCGTGCCGGCAAGAGCATATGCTACGACAAGGGGAGGAGAGGCGAGATAGTTAGCCCTGGTAAGAGGATGTACACGTCCCTCAAAATTTCTATTCCCAGACAACACGGCAGCAGCAACAATATCTAAAAATTAACCATCATAAAAGCTGCACTAGAACATATTTCCTGGAAAGGGAAATCTACATGGCATCTTATCATCGATCAAACAAATAAGAAAACCTACCATTCTGAGAAATAGCAGAAGCTATTGATTCATCTAAGTCTCCAGAATTTCCTATACAGGTTGTACAACCATATCCAACGATGTGGAATCCTAGCTGATTTAGGTATTTCTGTAAACCACTGAATAGGCAGTGGCAAAATATTAGGCACTTCTAAAGCATAGTTATTATGAGCTTTTTAGCACAAATGTTAATCTTTACCTCTTTTCCAAGTACTTTGTGACTACTCCAGAGCCTGGAGCTAGGCTCGTCTTTATCCATGGTTTCACCTATAAACAATGAGAAACCAATAACAAAACATATTAAAGATACCGCCAAACAAATTTATCAAAGAATGAAAAAAAAAAGAGGAGAAAAAGCATAGCTCAGGAGGGGATTGATTGGTGTTGGTGGGTCACAAAAGGAGGGGCATAGGAAGGGAAAAAAAAAACATCCAAAACAAACTAAAACGTAATTCAAGAAATCTCATTCCATTTGCACCATATGCGATCCAAAAGATATATCCACTTCATCCAGCCAAATTAACTGTAGGTACTTCAGAGGGTTACTTGACAAGAAGCTCAAGTTACTTGATCAATGCAGAAGATCTACCAGCGGTCTATCTTCTTCATATGTTCTCAATTTGTCTCTTTGCATGTGTTCATAACACATCAGGCAAAAATATAGGGCGAAGTGGTTAACGGTCTTATATTTGGTTATCAGCAGGCTCAACTTTACAAATATTTGCCAGACGTTTACCATTTTAATGACCAAAAAAACTTTAGAAGTTCATGAGGTCAGTTGGTCTTAAATGATTAGCAAAAATGTTCTGTGAAATGCCCAATAACGATCACCAAAGATTCACATAAATGATCATGAGTTATATTCATTTAGATAGAGGGAAATCTTGCTTGAAAACAAAATTCAGGTTCATAATTTTAAGCAAGGTGAGAGTTCTATTCTGTAGTGCAAATTATGACTAAAACTAAAAAGTACGCAAATAATGGCAATTTTTTACTTTTTTCAGCACACTAAGCCTGTTATGTTGGTTTTTATCTACTAGCATTGCCCCAAATGTTGATGTGGTCCCGAAAAAGAGCCTAAAGTTGCAATTTCAGTTTTTGTTGTGCGAGAAGAAAGTATAATGTCACTTCCCGATGGGACACTATCACCTTGCAGTTAACAAGTGCCACCGACTTATCCACTAATATTGCACATTCAAAAAAAATTTCATTTATGATGACTGGAATCACATGGGAAAATTTTGGTAGACAGAAGAGAGAACTTGTAGAATGAACTATCTAACTTTGTGGATGGGTTAACTTAAACATAGATTAGTTTATTAAAAAATGCCATGTATGATCTTCAGAATAGAAGTTCAGACACATAACGAGTTATTTGGTGAGTTTAAGATTTTCCAGATATAAGAGAATGTTTTAGATTATACAAGCTCGTCTCATACCCAGCTTATTCTTCACATGACTATTTGAACAACCAAAAGAATGAAAATCTGCTGCCAAATTAAGTAAGGCATCACATAAAACTAAACTAAGAAATCCAAAATTCAACCTCAAGACCCAATTCACAAGCTTTCTTTGCAACCAGAGCAGCTCCAAGCATCACACTAGGATTTGAAGTGTTCGTGCAACTGGTAATTGCCGCTATGACAACATCTCCATGTTTAATCTTAGCTGGCTCTCCATTGAAAGTAAAATCCACAACTTTCTTTTGAGATTCCTTAGGTATAGCAAAACCCTGAAGCAACATAGCGACAAACGATCAAATGGGGTTCTAAACAAAACTGTGCTTTACAACATTGAAAAAACAGGATTAATGTGAAACCATGCATATGATTTGACAAAGCTTAGTAGAATATAAAACACATAGAAAGTCATAATATAATAAATTTTTAAAAAATTATCTGAACATGTATCAGCTTGTTAATGGTCTGCTAAAAATTACTTTTCATGGGTTTTACATTACATCAAGAAAAACAACGCAATGTTACCCATGTTATTGTTGCACTTTAAAAATTATAAGTTGAATGCTTTTACTTGCTGTACTCACGGATTTCTTATAATCTAGCAGAAAACAGCAGCTTATGTAAAACCCGAAAATACCAATTTTAGACATCACATTTTTTTCGATGCGCCGCGACGAGATTTAGGTGAATTTTTCAAAGTCGTCGGAATTTGACAAAAATAATTTTATAAAATTCTACACAAAATTTCGAACAAAACGATATAAAAGACATAGTGAATTTTGCTTATTTTGGAAGTTAAAATTATAGAAGTTCCATCATGACTAAAATGCCCTTATTATTATTAAAGCGAAATGAGTCTTGAAAGGGGTATTTAGGACTTTGAGCATTTAAACATAACCCTTCCCTATAAAGGGGCCGAAATTCAAGGGCTGTTTGGTTGCTTGAATTAGAAGTGTAAAGTAAAACAAATACATGCCATTTATTAAATTTGGTTGTTTGGTTAATTTTGAGTGGAACAAAAGGAAACCCTCTGAAGCATTAGGCGTGTATTACGGAGCTTGTTTTGTGCGAATTAGAAACCCGCTCATATTGAGCAGGTTATAAATTTGCTCGACGAAGAATTCCTTCGCGTTGTTGCTGTTCGGCGTCATTGCTTCGCAGGAGGTGTAAGATTGCACGAGAGGTTTCTTCGGCTCCTTTGTTCTTGTTCGACTTCGCTCCTTCGACGACGTTCACTTTACCTGTCCGATCGGAAGTTGCGACATTTTCATCGGAAGTAAGGACGGGAGTTCGCAAGTTCGCATTATCTTACTGAAAAAGCAGATGCCCTCTCTCCTCAAGCAAATCTCAAAGCCCAAAAAAAATATCTTCTAGTTTTCTACGCTGCCCACATCTAACCTCCAGCGAGAATAGCTGCGGCGCTTTTGTTAACCAACCTTGCACTTCTCCTCCCTGAAGCCGCTTTGCCATATAGGAAACGAGATCCGCCGTCAATAGTGATGATGAGTACGACGGCGGAGCAGCGTTGGCCGGAAGCCGCTATATCCAAGTCCTATCTTCCATCCCTCCTCGCCACCAGAGGAGAGACATCTCACCCAACACCGCCGCTGTCGATTCACCGACGTAAAAAAACCAAGCTGGGTCCGGCCGCTGCCTCCTCTTCCTCACCTTCACCCCCTTCCAGTGGTGGCGGCGAGGGTGATTGGGAACAAGAGCTTCTCAACCGGCTCAAGGAACTGGAAGATATGAAAGAACTTGAGAGGCGCGCTGAGGAGCTACAGAGCCGCAGCGCCCCTGCTGCTACTGAAGAGGAGGGTGAGGGGGGCGGCAAAGACGAGAGCGAGGATGAAAAGCGTGAGCTCGTCCGTCGTGAGCTCGAGAAGGTCGGTCGCTTCTTCTATTCACGATAGAATTAAATGATTTTGTTGGATTTAAAAATACAAATTGAAGAATTTGTTCTTTACTTCTTGTCCTTTTTATTATACTTGTTATAAGAGTAGCTGGCCAAGGAGCAGGCGGAGGGGAGGGAGACGGCCAAGCTAATGTTTGAGCTGGGACAGAAGGCATATGGCAAGGGCATGTATTCCAAGGCCATCGAGTTTTTAGAAGCAGCTCTCACCATTATCCCTAAGCCAACAGGCGATTTTATTAGTTCTTGTAAAATTCTTGGTTCATTTTTTGGACTACTTCGAAGAGAATTGTGACGCATTTCTGAACTGCTATATGTTTGTGAGCCTAATAGTAGCATACCAGGTTTTGATTTGTTATATTGAAATCCAACGTTTAAAGGCTAATATACTCTAGGTGAGGTGCTTTATGTTTCAACGATATGCTATCTTTTTCTTATTTCATTACTTTTTCTTTAAACTGATGTGTCATTATCCACAAGAACTGATGCTAGATCAATTATTTTATGCAAGGGAATTAGTTCATGATCTAATTGAAATCACTGAGAGCAAATAATTAGAAGAAAATCAATACACAAAAACATGTAGAGTTTTTATTCAGGTCCGCCACATTGTGTCTACTTCTTGTTTCTGTACTTTAGTTTCCACTATGATGAAGATGGTAAAGTTTTTGATGAAACTCTAATAATGACACCACCTTTTTATAATGAAAATAGAAGGCAACTGAAATTATATGTGAAATCCCTAAAAATATCCTTAATGAAACAATTTGTGAATATTGTATATATTTTTTTGGGTCATCTCCCACAAGCCCTTTGAATGGGTCTTCGCTTTCCCTTACCATCCCTCACTGCATTCATACTTTGAGTTGGTCTGTGTATTATTTCTATGTAGGACTTTTTCTATAAGGAATTAATTTGGTTCAACAACTCAGCAAATAGCTTAGCGATTAAAGTCATAAATGTATTCCTTTTCATGGTGGTTTATAGAAGTGGAATTTGTCACTTCTATTAGCTTAGTGGTTGATGCGGTTTTTGTATGTTCTTCATGCGTTGAAGGCAAATATTTTGGATGGGTTTATGCGGTTTTTGAAGGTTGGTTTTCTTATATACCACTAGATGGATGTTGCAATGTAGGTAATTTTTGAATATTGTAAATGTAATCAATGCCAAACAAAGCCCATCACAAATGTTCATATGTCTTATCTAGTATCTGACAAGGACATCAGATTTCGACACGTGTACCATCGCCGAAGACGTAGATGACGGCTACGATCCAGTCTTTATTTCTGATTTACTTGTATTTTTATTTATGCTTGCATTTTTATTTCTTCATAGTTTGCCCCTGAGGGCGTTGAGTCACTTATGTAGCCCTGAGGGCGTTGATTCACTTATGTAGCCCTGAGGGCAATTATGTCATGTTAGTTTTATTTTTATCTTGACTTATTTAAAAGAGGCCTCATGTAATGTATGAGATAATGTTGATGAATGAAGTGGTGGATAATGCATTTTACGATATTTTGCTGTCTTTTGTTCTCTGATAATGAAAATTTTGGTTAAGATTATTGAGGGTAATTTAAGTTGTATTATTCTCTTGTTATCTTCTGATTGTAGTAACCTTTGAGCTCTATATTCTGCTTATTAAAGTAATTTTTTGTTACAAAATTTTTTTAAACAAAATTTTATGTAGTAAGAAGCTGTTTTAGAAAGCAATTTGAAAGTTGTCCCAAATGAAGACTTAAATTTTGCTTGGGATGATTTTTGTATTGCTTCTTAAAGCAAATTTTCAGTGTAAATGTAAAAATTAAAAAATTTAAACTAAAAAGTTGTTTTAAGAGGCAATAAGAAAGCCGTCTCAAATGAAGTCTTAGTCATCATAATTAATTAGTTAAGCTCAGGTCAAATAGAGGTGACAAAATAAAATATTACAAAAAAAAATGCTTTTACTTTACTATGGTTCTACCTAACCAAACAAGGGAAATAATTCTCCTGCGTTTATTTTGCAGACAACCAAACAGGCTCAAAGTATTCGGAATGCACTGCATTTACTTTACATTTATTAATTACTCTTGCCAAATTAGAGGACCTGCATATTATTTTATTGTTCTAGCAATAACATATACATGCTTTAGAAATGCTAATATTAAATTTCTTGTTAGTTATATTTTTATTTACCTGCATTCCTTTTTTGAATGACATATACGCTCATTTGTATATTTTTCTGTTGTCTTATCTTTGCGAGGTACAACGGATCTTGATGTTCGGGAATTAGATGTGATCATTTGCTTAGGAGCTTTTAATGGCCAGGCCATAATTTGGGATCATTTGCTCATGAGCTTGTAAGTGGCAGCGCCACAGTCAGGTATAATTTCTGCAACTTGTAAAGTAAGCTCTTAATTATATATCGGAATTGCTACACTCCACACACATATTGTTAATAGGTATTCTAGCATGTTTAGTTAGCCAGCCATAGGTTAGTGCACTAACGAAACTTTGACCCTATAGGTCAAAGCTTATTACCTTCTGTGAGCCCTAGAGTCCATTAGAATCATTTAGGCCTGTAGAGTATGCCACCCAGTTGTGCCATTGGGCATCGTTATTTTCCCACACGAAGTGGGAATCGCTAGAATTTTGGCCTTTTTCTGGTTTTGAGTATGATACCCCCACCCACCTTCTGTGAGCCTTAGAGACCATTAGGGTCATTTAGGCATGTAGAGTAGGCCACCTATTGTGCCATTGGCATTGATGTTTTTCCCACACGAAGTGGGCACTGCTAGGATGGTTTTCTATTGCCGTGTGATGTGGGTACCTTGCCTGGAGGGTATTCGTGGTTTGTTTATTTATTTTTTTCTATACTCTGGATGTCATGCATACTTTTTTTTACACACTTTGTTTCATAATGCACTTTACTTACATGCATGCATTACATTAGTAGACCTAAGACTATTTCTTACTTATGCATCTTTTTTATGCATCATACAATGCTAGGTATATTCCTTTGCATATTAAAGAGTCTCTGATTTAAATCTTTTAAACTACAAATCTTTGATTCCTTAAGATAGAGCCTGCCCATCTTGCATACATACAAGACGATTGGTTGTGCTTAGGATTTTAGCTGTCTTCCTTTTTCAGACAAGGAATAAGTCCAGAATTGCATTAGCTAGGTCGTAGGTGTTAATATCGTATGTATTACATCTCTTATAGATTTAGGATCTAAGGCTAGTGGTACGAATGTACCGCTGTATCCCTTATCGGTGGGTAAGCCTTCATTTCTTCCGGAAGCTATAAATCCTACCCATCCGCATTACACAGATGACGTCACCTCCCTCTTTCTCTCATGCATATTTAAATGCATTGTCTTTTTCTCATTTTCTCCAGTTTTCTCTTCTTCAAACCGGCCGAGTGTGGATCTGAACCACGTGTGATTGATTGAACCAAATTGAGTCTATCTTTCCCTTTGATTAAGAAAGCCTAGAAATTCTTTTGCACTAACTCTATTTGAGAAGATAATCTAACATCCTTAATCGAGAGTTTTCTTAGACCGAAGTCTAAGTTGTAATTTATTAAGGGGGCTTGCGCCCGTAGGAAACCGATCCCCACAATTAAATAAACCTCATTCGAGCTGATGTATTGAATGGGGAAAATCTCGAGAAATTTTGGGTTATATATATTATTATCCATCGAAGTGTGTAGGCGAAAGCCGCTATCTTCCATGGTTAATCGTATGTATAATTCCATCTGCTCTTCTATTGGTCTGCTTATGTCGAGTGTAAAGGCCTACAATCGTTTTATTCTTCGGGATAGTGTGGTCGTACTCTTTACATTTGAACTCCATAAGTAGAATCCTTTCGAAGACCCACAAATTTTTGGCGACCACGGTGGGACGGGTTTCTCTCTCCATCTTTGGATGTTATATTATCTTTTCTTGTGTGCACTCCGGGTTTGGTACTCCTTAGATTAGGTTTGTCCTTCTCTTAGATAGGGTCCCTTTCTTAGTTAAGGTTCCCTTCTTGGCTAGGGTTTCCCCTAGCTTTGGTCCCTTTCCTTCCGATCTTTAAGGCTATTTTATGCTTTATCAAATTCTCTTCTTCCCATTTGGTTCCTCTGTTCGCTCGACTCTTTCACCTTGAGACCGCCGAGCAGACCCTGACGCCTTCCTACCTTTCATAGATACTTGATATCTAAGGGTGGATTAGTTGTTGATAGCATTTCAGATGATGAAGGAAACTTCCGATGTCAGACTACTAACAAATAACTTATTCCCCATCAGATGTGTGGAATTAGAGTCGAGGATTCCCATCAAAAATTTTATGACACTTCTTCCACTAGTGCTGGTTGTTCGCTACAGACTAACGAACCTTCCTATCTCCTATAAATATCCCTCTATATTCGTTTTCCTTGAAGGGATCCTTCTTACTTTTCGGCAGTCTATGTGACCACGAAGATTTGTCCTTTACTACACGATGTTCGCTTCGAAGAGTATAAGGTTATCCTTAAAGGTGATACGCTAATATGTCGTAGGGATATTTGTACTTATATTTGTGTACACTAATCATGTTGGTGCTAGCACATAAAACCTTTTGATTTGTTCCCCTCTTTGGTGTGAGGAGTTGTTCTACCCAGTTTCACTTGTCATTTTAAGTGTGATTTGGGATAGCAAAACCAATAATTCAAACTCCCTTTTAAAAGATGATACTGGGTCCATACCCACCTAGGTTAATCAGGTGTGGTGAGTATGATCCAATACCCTAATTATAATCTACTTTCTATAGGTGATACTTGGTCTATGACTACCTTTGTTAGTCAGGTGTGGTGATGTTGATCCAATATCCCTAATTCTAACCCACTTTCTATAGGTGATACTGGGTCGGCCTTGAATTGAGCCCGGTTTCAGCCTAAATCTGAGTCAAACTGGCTCATTTCAATTTAAGCAATCCAATTCAGTTTTGGTTTAATTTGAATTGATTTCCCAAATCAAGAAGCTGCCTCGATGGTCTTGGTCTCTTCGAAATTTGGAACCTGCCGTTGTCGAGCCTCTCAGTCGCGTGAGCCCTCGAATAAGAAATGAATTCAAACGACTTTAGGTAAGGGCAGAATGTCGCAGCGCCGTTTTGAGCTTTCGGAGCAGAGCAAAGCGCCGGGAGATGTTAGAAGGCTGGGACGAAGCCTTCGGTTGGCTCATTCGGATGGACTCCCTCACTCTCTCCCTTTCTCTCGGTTCGCAGAGACCAAGAGGCCGGAGCCCCTTTCTTTCTCTCGCTCTCGTTTGGAAGCAGCCCCAGGTGAATCCCGATCCTCTTCATCCTCTCTCTCGCGTGAGCCCAGGCGGACTGATTCCCCCTCCTCCGCTCTGTCCCTCGCTTACACGCAGAACCAGACCCGACACCGGCCCTCCCTCTCTCAATCTCTGATTCGCACTCTCCCCCTCTCTCGGTCGCCCTCTCTTCCAAGGATGAAGCCCCCACTCTCCCCTCTGCCGCTCCTCTATTCAGGACCAGACCGAGAGCCCACCAACCGGCCCTAGCTGCCGGTCTCACTACAAGAGATCAGAGCCCCCATGCCTCCATTCGCGAGCTCTACGGGAAAGCCCGACGCCGGCCTTGACAATTCCTCGGTCGCGAGCTCCAGGCGACGTCGGACCCATCGCCTTGTCCGACGGCAGCTTCTTCTTCTCCGAGGCTGAGCCCCTCATCCTCCTCCCATCTTCCCGTGCGTAGAGGACCCCGACCGAGCTCCCTTTTCGATTTCTGGAATTGAAATATGAAATTAAAATGCTTTGATTTCTATTAGAAATAGCTTGGCATAACATTCCCTATCATTTAGTTTTATTATATCTGTTTGAGTATCAAATGATGTCATATTGCTTTTGAAACATGAAAATGATTGTTGCTAGCCATGGGTAGTTTTATATACTTGGGAGTGAGCAACTAGCATGTCAAAATTATACTTGATTTATGCTATATTTTGTAGAGTTATAGGGGTGAATGGTTTGGGATTATGAGAGGCCATATTGATCTTATATCAAATCATGCATGTAGGGTGTTTGTGTTAATGTCTATTAAAGTTGGTAGTGATTTTCCTTGGTAAGAAGAGAAATTTCATGAATTTCGTTGGAAAGTCTACTTTGTCAGCATGAGTAAATCCCATATAAATTTGTGCTTTTTCTTTTATGGTCATTACAAAGAGAAGGTTAATATAATGTGTGAAGGTTTCATATATTTCATTCCATGAATACTCACTACATGGAGAGTGTTGTTGCTAACCACCTGTGAGATGATTGATGCATGAATCATGAAACTATTGTGTAAGTTACTTGAATGGTTTCAATCAAGCGTTTGTGTAAATCGTGACTTTTATGCTAGCATGCTTCATATAGTCTTGCAACCTTGCCTATATAGTGCTTATGATAATGCCTAAAAAAAATTGTGGTTGTTTCGCATACATAAAAAAAAGGAGTTGCTTCCTTGAGTAGTTCTTAGTTATGAAATCTATGGGCATGCTTGTTGATTTCGATCGAACATTGTCTAAGGCTTTGAAAGTGTATTTGGCATGAAAATTTTATATATCATCTCTCTTACTCTTTATTGTAATATTTGATATATATTGTTGGATAAAATTTGTCATTGTTCAAGTATTTACATGAGTACTTGAAAGCATGATTTCTATATACTTTTGAAATAAGAATTTCAAACATGAGTTGCTCTTCTTTACTAAGGATTTCCAAAGGGGAAGTATTATTGTTTTAGGAAAATATTTAAGCAAGAAAATTTGAGATTTTTTCTTTACAAAGCTTAAACTTCTTGCGAATGATATAGTGAAATTCATTTTGCATATATCTTGAAACATGCATGATTAGAATTTGATTAGTATAGCTTTGTACTTAATATCATGAGCTAATTTGAAGGAGTGTAGTTGATATCCATTAAAACACTTGCAAAATCGTATGTTTGGTACCACTAAAGTAAGCTTACAGATTTGTGTTAAAATGCCCTTGGAGATATTTGCTAGCTTATGGGTGGAAATTAGAAGTTTGTTGGAAAATAGTTATATAGCTCGTCTTAAATCTACACTCCCATGTCTTAAATCTATGTTGCGTTGTGATGATATCATGCTCTATTCCCTTGAGTTTAAGAATGAGGACATGATAATTTCCTTCTCTTTTTCTAAGTATATTTGGCATAAGTGTTGAGTTTTATGCTATGTAATTTCGCTTTTACTCATTCATGTTTGGCATAAAAGAAAGAAAGGATTGAAGAATTACATAAGTAATTTTCTCTAATTTCTTTCATGAAGGCATATATCTCTCTCGTTCGCAATTATATTTATCCTTTGGATGCTATATGTCTATGTTTGGAGAAGTTTAGATCTACAAGCATGCTTCAATGTGTTTACTTAGAACTAATAATTTGTACTCTTTTACTAAAGCTCATATCATGATTATCTTAAAGTGCTTTTGTTTTGTTATAAGATGCAAAATGAGTATCATTGTTGTCAAATCTTTGGTTTCATGCCCTCACTTGCTCAAGTATTGTAGTCCAACAATTTGTTGAAATGTCCCAAAGAGGGTTGTAGTTGTTTTTCTAAAGTTGTAAGACTAAAAGGAGTTTTGTTTTCTAACCCTTAGGACATTCGCACGTGTATCGATAAGCTTAAGGATTTATGAATAAAAATACGATAATAAGTAGAAGGACAAGAAGTGAAAAGAAAGACATCTAAACACGATAGAAACAAAATAATGAAAAATCATAAATAGAAGGAATGTAGGCATTGTTGTTGTTGGGCACACTTTTTGAAGCCAAGTGTGCCTCTAAAATAACCTTCTCCCCAATTCGATGTGATACGAATAAGGAAGAAGGCATTTTCAATGCCCTTTGTTGTCCCTACGTTCCAAATAAAGTACTTGAATAAAAACCTAACTTAAACAACTTAATTACCCTCTAAATAAAACTCAAAATAACATAAGGGAAATAGCTTCCCAAGATTAGAACCCGAAAACAAATTTATCTTCTTTTTTTATCTTTTAAAATTCAACTTTTAGAGATAAATACTAGTAAAAGAAAAGCCAATTCCAATAAAAAAAGATCATTTGTTTCCCAAAGATATCAGAGAGAACTTGCTACACAAAACTTACCATAAAACTCAAAATTCCAAAATATACTCATGAAAATCCTCGAATGAAACAACACATAAAAAGGCTTTTCATAAGAAATCTAGCAAAAGAAAACATCTTTGACACAAAGAAAATCATCAAGTGTTTTGTTTACATTTGGTGTGGGGTATGAAATCCAGAGAGCTTTCCAACAAGAAAGTTTTATAAAATCTCTCATTGTAAATCATTCATGAAACTCGTCGCATAAAACCTCTTAAAACAAAACCAATCTAAAACTACCCATAAATCATCTCAATATAAGTAAAACAAGACTTCTTCTAACAAAAGTAAATTTTCAAGTTTACAACACAAGGCGAATCATGAAACCTCTCAACAAAAAAAAACAAAAAAAAAAGAAATATTTCATAAAGCTCTTTAATCATAAAGAAACTTATGAGACTTTCCAACATACGACATCATTCACATATTAAAAAAAAAGGTTGCATGCAATTGACCTTAGCCCTTATCATTTCATTAGTATGCAAAGAAACTATAAAACCAACGAAGTTTGTAGAAATTTCGTCAGAGAGAAAGCTCATCTCAAGCACACTTTAATGTCATTCAATTTAACGCAAAAAATTATACATCTCATGTGTCAAAATGAACATCTATTCTTTCCAACAAAAGTTTTAAAAGATAGCATATGTAAAGACTACAAAGAAGCAAAGATCGACATATTATTATACGCATAATTCAAGTAGCAAGATACTCACCCAAATAGATGAATTATTCTGAATACCCTCCACTTCGTTGCTTTATATAAAACAATGCATGGAGACATCTAATGCCACATGGATTTAAAGAAAAAAGCCTCCCAACATTTTTAATTCTGCTCTTTTGGAGAGAATAAGATCCAACAACAAGTATCGAACAAAAGAGACATGATTCATGAAAGAATGACCTTCAACTCCACACATATTTAATCAAATAACCAATTTTATTATCAGATTTTTAACATTAATGTAGAAAAACAACTACAACCCTTCTTTGGGACATTTCAACAAATTGTTGGACTACAATACTTGAGCAAGTGAGGGCATGAAACCAAAGGTTTGACAACAATGATACTCATTTTGCATCTTATAACAAAACAAAAGCTAACTTTAAGAAAATCATGATATGAGCTTTAGTAAAAAGTACAAATTCTTAATTCTAAGTAAACACATTGAAACATGCTTGTAGATCTAAACTTCTCCAAACATAGACATATAGCATCCAAAGGATAAATACAATTGCGAACGAGAGAGATATATGCCTTCATGAAAGAAATTAGAGAAAATTACTTATGAAATCATTCAATCCTTTCTTTCTTTTATGCCAAACATGAATGAGTAAAAGCGAAATTACATAGCATAAAACCAACACTTATGCCAAATATACTTAGAAAAAGAGAAGGAAATTATCATGTCATCATTCTTAAACTCAAGGGAATAGAGCATGATATCATCACAATGCAACATAGATTTAAGACATGAGAGTATAGATTTAAGACGAGCTATATAACTATTTTCCAACAAACTTCTAATTTCCACCAATAAGCTAGAAAATATCTCCAAGGGCATTTTAACACAAATCCGTAAGCTTACTTTAGTGGTACCAAACATACGATTTTGCAAGTGTTTTAATGGATATCAACTACACTCCTTCAAATTAGCTCATGACATTAAGTACAAAGCTATACTAATCAAATTCTAATCGTGCATGTTTCAAGATATATGCAAAATGAACTTCACTATATCATTCGCAAGAAGTTTAAGCTTTGTAAAGAAAAGACAATCTCAAATTTTCTTGCTTAAATATTTTCCTAAAACAATAATACTTCCCCTTTGGAAATCCTTAGCAAAGAAGAGCAACTAATGTTTGAAATTTTTATTTCAAAAGTATATATAAATCATGCTTTCAAGTACTCATGTAAATACTTGAATAATGACAAATTTTATCCAACAATATATATCAAATATTACAATAAAGAGTAAGAGAGATGATATATAAAACTTTCAAGCTAAATACACTTTCAAAGCCTTAGACAATGTTCGATCGAAATCAACAAGCCCGCCATAGATTTCATAACTAAGAACTACTCAAGGAAGCAACTCCTTTTTTTTATGTATGCGAAACAACCAAAATTTTTTTAGGCATTATCATAAGCACTATATAGGCAAGGTTGCAAGACTATATGAAGCATGCTAGCATAAAAGTCACGATTTACACAAACGCTTGATTGAAACCATTCAAGTAACTTACACAATACTTTCATGATTCATGCATCAATCATCTCATAGGTGGTTAGCAACAACACTCTCCATGTAGTGAGTATTCATGGAATGAAATATATGAAACCTTCACACATCATATTAACCTTCTCTTTGTAATGATCATAAAAGAAAAAGCACAAAATTATATGGGATTTACTCATGCCGACAAAGTAGACTTTCCAACGAAATTCATGAAATTCCTCTTCTTACCAAGGAAAACCACTACCAACTTTAATAGACATTAACACAAACACCCTACATGCATGATTTGATATAAGATCAATATGGCCTCTCATAATCCCAAACCATTCACCCCTAAAACTCTACAAAATATAGCATAAACCAAGTATAATTTTGACATGCTAGTTGCTCACTCCCAAGTATATAAAACTACTCATGGCTAGCAACAACCATTTTCATGTTTCAAAAGCAATATGACATCATTTGATACTCAAACAGATATGATAAAACTAAATGATAGGGAATGTTATGCCAAGCTATTTCTAACAGAAATCAAAGAATTCAATTTCATATTAATGGAGAGACATTAGCTGAATAAGGAAAAGAAAGGGGAAGGTTCTCATCTTGCAAAGAGAAGGAGAGAGAGACAGCAGCTAGGTCTAGAGCCGAATCCGATTCTGGCGTGCAAGGAGAGACGGGAGCAGGGAGAAGTCACGACCTGGGCTGCTTCGGATGGGAGCTCGTCGGCTTCGCTGGGTTTGCGAACAAGAGGGATGCGAGCAGGGAAGGAGTTCCTCCTCCTTGCTTCTGACCTGGGCCGTGGATTGCGACTACAATCCCGAGAGAGCGTGAGGAAGGGAGAGGGTTCGGTACAGAGAATCGAGAGAGAGACGGAGTGGAAGGGAAGTTCGGTCTTGTCCAGGAATCCACAAACAAGAAATCAGAAAGGGGGCTCGGTCGGGTTCCTCTACGCACGGGAAGATGGGAGGAGGATGAGGGGCTCGGCCTCGGAGAAGAAGAAGCTGCCGTCGGACAAGGCGATGGGTCCGACGTCGCCTGGAGCTCGCGACCGAGGAATGAGCAAGGCCGGCGTCGGGCTTTCCCCTAGAGCTCGCAAACGGAGGCGTGGGGGCTCCGATCTCCTGTAGTGAGACCGGCGGCTAGGGCCGGTTGGTGGGCTCTCGATCCGGTCCTAACAGAGGAGCGGTAGAGCGGAGAGCGAGGGCTTCGCCCTTGGAAGAGAGGTCGATCGAGAGAGGGAGAGAGTGCGAATCAGAGATTGAGAGAGAGAGGGCCGGTGTCGGGTCTGGTTCTGCGTGTAAGAGAGGGACAGAGCGGAGGAGGGGGGAATCAGTCCGCCTGGGCTCACACGAGAGAGAGAGGAGGAAGAGGGTCGGGATTCGCCTGGGGCTGCTTCCAAACGAGAGCGAGAGAAAGAGAGGGGCTCCAGCCTCTTGGTCTCTACGAACCAAGAGCAAGGGAGAGAGTGAGGGAGTCCATCCGAATGAGCCAACCAAAGGCTTCGTCCCAGCCTTCTAACGTCTCCCGACGCTTTGCTCTGCTCCGAAAGCTAAAAATGACACTGCGACATTCTTCCCTTACCTAAAGTCGTTCGAATCCATTTCTTATTCGAGGGCTCACGCGACTGAGAGGCTCGACAACGGAAGATTCCAAATTTCGGAGAGGTCAAGACCATCGAGGCAGCTTCTTGATTTGGGAAATCAATTAAAATTAAACCAAAACTGAATTAGAGTTTGCTTAAATTGAAATGAGCCAGTTTGACTCATATTTAGGCTGAAACCGGGCTCAATTCAAGGCCAAAATTGGGTCAGTTTAAATGTGAATTCGATCCAAATTGGCCTGATTTAGAATCGGGCTAGATTCGACAATTTGATCAAATCAAATTAAAGATGATTCGGGTCAAATTGAACTCGTCGCAGTCAAATTAAATTACTCGGGCTTGATTGAATAGGGTCGAGTCTAATTAAAACCAATTCGGATTGATTCGAGATCAGATTGGACTCGACGAGGTCTAATCGAATTGATCGAATGCGCTCGAGGGCACTCGAACGAATATCGTGGTCAACAACATTGCATTTACTTTACGCTGCATTTTCTTTTCAGGCAACCAAACAACCCCTCATTCGGTCCCCATTATTTCGTTCGGTTGAAACCGAACGTGAGGCACGCGTGGAAGGGAGAGGAAAGCGTTGGGCAGGGCTTTGGACGGTGGTGGTAGGGCGGTTTCTGGCAGAGCTTCTTGGGAGAAATCAAAGAGGGAAGTCAAAGGAAGTTTAAGGTATGTTCTTAAACCTATAAATCTTCATTTCCCTTAGATTTTTGGAGGAGAAAATTTTAGAGTTTCTCCAAAACTTGATATTTTTCAAAAAGAATGTTAGGGAAGATTTAAAAACATGTTCTAATTATGAAATTTGTACTTTCCTCCATAAATCTTCAAGTTCAAAATTTAGGGTTTTTGCCGAATGTTAATTTTTATGGAAAGTTCTTAGCATGTATTATCCCAAATGATCGTATGAGGGTTTTTAATGATGAAAATTAGGGTTTTTCATGAAAATTTTATTTTAAGAAAAATTCGAAAATAGAAATTATTTTGAATTATTTTAGGCAATGCTAAAGGGATTATTTGGATAAATATGGAGTTTGACCAAATATGAATTTTTAGAATATATACATGTTTTATGTATGTATTAAATTAGAGAGAGAAAGAGGGAGAAAGAGAACTTAGAGTGGTTTAAAAAGAGAAGAAGAATTTTAATTTAGATTTATTTTGTAGATTTTTTTTGAGATATTAATGCTCATAGGTGATAATAGTGGACCTTGAAGGAAGGCATTCAGGCGGAGAAATCAAATCAAACCCTTTAAATCAAAGTAAGTACTCTTGCCTTTTTATTACAATAATGATAAATGATTAATGACAATTGCTTCTCCTACTTGTGATGCATCAATCATTATTTTCTTTTTAATTTCTCATTGTGATTGGTACATGATTTTCTTTATGATAATCAATTGTTCATGTTAAATGTTAAACATATAGATGTCAAATTATCTTATGTTATCATTGTTATTTCTTATATTTCATTAGGATATGTTATGGATAAGATATATAAATGATATGGTATAGTATGTTTGCATGTGCATGTTGAATGATGGAACACATCCCCTTATGGTACTAGCTGTAGACGTTGTACTTGTGCACGTTAAAATAATAAAGGTTATGGAAAAGGAAATGGCAAAGGAGTACATTTATGGTACTAGACGGTGACTCCTGTAACGGTTGTACTATATATGAAATGAAAACGTTACGAACATTGATATGATAAATATAAAATGAATATGAAGGATATGGATTTATGATTTATGTGTATGTTTAATGTTATGTTTATAGGAAATCAATTTATGATATGTTTAAATAAAAAGTGACATTTAGCATATTACTCCTTATGTCTTGAATTACTGTAGTTTAGAGGCATGTTTTACTTACTAAACATTGGCTTACTTTTAGTTGTTCAAAACATTTTCATGTATAATTATTTTAATCATTAATGAGGAGTGGAAACGTGTACCATAGGAAAGGCGCGCCGGAAGAAAGTTAACTATTTGAATCTTAATGATTTTATGTTTATGTGTTTTCGAATTAAATGTTTTTAGTAGCTATTTCAAATGTTATGATGATAGATTTAGATATTGGATAGTTTAGTCTACCGTCCGACCTCCGTTCCCGCATCGCCTATGCGAGCTTATCGGGCTGGGTCGTGACAGCTTAACCATAAGTAGCTTTACGTTAATGGGTATCTTCAGTATCCTTTAACGAGTGAACACTACTTAAATGTTTACAGCTGAATAATTGCTAAAAATCACCAAAAAATGATGATATCAAATTGGGTTGCCTGGCAAACAGTTGAAAAACACCTGGAAACCAATTTCACGCGATAAACAGCACAATTTTTATTTAAGAAATGCAATCTACAAAGTAAATCAAAGTACAATCACTGGATTAGGTTTTTCTGAACAAAAGTGAGCAAAGACCACCCCTAAAACAAGACTTCCAACCTCGGCCCAGGTCTTCCTGACTACAACACGGAGAGATATACAAATCACATGGCCTTTAGGCTTTAAATTACAATAGAGTATAACATGTCGTATGATTTATAAATAATTTTAGCACATATACTATGTATAAAATATAGACAAAACATACTACATTACAATTTATACAGATCAAAATTACACAGTACTCTGCAGCCTGGTCAAGATTTTATGCGACCATCTAAATAAGAAAATGAGAAAACTGTAAATGTTTCATACGCCTTACTCTTCATTTAAATGCAAGATATCACAAAGGATTTAAAGAAAATACAAATTTCGAACTCTTAGTAACTGTTCCAGAGGTTAATATAACAACACACTGTAAAGACAGAAAAGTGGTTTAGACAAGCAAGCAAAATGAAGGAGTCCCACAGCTTTTCTGAGAAAGGCAACAAGTGAGCTTCAGTTGATCACAGAGACAAAACAAAGATAATATGACTTATCTAATGCAAGATGAATCAAGGTTAAAATTTCCTAATGCAACTAATATAACGAGTAGTATGAATAAATATAAGAAAAATGAAGATTCACATATTGCAAGCAGCAAATAATTCAACAAATTGCTTTCAATTATAGCACAACTAATAAAAATAGCTTATCTAATGCAAGATTTTTATTATTATTATTATTTTTATATTTTTTATTTTTTATTTTTTTTATTATTTTTTATTTTATTATTATTATTTTTTATTTTTTATTTTTTATTTTTAATTTTTAATTTTTTTTTTACTCAGGGTTAGGGTTTCTTAATGCAACTAATATAATGAGTAGTATAAATAGATGTAAGGAAAATGAAGATTTATATATCACAAGCACCAAATAAGACAACAATTTGTTTTCTTTAAAAATAAAGATATGATACTAGAATTTTATAACCCAATTGATAATGAAATGATTGAAATAAACCAATAAATTCAACCAGGAATTAGAAACAAGTAAAATTAGCAAGTAATTGACTTTAATTTCCACAAATTAGAATTCTAACATGTAAATATTTCAATTAAAATCAAGAACACTAAACAAGTCAATATAAAATTGTGTACTTTTGAAATTTCAAAGGAAATTGGTTTAATTTTAGAACAATTCCTTTTATGAGTCAAAGAATGAAAAGTAGAAAGCCCTAGATTCTAAAATGCTAAGTAATTCAAACTATCCTATGTTGGGCTTTAAAGTTTTAAATATTTAAATTATTCATTTTATTAATAGATTTCATCGACATAAGATTGATAAAAAATTCAAGAGGTAAGAACATAATAATGTAGCAAATAAGAAATTAATATGATGTGTGTATAAATGCATACAAAAAATTGAGGATCTACATATCACAAGTACAAAATAATTCAGCAACTTATTCTTTTAAATGCAAATATACTAGAATCACAACCCAACTGATAATGAAATGATTGCAATAATCCAAAAACTATAATGAGCGAGTGAATTTAAATTACACAAACTGCATTAACAAATTTTTATATTAAATCAAGATCACTGAACAAATCAATATCAATATAGAAGAAATATAACAAGGAATAAAAATACCAAAGAGAAATCAAGCCTTATGTCGGTACATGGAGATAGCTTCCGCTGAAATTAGGTAGTCACATTTGTACAGGATTTAAGGAACCACACATTCAACTTGGACTCACAAGATTAAAACTGGAAAAAAAAACTATTCCAGTCAAAGGCTCAAAATTATGTATCCTAAAATATCTATTCATAGACTCCTTACCCACTAAGTTAACAGAAATTATTAGCACACAGTCAGTTTAATCAAAGTTTAAATTAAATCTAAAATTAATTTCATCCATAATTGGAAACATCCAAAAAATCTTATCCATAACAAAACATACTTAAGCTCATAAACCCTAATCCCATCAGCCATAAACCACAATTTAAAATTCCGAACTTGTACATATCCATGCACACTTTCTCAACCAACAGGAAACATGGCATGGCACCAACAAGTGACCCGAATGCACGCAGGATCCACAACCTAAAATTTCCTAAGAAAAAATTAAATATTTCATAACAGCTACCTATCGAAACATGAGAGTGCCCAAAAGCGGAAATCACATAGTCAAAACAAAAGAAATAAATCGAACAGAAACCACCTCAAATACTCCTCAAGAGAATATTTCGGGTAAATACTTCTTAAAGGGCATCCATCCAAATTACATTGCCCAAACAGTAATAATTGCGCATCATTTTCCTTCTAAAAGAACGGCATAAAAAAAGAAAAAGATAAATTTAGAAACTAAAACAGGGAATTATTGTCTGTATAAGCATAGACGCAAATTTTAAAACATCAACTTGTCAGCTGTCTAATAGCGCAAATAGCATGAAAGAATTAAATGAGATAGTCACTTGTGCGCTACAATATCCAATATCTTTTACCAGGAAAAAATAAAAATTCGAGGAAGACAATTTTCCGTAGTGATCACTAAAACAATTGAAAGCAAATGTCTGGTAGCTTGTGCAATGGGAAGTTTTCAGAAATTTTGTTCAATCAGCACAGCACTATCAGGCAAGTAGAAGCAAATGTAATGAGCTCACCTTAAACCCTGATTTGTTGTCTAAGCAGGACTGCCAATCTTCCTTCATTTCCTTCAAGGGTACTCTATCATGCGGCCTGTCAAGAAAATGATTTCCAAGTAGGATAGAATAAGATTCAAAAAAGCTAAATCTAAGCCTTGATCAGCATAATCACGTTCTTCAAAGGCTTCATAAATGTCATGTAATCCAAACCTTTTGGGTCCAGACACGCATGGCTCTACTTCTTCCAGATTCAGCTCTAAATATGACGAATACACTCTTGCAGCCTGGGCCTGCGGATGGAAATTGATCAGCAAGCCTACAACAATAAGACTTTATCCCACTATGTGGGGTCAGCAAGCATAAAATAATATAAAATCATGCTTATGAGACAGAAAGAAATTATCAACTGAAAATTTTGAAGGACAAATACCTGACTGTGGTCAACAAACATTTTATTGGCACGTAAGTATGATTCTATCATTGCAACCTAAAAATTGACTAGGAATTAATAATCATTAACAATAAGAAAAACAGTGGAAGAGCAACAGTTCGTATCAGTGGCTAACAGTTTCATCACTTCTGCCAGTCAGCTTCAGATATTGCAGTGTAACGTGATCCACAGGAAAGAATCCCATGGTAGCTCCATACTCAGGTGACATGTTTGCTATAGTAGCACGATCTGCCAGTGGTAGCTCACTCATGCCTTCACCTACAGCCAAAGTGTGTGAAACACATGAATAATGATGGATAAACGAGCTAGAAGTAACAATAATGCATTAGAATGAACTACCCAAATGAGCAAAAAGAAAGAAGCACAAAATGCAAACTTGTGTTATACCATAGAACTCAACAAACTTCCCAACAACACCATGCTTCCGAAGCATTTGTGTTAAAGTAAGGACCAAGTCAGTAGCTGTCACACCATTCGTAAGTTTTCCCGATAACTTAAATCCCACAACTCCAGGAAGAACCATACTCATTGGCTGCATGTAACAAAAATAAGTTATAATGGTAAAAGAAAAGCGTATGCTACAAATATTAACTAGTAAACTTATAAAACGAAAGTTAGATGACATGAAAAATAAATGTGAGACACATAATAAAAGAGAAAACATGATCAAACATGATTTAAACACGTGTAACTAAGCTTTCTAGGCCAAAAGTTGGAGTGGTCATAGTTCAATATGTGACTGTAACTTGTCCATCATTAATGAAGGAACGAGATTAATGGACAAGAGTTTATTTGTTGAACGGACCATATCACATTGTTATTATATAAGAAGCAAAAACGCTTCACGAAAGAAAAACAAAATAATCACCATGTCCAATAAAACAACACATTTATTTCATATAAACTAAAATACTTTTATGCAGTAACATTAGTATAAAATATATGGAGCCTTGCAGCAGACGATTGAGCACAATATAAATTTGAACAATCACACCAGAAGTCACAACAACACAATAGGATATGTAATAAAGCCATATACCATCAAATGAACAAATCGAGTTAACTAAAGTATTTCTGTGCGTCCCAAGTAAGCTTTTTAGTCTATACCACATGATCTCTGTTGGCTAAAAAAAATGGCATGATCTTCGTTTAGAAGTTACACAAAAGTTTGAATTTAAACGGGTCTTATGTCTTCTCTTAGAAGTAAAACATGTGTTTGAATATGGGTCAGGACTTATGACTTTCATAGAAAGTAGGCCGTATGTTTAATTTAGAGTGGGGCTTACGACTCTATTTAGGAGTTGCTTGCTAGCGGATATTCGTAAACTGAGAAGCAGAATTATTCCCTTTATAAAAGTAAAATGGAAGCACTAGTCAGTAAGGCTTGCTACATGGGAAAATGAGGCAGAATTGAAACAGAGGTTTCCTCACCACTTTGAAGAGGTATGAAAAGTTGAATTCCGGGGATGAAATTCTGATGAGAGAAGAATTGTAAGAGCCTAATTTTTTCAGATATGTAAAAATTAAGAGTAATTAAATATATTCAAAATTTTATTTAAATTCAATATTTACTGTTATAAAGTAAGTATTAATCGTTAAGTGTTTAATTAATAAAAATGATTAATTAAAGAATAGAAATTTTATTAGATAAGTAATTGTCTTGAAAGGATGCATTCAACGGGTGTGAAATCAGTTGATTGTGGGCCCTCATTCTTTCATCCTTCACAAAATAATCAATGGTTTGTTTAGATAAAGAAGCGGAGAAGCAGTTTCACGCAAGCATATAGTGCACAGTGCAGTAAACAACAAGAAGCTGAAGAATGGGTGGGTTTAGGCAGTAGAAGTTTTGTTGTCCAGTTCGGTACAGTCCCTGGATTCTTGTTGAAGAATCAGTACAAGGAGATTTCTCCAATAGGCGACACATTGCTGCAGGACAGTAGTGGAGTTTGCATAATCTCCTTTAGCAACCTTCGGCTTAATGCAGAATGCACTGTGGTTGTATTCGGCACAGTGAAATTGATGTTGTATGGTTCGGCTGCTGATGAAGAGGAGTTCATAATTATTAGTTAGAAGGAAATTCTATGAAAGCAGTGCAATTCATATTATTGTGTAGCAAAGTGTGTGTGAAGAAATTTCTGTGAAACAGAAATTATAAAGTAGTGTTGGATGCAATATGAAAATCAAATAATATTTCAGATTATGTCGAAATAATTTGGCGACACTCTCCCTCTTGAATGAAATTCTTTATTCATTTTATCTTTGAAGGATTGGAACGTTCTATCACCAGTTTCTATTGTATAATACCCAAAAATGTTCAATTATGTAAGAAAAAAAAATTATTATAGGATAATAATATGCCTGTAGAAATCATTAATTAAAAGTCATTATTGGATTTTACTGTAGATATTCCACTTAGCCTGTAGATATTCCACTTAGCCACCCATGCAAGCGTTGGATGGAGATCAGGTGGCTGAAATAATAATGAAAGTTTAGTGGAATGTTAGTGGAAAATGCACTACTTTTATAATGATATTTTATTACGTTTTAAAACACTAGGATAATATCTTTTCCTTTCATTCCTTCCACTGTCGGATAAACAGCAGTTAAGCAAATTGGATGAGGTATAGGGTTCGGCTGCTGGAAGGCTAAGAAGCTCTGATTGCTTAGGTTGGGAGGATCTGACTGTTAACTGTTGGCTGCTGCTGGCTGCTGGAAGCTGAAACCATTTGTTGAATCAGTTTTTCTTAGGAGAAACAGGGAAGGGGGGAGAAGCTAGAAGGACTTGTTGGTGGTGAGAGAGCAGGGAACTGAAGGCGGCGGACTGTAGTGTGGGGGTAAACTGCAGTTTAAGTGCTGATTTGCACAGGTAATAAATCTGAAAAAAACATTAGTTGTATTTCCAGATTTTTATGTTTCTTATATGGTATTTTGTGGAATAGTGTGTGAAATCAAGAAGGAAAAAAATGAAAGAAAAGCTGAAATTTAGTCATGATTGTTGTTATTGCCGGCTAAATATTTGCTGACAAATGTTAGGGAAAGATTTTGGTGAATGAAGAAACATACATTTGAGACTGTTTACAAAAGGAAAGAAAGGCAGAATATTATAGGAGAACCAATTGACGATGAGGTGAGATACCCAAACAAGATTATAAGAATTAGTAAATGTTTTATTATTGCACTTCTTCTTGATTATGTTTATGATCACATGTATTCTAGTTGATTTTGGTTATTTTGTATGAATATGATTGTATATGTATGAAATTATTTATGTAAAGAGTAATCTTTAGCAATGTGAATGATTTCGTAAGCATAAAAGGGTATATATTCATAAACTAGTGAAGTGCACCAAAAGCAACCCTAAAGTGCACTAAGAGCGCACACAAAGTGCACCAAAAGCGCACCTAAAGGGCACCTAAAGCGCACCTAAAGGGAACCTAAAGCGCACCTAAAGGGCACCTAAAGCGCACCTAAAGGGCAACTAAAGGGCAGTTAAAGGACACCTAAAGGGAAGCTAAAGAGTAACTGAAGAGCAGCTAAAGCGCAACTATATCATCAAAAGCATATATCATTAGTTCTAAAAAGGATGACTATATGAAAAGTGAAATAAGTTATATATGGGGGATAGGCCCGCATAAGTAAAGGCGAAAAACCTGATGAGGTAAGCCTACACTCTTAATTCTAGAAGTTAAGAAATTTGACTCAACCTTGAATGAGAGAACAACTTTCATTCTAAAAGTTGAAAAATTAGACCCAACCTTGAATTTGAAAGTTGAATGGTGCAAAAGCTTATAGTCATTCTATAACTTATTTAAAGATGTGGAATAGTTTTGGAAAAATAAATAATACTGCTAGACACTTTCAGGCTCAATATGACATTTCAAAATGTGTTTTAATTATGTTAACATAGTTATGGTATTTCTTAATGGTTCATTATTATTTCTTATAACTTGCTTGAGTATTTCATTGAGTCAAGCTCATTAGCAGTAGTTGTACTGCAGGAAAGAGAAAGGATCCCTTGGGACAATAAAAAGAGGTGATCGTTCTTTTAATGTAAGTACGTTTTGGGGTGAAAGAGATCTAAAGCGAGATCTGAATGCTAGGTGTAAAGACTTTTGGGTATGTGAATGAATTTTAAAAGTTTTAGTAGAGCTCTATATTTGTTTTAATTATGTTGAAGTTCAATAAGGTATATTACATGCTTCCTTTTGTTAAGTGTGGAGTTTGAGACATTGAAATCTTTCTTTGTTATACTCCAGTTCGTGGTAGAGGGTGAGTCAAACTAGGGTGTGACATATTGCCTGTCTCGGGCGTTCTCCACCACCTTGATAAGTTCGTGGCTTATCATTTCCCCCTAATATCAGCTTCGGTTAGGGGTTGTGGTTGTAGGTCTGCTTAGGCTTTTCTTCCTACTACATTGGCTGTTTTCCTTTGTCTACATTATAAATCACCTCTCTTTCTTTATCAGCTTTAGAGAAAAACGTAGAGTCAGCATCACCCCTTCTAGCACCCGGGGCCTTAGCCTTCTTGGGCTTATCAGAGTAAATTTCTGATCTTGACAAATTCAGTTTCTCAAACTTGGCCACTCTGTCTAGTAAGTCTTGAAACATGTTGATTGTAGCCATGCATAAGAAGGGTTGCATCTTGTCATCAATGTTGCCCATTAACAACTGTACGACTGTGGGCTCCGAAAATTCGGCCCCGGCCTCCGCTCGCTTGCTTTTCTCTTTTCTTCGGCGAGGGAGTTTTAACGGAATAAGTTTCGAGGTAAATTTTGGAAGGCAGATGGGTTTGTAGATAAGACACTACCCAGAGATTTCGCCCTCATTTTGCGAGGACTTTATGATCTGAGTTCTAGTTTCCTATAGGCGCAAGCCCCTATAGTTAATTACCCCTCCCGATCACGAGAGAACTTTCGATTAAGGCTAGTCGTCAATCAGATACGTAGAGAATACGTGTTATCTGGCATATAGTAGCAGCAATTGATTTGAGATTGAAAAGATTGGATATTTGAAATGTTTGGAAGTTTAGGAATTTGGAAAATTTGAGAATTTGAAGCATTGGAAGATTTGGAGATTTCATATTTAAAATAGAAATTTCACCATCTTGTACTTAAAGCGGATGGTGGGGGAATGAATGATGGACCCGATCAAGATCCCATGTTTCCGTCGTCCCGGGCCATCGTGGTCCCTGGTCTACTTAGTCAGAGGAGGTAGTCGACCCAACCTGACAGAAGGATCCTTGTCGGCAGCCATGGGTTGTTTCGTCCAAGGGGACCTTGTAGACCTAGGTTGAATGTTTGTCTAAGGGGACAAATTTGAATCCACCTTAGCTAACAGAGGGCTTTGTGCCCTATCGATCATATCCTATTGATTCATATCTCAAGGATTTGATGCCAATAAGGAGTGTATTGGTGCTGGCCATAACCGGTATTTCGTGGTGCCATTTGGCGGCAAAACCACTCGGTTCAGAGGGCCCCGGGCCGTAACCGTTTATTCTGCGGTGCCATTTGGCAGCAAACCGCCGGTTAGAGGACACGTACCACGCCCTTACTGGCAGGAGATTGTTTTGAGAATGAATCCTAGTGATATTTTCGACTAGGCATTTGGCTCTTTGTGAGCTAGAGTAAATTTTGATTCGTCCACCCCGGCAAACTGTTGCGGAGGGTGGATGGATTTTGCTTTAAGTAGTTTGATGGATTTATTTCAATTTTAAATACCTGAGACTTTTGGGATTTTGGATTTCTGGGTGGAGCTTGGAGGACATTTAAAAAATATTTTGTGAACCCCTCCGGTTGAGATTGGCGTTCAACACGGCCATCATAGGGGTGTTTGGGGTCATTTCCATTCGTTGATTGGACCTTGTCAACTCAGACAAGCTATTGACTGAGGATCGGGTTTCTCGTAGGCTTTGTGCCTTTGTTCATGAATTTTCTTTGTTGAAAGCCTTGAAGGCCGAATATGAATGTATAAGATAAATATTCCGGTCGATTTCGACTTCGAGACCGCATATTTATCTGATGGTTCAAATCCTGTCTACTCCTATTTATCCACTAAGGAGGATCGGGTTTCATTGGCTTTATGCCTTTTGTTTAGTGAATTCTTTTGACTGTAGGCCTTGAAGGCCTAATATGAATGTATTGAAATAAATACACTGGTCGCTACAACCGTGTATTCGTTTAAAGGTTCGAACCCTATCGACTTCTATTGGTCCGTATAGAAGGATCAGGTTCGAACTAGAATTCACTTATCGACCCGCGCAGCATCCCTAGGCGTCACGTGTATACCAATAACATGCTCGCCGGGGCCCAAGCAGGTTACGATTGAATTTACCCCTTTGTGTACCTATGTGTATACAATACTACGGTGCACTTGTGTGGGGGTACTTTGAAATATTTTGTAGTTGTGCAGGTAATAGCCATTTGAGTGCGCACAACTTTTCATTTGAGGGCTTGTACACGCCTTCTGTCCGCTAGCACGAGTATTGCGAATCCGATGGCGTGGCATTGTAGATTGTGGATGCCTTCTGCCTGCTTTCATAGATGTTGCAGATCCGGTAGCGTGCGTCTTGATGTTGACTCCCCCTTTCTCATTCACCGGGGAAGAATTTTCTGGATTTTGGAGTTAAAGACTGCTGATTTGGAAAGAACTCCTTTTAGGCTCTTCGGCGTAGTGGACTTGTTATTTCCGGTGTTTGTGGGCACCCGAACTGTTCTCTTCTTAATTATAGAACCGAAAAGAGACTTTGGAACACCAGGAAGTTTGATCCTAATTTGTTTAAACATTTCTTTTTTGATTTTGTAAGGGAGTGTACTTTTCGTACATCGAGCTGCTTTTGTACCCGGGGTACTTATAGATTTTGATCATCACTGTCATAGGTGATATCCATACTTGTGTCCACAGTGGTTCGCTATGCTTACGAGGTTCTCACTGTTGTTATCCACAAGTGATTTGTAGTCATTTGCAGGGGACTGCTGTATCAATTATGACCTCCTAGAAGTATTCGTATGAGAGCCACTATCCTTTAGTCACGACCACCTTTCACCAATCTCAGGTGGTTTTGCTAATTGTACTTGTTTACAGGGGACGGTCCTCTTTAATACACCGGGCTGCCCTTGTACTCGACATACTTGAAGATCTTAATCACCACTGTCGTAGGTGATATTCATACTTGTGTCCACAGTGATTCATTGTACTTTCAATACACTGTTGTTATCCACAAGTATCCATTTGCAGGGGACTGCTGCATCTAATACGACCTCCTGAAAATGTTTGTAGAAGACCCATTGCGTCTGCATCATATCCATCCTTTCACCAATCTCAGGTGATTTTATTGAACTTGTTTGACCTCGTAGGGATCGTTGTAAGAGTCTGTTGCATTCATCATGATCCCCCATGTATTTTGTCTCATGCATTCATAAGTTTTGATAATTGAGATTTGTTTGTAACTGTTCAAATACTGTGAATAGATTACTTACTGTTCATTGTTTGTATGCATCGAGGTCCTGTTCGCCACGAGTCCCCTGCAGTTCTTTGAGTTCAATTTCATGTTCACTTTTGGTTCAAGGTTTTCTGGAGTTTTTGCAGGTTCATTTTCATGTTCAAATTGATTTGAATTTGAGTTCAATTTGGTTTTATTTTATTTGGATTTGGTCCTTTAGAAATTATTTAGAGTTTTAGTCCACAAGTCCACTGTTCTTCGTACAAGTCCTCTGCTCATTCAATTTATGTGCATTTATGTTCAAGTACAGGTCCTATATTGTCCTTCGTATTGTTGCTCAAATGATGTATTTATATTGTTCAAGTCTTTATGCATTTCAGTGAAAATTTCGGCAGCACCCCGACATATCCCCCGTTTGGGGGAAAATAGGGAAGCTGGGCCTTCCCACCACGCTACTAGAGCGTGTATGATAGGTGTCCTTAGACACCGCGGCCGTACAAATTTTCATCCCACCACGCTACAAGAGCGTGTATGGGGCCTTCAGCAGTACCCGTACAGCAGAACAACAACGACGTACCAGAACAGCAGTGACTCCCCACCACGCTACAAGAGCGTGTATAGGGCTTCCCCACCTCGTCGTATGCTTCGCACCGGGCTCCCTCCTACCGTGCTAAAAGAGCGTGTATAAGTGGTTCCCCGGTCCGCTGCAAATGTCGAGAATGGAATTTGGAACATCATACCTTTGCGTAGCAGTCATCGGCAGTGTCGGTGTCGAGGTCGAGGTCGAGGACCGTCCCAACCACGCTACAAGAGCGTGTATAGGGCTTACCCGCCTCGTCGTATGCTTCGCACTAGGCTCCCTCCTACCGTGCTACAAGAGCGCGTATAGGTGGTTCTCCGGTCCGCTGAAAACGTCGAGAACGGGATTGGAGTTAGAAATTATACCTTGAAGTCCGGTAGTGGCTCGTGGACCGAGGCAAGAGGAGGGACACCTTTTTTTTTTTTGCACATATCAATGATAATAGTGTAGGTATAGACATTGGTTGGTGAATCGGATTTCATCACGTCATAGAACAAATTCCTAGCATATTCAACCTCATTCTTATCAACCAAATATTTGATGACTTAACATCAATTTCCAATCAAATTTTTTAACCTCCAAGTATGCTGTGATTGCATTCTCAAATATGGACCTCTTAGTTAAAATTTGACATTGACTTCATTGTTGGCATAGCTAGAGGCATTTTCCAACACGTACTGCCCTGCTGCCTTGTGTTTGTTGCTAGCATTGCTAGCATGTCATTGGGGATCTTTCTTAGGATGGTTGACTGATTATTTGCATCATTCAAGAATTGGGCCGACATAGCTAAATCCAAAATGGTTATCATGTTTTGCCTAACTTGTCCAGCTAACATCTGTCCCATCCCACTCACATTGGAACATAAATATACAGTGATTCTGCATTCACTCCATGCGATTCCATCTTCTACTCAAAGAAGGCAACCCGACTGGTACCACCAATTTACAACAAGAAGATGGTCTTGAAAACGATACAACATCATGAAGAGCTCTTGAAACAGGCTTCTTTGGGCTTTTTTTTTAAGCTTATAAGAAGCTGGACTTGGTACCTGAATGTGGTCGCATTCCTTAATAGAGAACCTCAACCTTTCATTCATCTCTTCACTATGGAAAGCAGCTCATAGGATTTTTTTTTTCTCCAATTCCATAGTTATCAAATTTCTCAACATCGGTCCAGGAAGCTCATACAAGCTATGTGGATGAAGCTGAACTTTAGAAAAGTCTGTCCAATACTGAACCCCATTTTCAAGGCATCCAATGCGCTCTTTATCTGTGATCTTTCTTTGAGGATGGTTACTTTCTTGATCTACGACATTAAAAGTTAGATTTGTTGTATCTTCTTCACACAAACTTTGCAAAAATATGTTCTTTTCTTGAGGTTCAGCTGTGTATCTGGATACATTGCCAGGCCATTCTGAGTTTGTCAAAGCTTGGGAGGAGGCTTGGATGTTGGCCACAAGCAGGGGACCATGAGGTGCAAAATACTGAAATAGCTCTGATTGTTGGAGACTGCATGTGTTCTTGCTGCTGAGGAGGATTTCACGTGAAGAGATGGGAGATGTGGGATGGGATGTCTTCACCTGAGGGCTTGAAGCTACAGGTTGTGGAGTTATACGCAGCTGGATGTTTGCAGGGGCTGGATCAGCCAACAAGCTGAGCGAATCCGGCTAGAGCACTCAGACGTTTGGTTGGTCGTTAAAGGTCTGTGAAATAGAGGGGGACTAGAATTTGGAGATAGAAGGTTGCTGGAGAAAAGGATCGGTAGTTGGCTGCTTTGTGAAGTGGATTTGGAGCTGCGGTCTTCAGCCTAGGCGTGAGGAGGCAAAGACAGACTGGGAAGGGAAGAGAGACCTCCAGCCGTTGTGGGAGGGGAGGAAGAGAGACTGGATGTGTATGAGGGTGTTGGGTATAAAATAGACTTTCCAGACCCATTTTTTATATTATTTTTTATTGGCTGACAAAACTTGGATGGCTGTGGCAGTAAGATTTGATCAGATTTTAGGTATGGGCTGTCGTTTGCAGTAAATAAGGGAGATGGACAGCTGGTTTGGCAGGTTTGTAAACATGATTTGACCCAATAAATGCAGGATTTGAGCAGCAAATTTGGTAACTGTACATGGATGTGGCAAAAAATTTGAGTAGATATTATTTTAATCTTTTTTTTTTTTTTTCTTTTGGCAGTGATATGGAGGTCAACAAATGCCCCCCAACAAATGTGGCACGTGTCTGGAGAGGAACCACGTTTGTTGTATGCTAATTGACCCTGTGGATTTCTAGATATTTGTTCTAGATGTCACACTAGGGTTTCTATTTAGTGGATCTCCAAAAATTTGCTCGGATGTCATACTATCTTCTTTTAGTGGATTTCCAAAATCTTATTTGGATGTCACACTAGTTTTTCATTCTTTAGTGGATCTCCAAAACTTGTTTGGATGTCACACTTGAATTTTTATTTAGTGGATCTTCAAAACTTGTTTGGATGCCACACTTGAATTTTTCTTTAGTGGATCTCCAAAATTTTATTTGGATGTCACACTAGTCTTTCTTTCTCCATTGCTCTTTCAGATGTATCCACATATGGCTGATGCATTGTCTTTGTAGATTGATGCTAGTGGATAACATATGCTCAAAATTTTTTCCATCATCTGGTTGTATCATGATAGAATTTTAAATATTTATTTGAGAATCTCAGCATGCAGTGTGATGTAGACCCAAATAAATATTTAAAATGCCCCCAGTCTTTAGGGACATTTATAGATGTCATTCAGGTAACTCATTCTGCAACTTTAGCTAGAGTCTCGAGATTTTGATTCCTTCTGTCCTGTGCTTTGTGCTGCGGACTTGGTGAAGGATTGTTTGATTTGTCTTTACTGACTTGTCAGAAATTTTGTATTCCTTCTGCCCTTTGCTTCTAGCTTTGGCGGGCTTGACGAAGGGGTAGATGCCGGTAACCTAAACCCTTATGTTTGTATTAGGTCAATGGCGAAAAGTCATCGGTCCAGAGCTTTGTGCATAGCGGACTTGTTGATGACAGAATCCACTTAGTTCAGCCTTGGGCTTTTCACGAACTTTGGGATAATTTTCTTCGGTCCTTCGCTCTGTGCTTTGGCGGACATGTTGAAGAAAAATTCCTTCGATCCTTGCTTTGTTTTTTACGAATTTGTTGAAGGATTTGCAGGTTCTGAATTCAATTGATAGTACCGAACGTAGGTAGCATCTTGATCCTAAACCACTTGGGAAGACTTTAATCTGAGTCACTTGAGTTCATCAGATCAGGAGAGCTGGGATTTGACAGCTCTTCGTCTTCTGGTTGTTGAGATGGGGGTTCCTCTACTACAGCCTTTCTTATGGCTTGTTGAGTAGATGGAGCTGCTAGCAATCCGGCCATATTTGGGCTTGTTGGATCCGACCTCTTACACCCATTCAGGCTTCAGACTTTAGCTATGGGAATTGCGCTTCTCAATGCTGATTTTACTGAAGTTGACAGATATGAAGTCATCCTTTGTGGTTTTAGATTTTAGAGCCTACGAACATTCAGTAGTTGCTAAAAGACTCATACCTTCACTGGAACTGTGATTCTTCAGTCATTTTGGAGAACTTTGCAAACTACGATCACTTGAACTTGTCGAGTCAAATTAGCCTTCGTTCTTCCTACAGTCCCTACTGACGGGTTGACGAAATGGGGGTTCCGCTACTACGGCCGTTCTTATGGCTTGTTGAGTAGACGGAGTTGCCAGCGATCCGGCCATATTTGGGCTTGTTGGATCTGACCTTTTACACCCATTCGAACCTTAAACTTCAGGCTGTCAAAAGACTTCAAGCTTTTCCGGCTCAATTTGTAGGAGTGTGTAGTTACAAAAGTCTCTTTCTTGACCTTTGAGTCTTGGTTTGTTGGATAAGGTGTCTCGATCTTTTGAGAGGTCACCTGCATAGGCTTTGAAAAAGAAGATTTTTGTATTCCTTAGCACAAAAGACATATGAATTGATAATTTTAAATATTTATTCGTGGATCTCGACATGCAGCGCGATGTCGACCCGAATAAATATTTAAAATGCCCCCTGTCTCGCAGGGACATTTTAGGGCAGAATAGAATTTGAATTTTGAAATTATAAATATTTGTTTGGGGATCTCGACACACAGCGCGATGTTGACCCGAACAAATATTTAAAATGCCCTCAGTCTGATGGGGGATTTTGAGATGTATTCTCATAACACTAGAGAATTTCAAAATAGAGAATATATACGCTAATAAACGTGTATGAAAACATAGCGTATTAAACATGACATCTGCTTGAGCAATTTATGCATAGTATTTCTTCAGGTATCGGCCATTGATCGGCGGCATGGGCCTTTGACCATTCAGATCGATCAGTTGATAAGCTCCTCTCTGGTACACCTTCTCGATGATAAAAGGTCCTTCCCAGTTGGATACGAATTTGTCACCAATTTTTCGGTGTGGGATGATTGGTCTTTTCTGCACCAGGACCAATTCTCCTTCTTGAAATGATCGAGGATGAACCATTCGATCAAAGGACTGTCATTCTTGCTCGGTAGATCTCCAGGTTCTGCTGAGCTTGTAACTTGATTTCATCGAGTGCATCGAGCTCCTCCATTCTTAGACGAGCATTTTGTTCTTGAGTCAGCTCATTCTGGACAGCAACTCGAAGAGATGGAAGTTTAACTTCTAGTGGCAGTACGGCCTCAACTCCAAATACTAGAGAGTAAGGAGTGGCTTTGGTTGGCGTTTTGTAAGTTGTACGATACACCCATAGCGCTTCTTCCATCTTCGTATGCCACTCTCTTTTGTTCTTGGCAAGGATTTTCTTCAACAATTTCACCAGTGTTTTGTTGAAGGCTTCTGCCAATCCATTTGCTCTTGGATAGTATATAGAGGAATACCACCAATCGATTTTGTACCGATCAACGAACTTGTAGATTTTTGTACTTTTGAAAGCAGTTCCGTTGTCTGAGATTATGCGGCGTGGTACACCAAATCTATAGACAATATTGTGGGTAAAGAAGTTGATCACATGCTCGAACGTAACTTCTTTAAATGGAGCCGATTCTGCCCCTCTTGAGAAATAGTCGGTTGCTGCCAAGATAAAGCGGTGTCCTGCTAATGACGGCGGATCTATCGGCCTGATAACATCAGTACCCCAACATTCAAATGGCCAAGATGCTATCGTAGGGTGCAGTGGATTTGGCGGTTGATGTATAACATCATCGTGGATCTAGCACTCGTGACACCTCTTAGCATGATTGATACAATCTCTGACCATGGTCGGCCAATAGTAGCCCATTCTTTTGATTTTGACTGCCATCTTGGGACCTGATTGGTGCGCTCCACAAAGTCCTTCGTGAACTTCCGCTACCATCTTATCTGCTTCTTTGGTCCTTAGGCACCTTAGCCACATTTGATCAAAAGCACGTCGATACAATGTGTTGTTGACGAATGCATATCGTAGCGCTCTTTTCCTAATTTGAGCAGCTAGTGATTTGTCTGTTGGCAATTTACTTTCTTTAAAGTAGTCAATGAAAGGCAGTCTCCAGTCATCTTCTTCCTCGACATCTAGGCAATGCCACCATGATTCTGAAGCTTGACTGGCCTTGCGTCTTTTCTTAGGAACTTGCTGTTCTTCAGACTGATCTTCAGGATCAACTGATTGGGGAGATTGAGGATCAATCAGAGTTGCATCCTGCTGGCTTGAATTTGGTATTCCCTCTGCCTGCGGGAATTGTAATAATGCTGGCTCTAGGACCCGACGATTGTGTACCACGATTATTATAGGCCATTCGTCATCCATATTCGTCATTTCTTTAGCTAGTTTGGCAAGGGAATCAGCTTTGCCATTTTGGCCTCGAGGAACTTGAGTTAATTTAACAACTGGAATTTGCTTCATAAGCTCAAGAACTCGCCGATGATAACAGGCCAACTCGAACTTGGTGATTTTGTAAACTCCCAATACTTGATTTACAACAAGTTGAGAATCACCGAAAATTTGGAGATTTTGAATTCGGACATCGATTGCAATCTCCAATCCTGCTATTAAATCTTCATATTCAGCTTCATTGTTGGTCCGAGGTTCAGTCAAGCTGAATGAGAATCTCATTATGCCTCCCTCGGGCGCCACGAAAATGAGTCCGATTCCGACTTGAGCTTTCTCTAGATTTGGAGGCCGAGCACGCTTAATTGACGATGCTCCATCGAAGTACATTTTCCATACTCGTAGCATCTCTTTTTCTTCAATATTCATGATCTGCTCATCAGGTAGATCATCGTTGAGTGGTGAATCCGCAGTAATAGGGTGTGCTGCGAGAAAGTCTGCTAACACCTGCCCATTCACTGCTTTCTGTGGCATGTATGTGATATCAAACTGTAGTAAAATCACTGCCCACCTTGCCAAACGACCTGTCAACGCTGGTCTTGTCATCAAAAATTTCAGCGGATCGATCTTTGATATCAAGGTGATTTTGTGAGATAGCATATAGTGGCAAAGCTTCTGAACTGCGAAAATCAGGGCCAAGCAATGCTTCTCAATTGGAGAATAGCGGATTTCTGCTCCTATTAACCTCCGGCTGATATAGTAGAGCGCATTTTTTTTGCCTTCTTCATTATGCTAGGCCAATAATGCTCCGAGGGATTCTTCTAGTGCCGCCGTGTACAATATGAGAGGCTTCCCCAGAATTGGCGCCGCAAAAATAGGAGGATTCAACAGATACCTTTTAATACTGTCAAACGCTTCTTGGCACTCTTCGTCCCATTTGAATCGGACATCTTTCTTCATCAGCTTTGAAAATGGCTGGCACCTACCCGATAGATTCGATATGAATCTCCGAATGAAAGCTAGTTGACCTTGCAGGGAACGGAGTTGTCGGAGACTCTTTGGAGGTGGCATCTCCATGATTGTCTTGATCTTGTTGGGGTCGACTTCAATGCCTCGATGTCGAACAACGTACCCTAGGAATTTTCCTGAGGATACTCCAAATGCACACTTGAGAGGGTTCATCTTTAGATCATATTTTCTGATTCTTTCGAACACTATTCTCAAGTCATCTAAATGGTCTTTTCAGTCCATGCTCTTAATGACCAGGTCATCTACATAGCATTCGACCTTTTGATGGATCAAATCATCAAATATACGAGTCATCTCCCGTTGATAAGTGGCACTAGTGTTCTTTAGGCCGAAGGGCATGACTGTGTAGCAGAATATGCCTATAGGCGTTCTGAATGATGTATGTCTTTCATCTTCATGCGCCATTTTAATTTGATTGTAGCCCGACGATCCATCCATAAAGAAGAACATATCATAGTTGGATGTGTTGTCAACTAGAAGTTCTGATACTGGGAGCGGAAAGTCATCTTTTGGGCATGCCTTGTTGAGGTCCCTGAAGTCGATGCAGATACGAATCTGGCCATTCTTCTTCTTTACAAGGACGATATTGGCAATCCAGTCGGCATATTTTTTCTTCTCGAATGAAGCCTGCTTCTATGAGCTTTTTTGTTTCTGCAATCACCTGCTCTTCAATCTCCAATCTCATTCTCCTTGGAGCTTGCTTGACGGGTGTTGCATCAGGCTTGATTGTTAATCTGTGAATTGCTACGTCAGGGGATAAGCCAGGCATCTCAGCGTATGTCCAGGCAAAGCAATCCCTGAATTCACATAGTAGCTCTTTTATTTCTTCTACTTGATCTTTTGGTAGAAGAGAGCTAATGAAGGTTGGGCGAGGATCCTCCTCAGTCCCCAAGTTGACTTCTTTCAGTTTATCCATAGTTGTTGCCTGTCCACCATCTTCTAGTTCTTCTAGTGCAGGCTCAGCTTCTACAGGTTTATCATCATAATCATCAGTTTCGAGTCTCTTCAACACCGCCTTTTTCGGATTCAATTTCCATGCATGTGATTGCTTGGCAAGTTTCTTTCCGGAGGGATTTTAGTTTAATGAATCTGATGCCTTTATATGCATCTATATCCTTTCGTCGTAATGGACGCGGATTTCTCCCATATCAGAGGCCCAAGCTTGTAAGGAGTTGTTGTTTAGTAGTAGGAATATTGATTTGCTTTCGTAGCATTCTTTGAATATTCTTGGTATTGAATTTGGGTAGCCTCGTAGGAAATAATTCCTCGGAGTCGAGGAGCATGCATCTCAGTCATGATTCTCCTCTTCACGAACTCCCGTGAAATATAGCGCATTCTTTAGCACAGTCCCATTTTTACGGGGAGGCAGATAGAGGGTGGTGAGTTCTTCAACTTTATGAACCTCGCGCGAAATGAGTTCTTTGAAATATTGCAAGGGAACACGTGTGAGTACGAGTACGCTATCTGAAATTAACAGACTGTCTATTCTTCTAGAGAACACACTCTGCACTGAGTTCATGTAGATTGAGTCGTAGTCATAATCATCATTTGAAAATTGAACCTGCCTACTCCATTCATCTGTGGACTGGCACATTTTTCGAGATTTGGCAGGAGTAACATCATCTACATCCGTGTCACTCCCAAGATGAGGTACATGTTTTTTTTCTTTAGGAATGATTGGTGATTTGGGAAGAACTGACGTTGCTTTCTTTCTCCCTACACGCTTCTTCTCACCTTCTGGCTTGGGGTTCTTTGCATTCTTTGAATTTGATGCCTTAGCCTCAAGGGAACTCGAAGGCTTTTGCTTCTTTGTCATGAAGTACTTAGCATCTTCATAAATTGTTACTGCATGTACTGCAAAGGGTTGAATATCACCAGAAATTCTGAATTCTTCTCCTTCTTTGAGATACTTCATGCACTGGTGTAATGTTGAAGGGACAACGCCGTATTCATGCAGCCAGGGGCGACCCAATAACGCCTTGAACGAAGTGTCCGCATCAATTACATGGAATTTAGCTTCTGTGTGAAGTTCCCCAAATACAAGAGGTAGCATAAATGATCCAAGGGTTTTCTGCCCTTTCTCATTAAAACCATGCACCATCAACTTGTCTTGCCTAAGATGTTCCACATCGAGGCAAAGGATCTAAGTGCCTTTAGGCTCATGAGATTTACGAAAGATCCAGAATCGATCAAAATTCGACTGATCATCATACCGTCGCTTTCTGCCGTAACATACAAAGGGCGGTTGTGATCTGCCGTTCCAAGCATCATATCATCATCAGCAAAGGTGATGAGGGGCTCATTCTGAGCTTGCAAGACTTCAGTTAGATTACGCTCAGCAAAATATGCCTCGTATCTTTCGGGGTCCCTGAGAGCTTGGATCAAAGTTTCTCGAAGGTCTTTAGACATTAAGAGGGCGTCATATATGCTGAGTTGCGCTAGGATCTTCCTCAAGTGGGATAAGATATTGTAATCTATCCCCTTGGACAAAGTATTATTTTTCTTGAGATCTTCGAGGATAATATCTTCATTGATAACTATCTCTTTTCCCTTATCTTTATTAGGGATCCCTTTCTTTGGTGGAGGCGGCAGTACCTTGCCACTTCTCAACTGTACTTGGGCCACCTCATCTGATTCACACTTGTTTGATGAAGCATTCTCTTTAAAGTCAACCATTGTCGCGTCTGGAGATTCGCCTGAGGACTCGGAATCGTCTCCCAGTTTCACCTGCTTCATTTGCGATGCTACGCTTGGGTCTGAATCTTCATCATCTGGAAAACATAGATCTTCTGAACTGAGTTCCATTGATGATACCATTAGACAGAATTCAGGGGCCGCTTCTTCAGCGTATTTCTCCCTTTCTGCTATTTTTAATGTTGCTGAGATGACTCGGCATATCTCCGTAGAAAGATATTCATCCTCAGCTTCTTCTTCCTTTTCATCTATTTTGAGCTCTTTCGTAAAATCACCGAGCTTGATAGGCCTCCTAGCGGTCTGATAATATTCACCCAGACTATCAATAGTCTTTTTAGTTGCAGTCTTCTTCGCCATAGGCTTCTTCAACTTGGCTTTCTTCTTAGAAGACTTTGACTTTGCTTTATTAGATTTGGATGAGCTAGCATGGCCAGGTTGCTGTTTAGAGGTGGATGCTTATGACACAGGCAACCACTTTAAGTTCAGTACTGGCTTAGTAGGAGACTTTCACTTGACACCAGAGACTCCTAACTGTTTCAGCATTTTGGTTGTTTTCTTTGAGACCACAGTCTCCCATTGTTCATCTTGGACAGATTCTTTTGTTGTTGTTTCTTCATGCGGGAGTACGGAAGAGGACGTGACTACCCGGGTGGATTCCTTTCTGGGACGAACTAACACATTATCTGATAATGTTAATTCTCCCCTCTTGTACATCTTTTCCAACCAATCTTTGAAGACATAACAATCTTCAATTGGATGGCTAACTACCCGATGATATGGGCAATAGTTTGGGTCGTCACTGTGTTTGGACTCTTCAAGTCTTTTGCATTCTGGCAACTCTAGACCATTCTTGAGTGCTTGTCGGAACAATTTAGCGACACTCTCCCTCTTAAATGAATATTCTTTATTCATTTTCTTCTTGAGGGAAGGAAACGTTCTATCACCGGCTCCTGTAGTCTGCCTCTGGCGCTCTCCGTCACCAGGAAAGGCTCGAGGTTTATCATTTACTCCAAGAACCATTTTTGGTTGAGGGATTGGATTGTAAGCCTGCTTTGGCTTTTCTTCATATTGCATAGGCTGCTTTCCTTTGTCTACATTATACACTGCCCGTTTACCTTTATCAGGCCTAGGAGGGAATGCGGAGTAGACTTCATTTCTTCTAGCATCAGGCGCCTTAGTCTTTTTGGGTATGTCAGCGAGATTTTCTGACTTTGACAAATTCAATTTTTCAAACTTAGTCACCCTGTCAAGCAGATCTTGAAAGATGGTGATTGAAGTCATGCACAAGAAGGGTTGCATTTTATCATCAATGTTTCCCATCATTAATTGAACTGCATGTTCTTCCTCTAGTTGCTGCTCGCACTTCATGCTGAGATTGCGTCAGCGTGTTATGTACCTCGTTACTGATTCATCATTTCTCCTTTTGTCGAGGGCGAGATCAGTAATGGTAGTCTTCTCAGTCGCACTGGCGAATTTTTTCACGAACAAGGCCTCCATTTCCGCAAAGGTCTTTAATGAATCATTTGGCAGCTCGGCGTACCATTCGAAAGCAGTTCCACTCAAGCTGCTCACGAATTTCCTGAATAACAAAGCATCATTGCCTCCTGTATTTCCACAGGTAGCTTTAAATTGCGCGAGGTGCTGTCTGGGATTTTTATTGCCATTGAAAATATTGAACTTCAGCACAGAATATCCCTTTGGATATGGTACCTGATCGTACTCTGCTGGGTACGGGCGACCTTTGTCTACTAAGTTCTCTGCTTGTTCAGCAGTTATAATGGCCTTAATCTTTTCACTGATTAAGCCTTCTAACTGTGATGTAGTTACGGGTTCAGAGGCATTCATCACATTTTGGGGAGTGCGCTGGCGGGTTGGATCATCATTCCTATCGCCACCTTCAGGTACACCTTTCACTCCTGAGGCTTGAGGCGCTTGGAGATTTTGAGTATTAGCAGCTTGGTTGACGAGCTGAACCGGTGCAGGACCCACAGAAGTGGTCTTCTGCATCATCTCCATCATAGCCGTCATCTGAGTCATCATCTCAGTCATTTTATCATTTATCTGAGAGATTTCTCTATCTTTCTTTCGCATTTGTCTCCTCATTTGATTTCTCATTTCAGCGAGTGTGATATTTTCGCCAGCGAAGGGATTTTCTCCGACCTCTTCTCCTTCCTCATCTCATTCTTCTGAAGAGCAAGCACTTCGGCTAGCAATGGATCTAGCCCTGTGGCGACGACGATAAGTACGTACGCGCGGCTGTGATTGATGGTCTTCTTCATCACCATCATCATCTTCCTCTTCAGCATTGACGTGGCTGACCATGCGGATCACCTCGATCTCCATAATGTCTTCATTGTCATATTCTTCTTCTTCTTCTTGTACCTGAATTTCTGAGCGGCGTCGCCACTGAATTTCAGGTTCTTGGCTTGGAATAAGTACTCCTTCGATCCGCGGACTGCGATCGAAATAAACTTCTTCTCTAGCTGAAGTAGGAGAATGACGGGATCTCCTGGAAGACTCTCCAGGATGTCGACCGTCAATATAATTGTCGTCATTATGGACCTTCTTTCGGACCCATTTCTGACGAGTTCTGTTAGTAGGGGCCGATCTCCGAGAGACTGCTTCGGATGTCACGCCTGATCTATCTTTTTTTTCAAAGATCTTTTCCCTTCGAGGCTTCGGCCTCCAAACTTATTTGCTCTTCCACCGGGACCTTTCGGCAGCGGATCCCCGAACATTTGGTTCAGGTGTCACGCCCCGATGCTCACCGCATGGAGCTTGTTGTCGGTAATCCCTTCTTTCAACTATCATAGCAGATGATAGTCTATCTCTTGGATGAGTTCTTCGGGCCTCAACAATCAGTGGCCTCTGGAACTTCTTTTTCATTAAGCCCTTCTTCTTAACTATCTTCAATACACAGTGTACCCGGGCAAACAGACGTTCGGGCTCTCTTATCTTCTGAGGGGCTGGAGCTTCAGGTCGACGCTCCCAGAAAGATTTCTTGAGCTCACCAGAAGAGCTATTTCTTTTTATCCACTTCAGGTTAGAAAACCTATTCTGAGTGGGAATATTGATCTCTGGTTCTGGTGCTGACAGATTGGAGGGATGGATTGGAACAGGTAATTGCTGAGCTCGCAGCTCTGCATTTCTCTTCCTCCTCTGCCTTCTGTTGAGCCTTCCTCCAGATGAGGAAGCTTCAGTTTCATACCTTCCAGGTGCAACAGGCTCTCTGGGCAGGGTAGTGGTGTTTGCAGTCACCACAGAAATCTTTCTTCCATGAACAACCCTTTTTGCAGTAAGGGTTTCAGGTTGGGATAATCTTTCGAACACAGAAGTTCTCCCTTAAGCAGCACCTCTGGCAGCAGTCCTTGCATAGTGAGACCTTCCAGAAAATTCTTCAGAGTTTACGCCGTACACAGGAATGGCTGCAACCCTTGCAATAGCTGTTGAGAACTCAAGTCCACCAAAGTGAATGGTGGCTCCAGCATTTCCAGTTTCAATCACAGCGTTTGCCAGCTGGATCTTGGCTCCTCGTCCCAGTTGGACGGTCATTGGTGTGTCCTGCATTTCCATTCTGTAAAAATGAAAGGCAGGGGTTACTGATCAAAATTGATACATCACCCCACGCTTTCATAACAAAGAAATAACGCAGAACAAATATTAGAAGCAGGAGAGTTAGCATGGAATTAAAAACCCTGCTAAACGAATTTCCATTGATCTTATTTAAAAGATTCATTTTCAGGAAATTCAAAATTTGATTTGCTTGCTACTATAGCCTTTTAGTGACTAGCCAGAAATGGAAAGAGAAACTATTCCCCAGCGGAGTAGCTAGAAATCTGTGGGCGACTCCGATTGTTGGCTTTTAGCTCTATCGGGACCTTTTAGTGATGAATTTTTGGACATAAGGACCAAATGTCACATCCTGATGTTCACCGTACATAGCTCAATATCGTCATCATTTTTTTTTACTGCTACTATAGCATATAAGTGACTAGTCAGAGATGGAAAGAGAAACCATTCCCCAGTGGAGTCGCCAGAAATCTGTGGGCTCCGAAAATTCGGCCCCGGCCTCCGCTCGCTCGCTTTTCTCTTTTCTTCGGCGAGGGAGTTTTAACGGAATAAGTTCCGAGGTAAATTTTGGAAGGCAAATGGGTTTGTAGATAAGACACTACCCTGAGATTTCGCCCTCGTTTTGCGAGGACTTTATGATCTGAGTTCTGGTTTCCTATAGGCGCAAGCCCCTATAATTAATTACCTCTCCCGATCACGAGAGAGAACTTTCGATTAAGGCTAGTCGTCAATCAGATACGTAGAGAATACGTGTTATCTGGCATATAGTAGCAGCAATTGATTTGAGATTGAAAAGATTGGATATTTGAAATATTTGGAAGTTTGGGAATTTGGAAAATTTGAGAATTTGGAGCTTTAGAAGATTTAAAGATTTCATATTTAAAATAGAAATTTCACCATCTTGTACTTAAAGCGGATGGTTGGGGAATGGATGATGGACCCGATCAAGATCCCATAGTTCCGTCGTCCCGGGCCATCGTGGTCCCATGGTCTACTTAGTCAGAGGAGGTAGTCGATCCAACCTGACAGAAGGATCATTGTCGGACGCCACGGGTTGCTTCGTCCAAGGGGACCTTGTAGACCTGGGATGAATGTTTGTCTAAGGGGACAGATTTGAATCCACCTTAGCTAACAGAGGGCTTTGTGCCCTATCAATCATATCCTATTGATTCATATCTCAAGGATTTGATGTCAATAAGGAGTGTATTGGCGCTGACCATAACTGGTATTTCGTGGTGCCATTTGGCGGCAAAACCACTCGGTTCAGAGGGCCCCAGGTCGTAACCGTTTATCCTGCGGTGCCATTTGGCGGCAAACCGCCGGTTAGAGGACACGTACCACGCACTTACTGGCATGAGATTGTTTTGAGAATGGATCCTAGTGATATTTTTGACTAGGCATTTGGCTCTTTGTGAGCTAGAGTAAATTTTGATTCGTCCACCCCGGCAAACTGTTGCGGAGAGTGGATGGATTTTGCTTTAAGTAGTTTGATGGATTTATTTCAATTTTAAATACCTAAGACTTTTGGGATTTTGGATTTCAAGGTGGAGCTTGGAGGACATTTAAAAAATATTTTATGAACCCCTCCGGTTGAGATTAGCGTTCAACGCGGCCATCATCGGGGTGTTTGGGGTCATTTCCATTCGTTGATTGGACCTTGTTAACTCAGACAAGCTATTGACTGAGGATCGGGTTTCTCGTAGGCTTTGTGCCTTTGTTCATGAATTTTCTTTGTTGAAAGCCTTGAAGGCCGAATATGAATGTATAAGATAAATATTCCGGTCGATTTCGACTTCGAGACCGCATATTTATACGATGGTTCAAACCCTGTCTACTCCTATTTATCCACTAAGGAGGATCGGGTTTCATTGGCTTTATGCCTTTTGTTTAGTGATTCTTTTGACTGTAGGCCTTGAAGGCCTAATATGAATGTATCGAAACAAATACACTGGTCGCTACAACCGTGTATTCGTTTAAAGGTTCTGTCACGACCCAACCCGACCGGAACGGATCCCGCTCGCATCGGATCGTGGACAAACTCAACTGACTGAACTGATTCCAGAATCTGGCTTTCGAATTTGTTTCAGAACTTTCTTCCAAACATTTACACACACACAGACACAGAGCTACTATAAAAATTCAATGCAGCGGAACAGATCATCTATCTTTTCATTCATCAGAAAGAGAATCATATACGAATACAGATCATGGCTTTTAGACAGAACAGAAAAGCCATGACTATACGAAAATCAAAAGTACAAAATACCTATAACAGATCAGACTCTGAACTTCTACTCCAAGACTTCCTTCCCTTTCCAAGAACCTGAAAACCACGCAGAAAACAAGGATGAGCTACAACAGCTTAGCAAGACATCAAACCTCCAATCCAAATCCTCAGAATCCACATCAAACACATCAGACAAGAATCCGTATAAAAATCAAATCAACAGAATTGTATATCAAATCAGAACATAACAGAACGTACATAACATAACAGAAATCACAGAAATCATAATTCCAGAAATTGAATCAGAACAGAAGCATACATATCAGATCAAATCAAAACAGAACAGAATCGTATCAGAATCATCGTACGAAATTCAGAAATCATATCAATTCAGAACATATCAAAAATCAGAATAGATTCCCTGACATAAACAGAATCTCAACGGATTCTGGCCCCTTATACCTCCCTTCCCAGACACTGACAGAATCTCTCGGATTCTGGCCCCTTATGCCTCCCTTTGTGCTCATGGCACCAGAACAGATGTGCTTATAGCACCAAAAATCATCGGATCCAGAACAGAACTTGTTTTCAAATTTCAGAGCTCATTTCAGATATTCAGATTTCCCTGACACAGACAGGATCTCACAGGATCCTGACCCCTTATAACTCCCTTTTCATAGCACACAAGTATATCATATCTTTTCAGAACAAATCCGGACAATTTCAGAAATCGTACGAAAATCCGACAGCATAACGGCAGTCTACGGAATTTACACAAAAATTCCTAATTCACAAATTACCAAATTAGCACAGAATATTCACAACAACATTGCAAGACTTTTATTCTACTGCCCAGACAAATTCAGACTTCATCAGAAATTACAGTCAAAATAAAACACAGCCGAGTCAAAACTATCCGGTAAAAATTCTCCAAAAAATAATCAAAACGTGCACACTCGGCACCTCAGAAACATACCAAAAATTACGCGGTAAAAATTGAACCAATCAAAAAATACGGACGAAATTCGCTAACGAAAATGAAATCCGGACAGAATAATCGTTCAAACTTCACCGTACTGAAAATTGAGAAAGGCGGAATGTGCCTTACCTTGCGTACACCACTTTCTTGAACTGTCTCGACGGACGAAAACAGACCGACATTGTCCAAAAATCAACTTTTCCTCTTTTCCTCTTTTCCTTTCTCTCTCCTCAGAATTTCAGATATTTTTATTTTTATTTTTATTTTTCTCTCTCTTCAAAACGACTGAAATCCCTTATATCCACTTGAGATCGGCCCGGTCGATCGCACGATAATTAATTTTCTTGGACGATAAAAACTCCCATTCTCTGACTTGTGTCATGCTCTGATCGTCTCGGGACGATTCCCAGATCGGCCCGGACGATCCTTACAGGAAAATCATCATGTAGCTTCTGAACACATCCTGGAGCAAAATTTGAACTGATCGTCCCGGAACGATTTCCAATCGGCCCAGACGATATGAGCAAAGCTGCTATTACAGGTTCGAACCCTGTCGACTTCTATTGGTCCGTATAGAATGATCAGGTTCGAACTAGAATTCACTTATCGACCCGCGCAGCATCCCTAGGCGTCACGTGTGTACCAATAACACGCTCGCCGGGGCCCAAGCAGGTTACGATTGAATTTACCCCTTTGTGTACCTATGTGTATACAATACTACGGTGCACTTGTGTGGGGGTACTTTGAAATATTTTGTAGTTGTGCAGGTAATAGCCATTTGAGTGCGCACAACTTTTCATTTGAGGGCTTGTACACGCCTTCTGTCCGCTAGCACGAGTATTGCGGATCCGATGGCGTGGCATTGTAGATTATGGATGCCTTATGTCTGCTTTTATAGATGTTGCAGATCCGGTGGCGTGCGTCTTGATGTTGACTCCACCTTTCTCATTCACCGGGGAAGAATTTTCTGGATTTTGGAGTCAAAGACTGCTGATTTGGAAAGAACTCCTTTTAGGCTCTTCGGCTTAGTGGACTTGTTATTTCCGGTGTTTGTAGGCACCCGAACTGTTCTCTTCTTAATTATAGAACCAAAAAGAGACTTTGGAACACCAAGAAGTTTGGTCCTAATTTGTTCAAATATTTCTTTTCTGATTTTGTAAGGGAGTACTTTTCGTACATCGAGCTGCTTTTGTACCCGGGGTACTTATAAATTTTGACCATCACTGTCATAGGTGATATCCATACTTGTGTCCACAGTGGTTCGCTATGCTTACGAGGTTCTCACTGTTGTTATCCATAAGTGGTTTGTAGTCATTTGCAGGGGACAGCTGTATCAATTATGACCTCCTAGAAGTATTCGTATGAGAGCCACTATCCTTTAGTCACGACCACCTTTCACCAATCTCAGGTGGTTTTGCAAATTGTACTTGTTTACAGGGGACGGTCCTCTTTAATATACCGGGCTGCCCTTGTACTCGACATACTTGAAGATCTTGATCACCACTGTCGTAGGTGATATTCGTACTTGTGTCCACAGAGATTCATTGTACTTTCAATACACTGTTGTTATCCACAAGTATCCATTTGCAGGGGACTGCTGCATCTAATACGACCTCCTGAAAATGTTTGTAGAAGACCCATTGCTTCTGCATCATATCCATCATTTCACCAATCTCGGGTGGTTTGATTGTACTTGTTTGACCTCGTAGGAATCGTTGTAAGAGTCTGTTGCATTCATCATGATCCCCCATAAATTTTGTCTCATGCATTCATAAGTTTTAATAATTGAGATTTGTTTGTAACTGTTCAAATACTGTGAATAGATTACTGTTCATTGTTTGTATGCATCGAGGTCCTGTTCGCCACGAGTCCCCTGCAGTTCTTTGAGTTCAATTTCATGTTCACTTTTGGTTCAAGGTTTTCTGAAATTTTTGCATGTTCATTTTCATGTTCAAATTGATTTGAATTTGAGTTCAATTTGGTTTTATTTTATTTGGATTTGGTCCTTTAGAAATTATTTAGAATTTTAGTCCACAAGTCCACTGTTCTTCGTACAAGTCCTCTGCTCATTCAATTTCTGTGCATTTATGTTCAAGTACAGGTCCTATATTGTCCTTTGTATTGCTGCTCAAATGATGTATTTATATTGTTCAAGTCTTTATGCATTTCAGTGAAAATTTCGGCAACACCCCGGCATATCCCCTGTTTGGGGGAAAATAGGGGAGCTGGGCCTTCCCACCACGCTACTAGAGCGTGTATGATAGGTGTCCTTAGACACCGCGGCCGTAATAATTTTCATCCCACCACGCTACAAGAGCGTGTATGGGGCCTTCAGCAGTACCCGTACAGCAGAATAATAGCGACGTACCAGAACAGCAGTGACTCCCCACCACGCTACAAGAGCGTGTATAGGGCTTCCCCACCTCGTCGTATGCTTCGCACCGGGCTCCCTCCTACCGTGCTACAAGAGCGCGTATAGGTGGTTCCCCGGTCCGCTGCAAACATCGAAAATGGGATTTGGAACATCATACCTTTGCGTAGCAGTCGTCGGTGGTGTCGGTGTCGAGGTCAAGGTCGAGGACCGTCCCCACCACGCTACAAGAGCGTGTATAGGTCTTACCCGCCTCGTCGTATGCTTCGCACCGGGCTCCCTCCTACCGTGCTACAAGAGCGCGTATAGGTGGTTCTCCGGTCCGCTGCAAACGTCGAGAACGGGATTGGAATTAGAAATTATACCTTGAAGTCCGATAGTGGCTCGTGGACCGAGGCAAGAGGAGGGACACCTTTTTTTTTTGCACATATCAATGATAATAGTGTAGGTATAGACATTGGTTGGTGAATCGGATTTCATCACGTCATAGAACAAATTCCTAGCATATTCAACCTCATTCTTATCAACCAAATATTTGATGACTTAACATCAATTTCCAATCAAATCTTTTAACCTCCAAGTATGCTATGATTGCATTCTCAAATATGGACCTCTTAGTTAAAATTTGACATTGACTTCATTGTTGGCATAGCTAGAGGCATTTTCCAACACGTACTGCCCTGCTACCTTGTGTTTGTTGCTAGCATTGCTAGCATGTCATTGGGGATCTTTCTTAGGATGGTTGACTGATTATTTGCATCATTCAAGAATTGGGCCGACATAGCTAAATCCAAAATGGTTATCATGTTTTGCCTAACTTGTCCAGCTAACATCTGTCCCATCCCACTCACATTGGAACATAAATATACAGTGATTCTGCATTCACTCCATGCGATTCCATCTTCTACTCAAAGAAGGCAACCCGACTGGTACCACCAATTTACAACAAGAAGATGGTCTTGAAAACGATACAACATCATGAAGAGCTCTTGAAACAGGCTTCTTTGGGCTTTTTTTTAAGCTTATAAGAAGCTGGACTTGGTACCTGAATGTGGTCGCATTCCTTAATAGAGAACCTCAACCTTTCATTCATCTCTTCACTATGGAAAGCAGCTCATAGGATTTTTTTTTTTCCTCCAATTCCATAGTTATCAAATTTCTCAACATCGGTCCAGGAAGCTCATACAAGCTATGTGGATGAAGCTGAACTTTAGAAAAGTCTGTCCAATACTGAACCCCATTTTCAAGGCATCCAATGCGCTCTTTATCTGTGATCTTTCTTTGAGGATGGTTACTTTCTTGATCTACGACATTAAAAGTTAGATTTGCTGTCTCTTCTTCACACAAACTTTGCAAAAATATGTTCTTTTCTTGAGGTTCAGCTGTGTATCCGGATACATTACCAGGCCATTCTGAGTTTGTCAAAGCTTGGGAGGAGGCTTGGATGTCGGCCACAAGCAGGGGACCATGAGGTGCAAAATAGCTCTGATTGCTGGAGACTGCATGTGTTCTTGCTGCTGAGAGGAGGATTTCACGTGAAGAGATGGGAGATGTGGGATGGGATGTCTTCACCTGAGGGCTTGAAGCTACAGGTTGTGGAGTTATACGCAGCTGGATGTTTGCAGGGGCTGGATCAGCCAACAAGCTGAGCGAATCCGGCTATAGCACTCAAACTTTTGGTTGGTCGTTAAAGGTCCGTGAAATAGAGGGGGACTAGAATTTGGAGATAGAAGGTTGCTGGAGAAAAGGATCGGTAGTTGGCTGCTTTGTGAAGTGGATTTGGAGCTGCGGTCTTCAGCCTAGGCGTGAGGAGGCAAAGACAGACTGGGAAGGGAAGAGAGACCTCCAGCCGTTGTGGGAGGGGAGGAAGAGAGACTGGACGTGTATGAGGGTGTTGGGTATAAAATAGACTTTCCAGCCCCATTTTTTATATTATTTTTTATTGGCTGACAAGACTTGAATGGCTGCGGCAGTAAGATTTGATCAGATTTTGGGTATGGGCTGTCGTTTGCAGTAAATAAGGGAGATGGACAGCTGGTTTGGCAGGTTTGTAAACATGATTTGACCCAATAAATGCAGGATTTGAGCAGCAAATTTGGCAATTGTACATGGATGTGGCAAAAGATTTGAGTAGATATTATTTTAATCTTTTTTTTTTGTTTCTTTTGGCAGTGATATGGAGGTCAACAACGGCATGTTCTTCTTCAAGCTGTTGATCACATTTCTTGCTCAAGTTGCGCCAGCGAGTGATGTATTTTGTAACTGATTCTTCCCTTTTTCTTTTATCTAGAACAAGGTCAGCGATCGTGATTTTCTCAGTTGCACTAGCAAACCTCTTCACGAACATAAATTCTAACTCTGCAAAGGTCTTCACAGAGTCATTTGACAATTCAGCATACCATTCCAAAGCAGTTGCTGTCAAACTGCTGACGAATTGTCGGAAGAGTAGGGCGTCATTTCCTCCTGTATTCCCACAGGTGGCTTTAAACTGTGTCAGGTGCTGCCTGGGATTATTATTACCGTTAAAAGTATTGAACTTTGGCACAAAATATCCTTTCGGATACGGCACTTGGTCGTACTCAGCAGGATACGGACGACCTTTGCCCACCAATTTTTCTGCTTGATCAACGGCTATAATAGCCCTAATCTTTTCTGTGATTATTCCTTCCAATTGTGCAGCGGTCACAGGTTCAAAAGTACTTGCAACATTTTGTGGGGTGGGCTAACGGATGACATTATGAGCCTCGTGACCACTTTCAGGAATATCTCATACTCCCGAGACTTGAGGCATTTGGAAGTTTAGAGGATCACCAGTAGGATCAGGCATAGCGCCAATAGCAGCATTTCTTTGCATCATCTGCATCATCGCCCTCATCTGAGCCATCATCTCAGTTATATTCTCATTCAACTAAGAGATTTCTCTATCTTTGGCTCTCATTTGTCGCCTCATCTGCCTCCTCATGTCGGCGAGTGTGACATTCTCGTCAGCAAAGGGATACTCCTCGACTTCTTCTCTTTCTTCTTCTGCTTGGGAATGACCACCTCTGTCGGTGGTGGACCCAGCTTCACGACGACGTTGATAAACTCGCCTAACCGGCGGTTGTTGATCGTCGTCATCTTCACCGTCATCATAGTAGGCTTACTCATTAGCATTGGTGTGTCTCACCATATAGACCACCTCCATGTCCAATGTGTTATTTGTTTCTTTCAATTCTTCGTATAGGTTTTCCTCCATAAATTCATCAATGTTTTCTTCAATATTTTCTTCCCCTTCCAGGTATTCTTCTCCTTCTATATTTTCTTCTTCTTCTATATTTTCTTCTAGTACTCGAATCTCCGAGCGACGACGCAACTGGATCTCTAGTTCTTGATTCAACAAGGAGACTTCTTCAACCAACAGACTGCAGTCGAAAATGGCTTCTTCTTTTGGAGGGGATAACAAGCGACGAGATCCCCTGGAGGATTCTCCAAGGTGTCTACCATCTGGAGGAGTGTCATTATGGGTCCTCTTTGGGGCCCATTTCTGACGTTGTTTATAGACTGGGGCGGTTCTCCGGGAAGCTACACTAGATATCACGCCCAGATCGGTTCTTATTTCTCTTTTATCTTCTCTGCGAGGCTTTGGCCTTCAGATTTGCTTTCCTTTCCACCGTGACCTTTCAGCGGTGGATCCCTGAACATATGGTGCAGGTGTCACACCCCGATGTTCACCGCTTAGAATATACTTTATCTCTTCTTTCTTCCGCAATAGATAGGCGTTCTCTCGGCGGGGTTCTATCTTTAGTCATCAAGAGCCGCTGGTATCTTCTCTTCTTTAACCCTTTCTCATTTACTATCTTCAGGACTCGGTATACTCGAGCTGAAAGAGTCTCAGGCTCTTTCTTCCTTGAAGGGGCTCGGGTTTCAAGCCGTTGCTCCCAGAAAGATTGTTTTAGCTCTCCAGTAGAGTTATTTCTCTTTACCCACTTTAAGTAAGAAAACTTATTCTGGGTAGGAACATTGGCTTCAGGCTCCTGGACAGGCAGGTTTGACGAGTGAACAGGCACCAGTTGCTGCTGGGCTCGAAGTTCAGCATTTATCTTTCTTCTGTCTCCTTATAAGCCTTCCTCCATATGAGGAGGCTTTATCATCATACTTTCCAGGTGCAGATAACCTGGTCGGCAGAGTAGTGGTGTTCGCACTCACCACAGAAACTCTTCCACCATTCACAATTCTTTTGGTGGTAAGGGCCTCAAGCTGTGATAGCCTCTCGAATACAGAAACCCTATCACGAGTATTTTCAGCAACAGGTTGCTATGCTGGCAGATGCACACGACCGGTAGGAGCTCCAGCAGCTCTTGCAACAACTGCAGAAAAATCAACACTACCAAACTGAATGGTAGCTCCAGCATTTTCAGTTTCAATAATAGCATTTGCTAGCTAAATCCTGGCTCCTCATCCCAGTTGGACGGTCATCAGGGTATTCTTTAGATCCATCTGCATAAATGAAAGGCAAGGGTTAGTAATCAGAATCTGATACATCACCCCGCACTTTCAAAATACAGAGACTTGCACATAACACAAAAATAAAAGAAGATAACATTAGCGAGCAATTCAAATAATATAAATCTAAAATATTGCTAAATACATTATCTTAATGAATTTTTTTTAACGATCATTCTTTAGAAAATTTAAATATCTAATTCTTTGAATGATCATTTTAAAAGACTTGAAATTTTGAGTATGATTTGATATAGCTGCTACTATAATACTGAGACGACTAGACAAAGATGGAAAGAGAAACCAATCCCCAGCGGAGTCGCCAGAAATCTGTGGGCTCCGAAAATTCGGCACCGGCCTCCGCTCGCTTTCCTTTTTATTCGGCGAGGAAGTTTTAACTGAATAAGTTTCGAGGTAAATTTTGGAAGACAGATGGGTTTGTAGATAAGATACCACCCAGAGATTTTGCCCTCATTTTACAAGGACTTTATGATCTGAGTTCTGGTCTCCTATAGGTGCAAGCCTCTATAGATAATTACCCCTCTCGATCACGAGTGAGAACTTTCGATTAAGGCTAGTCGTCAATCAGATACGTAGGATATACGTGTTATCTGGCATATAGTAGCAGCATGGGTATGGAATTTGAGAACTAGATTTGGATTTAAGAATTTGGAAAAGTTTGATATTTAAAATGAAAATCGCACCATCTTGCACTTAAAGCGAATGGTGGGGGAATGGATGATGAGCCCGATCAAGATCTCATGGCTCTGTCGTCCCGGGCCATCATGGTCCCTGGTCTACTTAGTCAGAGAAGATAGTCGACCCAACCTGACAGAAGAATCCTTGTCGACAGCCATGGGTTGCTTCGTCCAAGGGGACCTTGTAGACCTGGGGTGGGTATTTGCCTAAGAGGACAAATTTAAATCCACCTTAGCTAACAGATGGCTTTGTGCCCTATCAATCATATCCTATTGATTCATATCTTAAGGATTTGATGTCAATAAGGAAGTAACGACGGTAGCCATAACCGGTATTTCGTGGTGCCATTTGGCAGCAAAACCACTCGGTTCAGAGGGCCCCGGGTCATAATCGTTTATCCTGCGGTGTCATTTGGCGGAAAAACCACCGGTTAGAAAACACGTGCCACGTCCTTACTAACAGGAGATTGTTTGAGAATGGATCCTACTAATATTTTCGACTAGGCATTTGGCTCTATGTGAGCTAAAATAAATTTCAATTTATCCACCCCGGCAAACTATTGCGAAGGGTGGATGGATTTTGCTTTTAAGTGAATGGATGGATTATTTCAATTTTAAATATTTTGGAATTTTTGAGTTTTGGTTGTTTAGAATGAACTTTTGGGAGGCATTTGAAAGTATTTGTGAACCCCTTCAGTTGAGATAGACATTCAACACGGCCATCATCGAAGTGTTTGAAAATATTTGAGAATATTTATGTCTTAAACCTTGTCAACCCTATCGACTAGCCGATAGAGGATCGAGTTCCGCAGGCTTTGAGCCTTTGTTAGTGAATTCTCTTGATTGTATGCCTTGAAGGCCTAATATAAATGCATTGAAACAAATACATCGGTCTCCACAACCGTGTATTTGTTTAAAGTTCGAACCCTGTCGACTCCTATTAATCAGTATAGAATGATCGGGTTCGAATAAGAATTCACATATTGACCCGCGCAGCATCCCTAGACGTCACGTGTGTACCAATAACACGTTCGCCGGGGCCTATGCGGGGGTTTGGGGGCATTTTATAATTAAAACCTGTCGACTCTTTTTTATCTGTTAAGGAGGATCGGGTTTAAATTTAATAACCCGCGTAGCATCCCTAGACATCACGTGTGTACCAATAACACGCTCACCGGAGCCCATGCGGGTTCTTGATTGCTTTTACCCCTTTTTAGTGTACCTATGTGTATACAAATTACAGTGCACGTGCAAGGGTATTTTGAAATATTTTAGTTGTGCGTGTAATTGCTATTTAAATGCACACAATATTTCATTTGAAAGCTTATACATGCCTTCTGTCCACTAGTACGAGTGTTGCGGATCCGGTGGCAGCATTGTAGTTTGTGGACGCCTTCTGTCTGCTTGTACGAATGTTGCAGATATGGTGGCGTGGCATTGTAATTTGTGGGCGCCTTCTATCTGCTTGTACGAATGTTGCAGATCCGGTGGCGTGGCGTAGCAGCTTCTGAATAGAGTTATTCACTACTTCGTACAGGTAGACTGTCGTGCACTACTCATTACTTTCTGCAGGTGGACTGTAGTGCACTAATGAATCTCCTGCTTTGGATTTGTAGATACTTGTAGATAGCTTATTGTATACGTGATGAGTTTCCCACTGTAACTTGTAAGCACTTACACTTGATATAATCACTTTGTATTTTGCTTGTGGACAATAGATTAGGTGTACTACGAGTCTTCTGCAGGAGCTCGTAGACACTTGCATTTGTTGTAGTCCTTTACTATTTGTTTGTAGATAGTATGCAATGTTTATAGTGGCGCTCCAACATGTCACAGTTTAGCTCACAATTCTGGTTCCTTATCATTCATGTTCTGACTCCAAGCTTCTTATGCTTATTAATGTTCAATCAAATAATACAGAGCTTTAATCATCATTTGCATTCCAATCAATGTGGTGGTCTATTGATATCTCACTTGTTGCATGTCTCTTTCAAACATGCCATTGCCTCCACAATAAGTTTCTTGCATATTTTTGTAGGATTTTGATTAATGTTATTGCAAGTCTTTGATCCTCAACTACAAGAAGAATTGTTGTATTACAAGTTCATTTGTTCATCAACGTTTGCTTGAGTGCACTGAAGGCTTGTTCATCATGAGTCATTTTGCTTGATTGTTGATACCTATTTTTCAATGCTCACTTCAAGTTCATTTTGCATTTGCTATTTGGTTGTATTTTTATTTGATTCTTGCTTGCACATTGACCATGCTTGGATACTTTCATTCACAATTTCCTTGCTATATATTGAGATTTGTTCCAAATTTCTCCGCAAATCCATTTGGCACTTGCTTTAAACTTGAAATGATCCTTTCTTAATCTTTATTAAAAGCTTAGTGATATGATTAAAATTCAAGTCTTATTATAGTTCAAATTATAAGTCCACATCAAAGTCCCCTGCGGTCCACTACGGAAAACTGGGTCTTTCCCACCAGCTAAGAAAAGCGTGTATGGTAGGTGCCCTCTTTCGAGGACACCGCGGCCGTGTATTTTTTTATCCTCCACCACGCTAAGAAAAGCATGTATGAGTATTTTGAAAATATTTTGCAAGAACGGCAGTTATTTCCCCGCAAGCGGGTACTTATGGGTATCCCCGCTTCGTCGTACAAATCGCAACTGGTTCACATCCCACCACGCTAAGAAAAGCATGTATAGGCGGTTTTCCGGTGCGCTACGAACTCTGAAGAAGGGACTTTAGGTGATTACCCACTTCGTCGCAAGCGTCGAGACGCACGTCCTCCCACCACGCTAAGAAAAGCGTGTATAGGTGGTCGTTTTGTCTCGACGCATGTGTTGAAATCGGGTTCTCGGAGTTTTAGGGTTTAGAATGATTATACCTGCGCGGGGTTGTAGATGTCGGCACGAGGAAAGGGAGAGAAGTATTTATATGTTGGCAACCAACTATAATTAAGAGTAATTAATTATAATTAATAGAAATTAATTATAATTAATTAAAATCATTTATAATTAATGAAGAATTAATTATAATTACTTATAATTAATTAAACTTAATTATAATTGATGAAAATTAATTATCATTAATTTAAGATTAATTATAATTAACAACAATTAATTATAATTAGTGGTAATTAGGTATAATTAATTATGATTAATCTATATTAATTATAATTAAAAAACTATAATTAATATAAATTAATTATAATTAATGATAATAGTAAAATAATTATTATAATTAACACTAATTATAATTACTAATTAATTATGATAGCATAATTATCATAATTAATAATGATTATATTTATGAATAATTATAACAACCTAAATATAATTAATAGTAATTAGGGGTAGGGATAACCTTGAGCCAAGTAATGTGTTGGAGGAGTTAGGTTGAGTTAGGCTGCTGAGTCGGGGCTGAGTTGGAGTGAGTGGAGTGAGTGAGTTGGTTTTTAAATGGTTCGGCCCTAGTGTTCTAACAGAGAGCAAATAGAGAGAGGGATCGGGACTTGAGGCGTGGAGAAGGAGATCGGCCTGGAGATCGGGCAAGGTAGGGAGAACTTCCTTCTCTCTCTCTCTCTCTCTCTCTCTCTCTCTCTCTCTCTCTCTCTCTCTCGGCTTGGGTGAGAACCGACAAAGCTGGGGCAGAGGCTACGGGAGGAGGAAGCAAAATGTTAGAAGAAGTCGCCGGCTTCAGTGGAGATCGGGACGGGGTCGGGTAACGCTACAGCCGGCTTCGGCACTGTCGTGGGTTGAGGAGCTCGGTCGGGAGGTGTTCGTGGAAGGAGAAGAGTGTCGAGTCGAAGCCCCTTCGACCTCTATTTATGGACGCTGAGAGGAGCGGAATCGAGGTTGTCGTCGCAGGATTTGCGCAGAAATCCTGGAACGGCGCCGGATTCAGCAGGATTTTCGCTGATTTTGGGAGAAAAATCGGGAAGGATTTCGGGATTCAACGGATACAAAGTATGTATGTGGGATTTCTATTTTTTTTCTTTTCCCTTTGGTTCCTTTGAGTATAGCATGGAGGTCAACAAATATGATACCTGCATAGCAAGTAGGGCAAAATGAACCTCTATATAATTTAAAAGAGATAATGCCAAATTTACTTGGGGCTCTATTGAATAAGGTTATTAAAGTGTAATCATATCTTTTAGAAATTAAAATTGGTATTCAGTGTAAATTGCATAATAAGTAAATATAAATGTTAATTATGATTTTAAGATGTTTTACAAGGTTAAGTTTAATCAATGATTATTTCACTATTTTGATTTATTACGAGTATTGTATTTTAAATGTTAATTAAATTGCAAAGCTAATTGAGCCTCATAGCTCATCGATATATTTTTTTACTGTTATTTTCACATGTAAAGAAAAAGAAAAGAACGGTGCTGACTAAGTTGCAAGTATTTCAATTTTATATGTTAATGTTTATCTCTGTGTTGTGAGTCTACATATGAGGTATGTAGAACGTCCAGTAATGTATTATTTTAATTATTATTTGAATTTCCTTAGTGGCTCTGTAAGTATGTTTTTATTGAAGATTTAAATTATTAGTTGTTTTCGTTGATGTATCAAATGAAATATTATTGAATGTTTTATATAAATTTTCAATTAAAGAATTATATCAGATGTTTATAAAGGAAAATATTATATTATACATGTTACACTCTACAGTACTGTCAAGAGGTCTATGGGGTGTTACATTTTTAACCCTACAAAATTTGTTGTAATATACCTAAGCATTTAGCTTCTAATGATAAAATAAATTGAAAGTTTCCGCATATCAGCAGGAGAGGTAATTAACTATAGAGGCTTGCGTCTATCGGAAACCTAACATGATAATACAATCCTCAGTAAATGAGGGCAAAACTTTGAATTGTCTTATCTTAAATCTAATACGCACTTCTAAAAAAATTTGACCTAAAACCAACCAAAACTCTCTCAGTTGAACTGGAGCGCAAATTTTTGGAGCCCACATATATCTGTGTGGGGTTTCAAAAATTCTTATCCTTTCATGATACAACTATCGGCTTTATTCTCTGATCTTGTAAATTGAGTTGACTAAAGTATAGAAAAAATAATAATATCCACATATATTCTATTTTGATTAGAAAGAATTTTCCTCTTTGTTTGAGTGCTACTCGAATGTGATTCTTTCTAGCATAGTGTGATGGGAGAAATGGATTTTTGGGAAAATTATCTATGTTATGGAACTAACCAGACCGGCATAGGAGGGGTCGGTCCAGTTCTACAAGAGGCGGGCTAAGCCGCCTCCTTAATTTATTTCACCCAGCATGTGGGCCCCTTGAGGCTGCAACAGGAGAGAGAGAAAGGGGCGGCTAGTGCATAAGGAGAGTTTTTTAAATTGGTTTATGTTAGGAAGATTTGTATTTAAGGATGAAGAGAGGCTAGGGTTAGTGCATGCAAAATTTTGGATTTCTCTTGGAGTCTCTTTGGTGTCTTGGGATCTAGACTTCTTGTCTAGGGATTGGGAGAGAACGATCCTCCTCTCAAATTGAGGATCAATTATATATTTTCTTCGTTCTTATTTCAGTTTGTTTTCTATAAGACTATTAATCGTTTGATTGTTATTCCACCAAATTTTCTTTTGTTTTCTCGATGTTTTAACGATTATTGCTAGGTTTGCTTGCGAACTCAAGTATTTCCTACAATCTACTTGTGTCGGAACAAGGTCTGAAGTGTTATTTGGTGATTTCCTTTATTTGCACTATTTTTGTTCTCTAATTTTAGTTAATGGTTTTTTGTGTGATTCAATATTGCAAATCTAGTACAATATGATTGTAGCATTAGTCTATAATTGAATGTATGATACTTTTATGATTTTAAATCTTAATGTAGGATTTTTACCCAGTTAGAAGAGAGATGCATTAGATTTGGCTTATATTAAGAAAGGTAGAGGCAAGCCTAAGAAGACTTAGTTATAGAATATTAGAAATGACATTTCTTTATTAGATTTAATTGAAATTTTAATCTTAACATGACACAATGGAAAAAAAGGACTCATGTAGCCAAGCCCGCATAGATAAAGGCTTGATGTTGTTGTGTTGTTGTAACTGCAAAATTATCATTTGCATGAACTTTTTGTATTCATCTAAAGTATCAATAATTGTCTAAATTAAATTTTTGTGACAACAAATTGACATTATGTGTGTCGTTATGTACAGTTCATCCAAGATATGCATTAGAAAACCTTGGATGCATAACAGATTAAAAAAAAAAAAGTATAAAAAAATTAGTTATGCTGTGTATCCAGTAAACGTGATTGGCAAGAGATTACCTTGAGGCAAACTAAATATTTTATCTAGGTTGAAGATGGAACTTGATGTTACTTTAGGAGTCTGGATTTCTACCGTGAAACAAGAGAGGCTATAGATAACCGCATAGTCTAGAACTTAAATATTCCGATCAAACTATAGAATTGCGCTCCCACACTAGATGGACTAATGTACAAGGCAGTATAAAATATTCCGATCAAAACCGACTTGTAAAATCAGGATCACCCAAGGATTTCATAGATCTTGGATATAAAAATCAAGATAAACAAACGTACATATTCAATAGACGAAAACGCATGCACCATTATAATGACATCATCATCACAACAAAGTAATGTGATAACCTCTAAGAAGACAGGTAAAAGAACAACAACACGCTTTAAACAATAAATGTGGAAAAACACAAACATGTTTAAATTTTTTTTTTAAAGAAAGGATAATAGAAATGGAGCAGCTCAATTGCCAAAAGTAAACCTTCCATACCTGACCAAGCATTGCAGCTTCAGCTTCTATTCCGCCAACTCCCCAGCCAGCAACACCTAACCCATCAATCATAGTTGTGTGAGAGTCAGTCCCAACCACGCTGTCTGGATAAAGAATCCCCCCACTGTTGAAAACAACACGACCAAGATATTCAAGATTCACCTGCAAAAGTTGTATCAATAGGTATTAGATCATGGGGTACATCAAACACTGTCATCCATCGCAGTTCTACTCAGAATTCTACCCTAATAAGTAAATGCCAATAAACTAAAGCAGAAAATATCTAGAAACCACAGTCATGATGAACATGAAAATATTTAGAACCACAGTCATGATGCCATATAACCTGGTGCACTATCCCAGACCCTGGTGGAACAACAAGCATGTTGTGGAATGCATTTGATCCCCATTTCAAAAATGCAAATCTTTCCTTATTGCGTTGGAATTCAAGTTCCATATTTGCCTGGACCGCATTTTCTGATCTGGCAACATCAACCTGGACTGAGTGATCAATGACAAGATCCACAGGTACCTAGAAAAAGAAATTTTGTTCATAATATTGTTGCCTGATGTGAGAAATGGGAAAACAATGAAACATAAAGAGAGTCATGTCTACGCTGTAACCATTTTTAGTCAATGAAACATTTAAATCAGAAAACAAGAAATAATAAATATGAAATAACAGGAAATTAAATGTATAAGAAACCAAATATGTGCATGCAAATAATACATACATTCAAACAAACATACCTACATAGGGATAGGCTACTATCCTTTTAAGTGGAAAAAGACAGTTGTCCACGTGATTTTATATTTGCTTATTTATCTATCATACAACATCCACTCGGAAAAACCATTTAGCTTAAACTTCACCCTAAAAATTTGTATAATGTCAAATTTCATGAAATATCAAGATGACACTATAACAGAAGATCTAGATAGTGAGATAAACGATTTAATATTTTATGCGGAAATTATTCAAATCAGATGAAATTTTTTTAGCAAGTATCAAAAACACCAAGAATAATTTCAGTGGATTTGGTTTCAATATACAAAAGTAGCGCTTTTAGTAGCATTACAAGCCATCTATTTTTAAATTTTGATAACCACTCAAAAATTCATAAAAATGATTGAATTTGATAACGAAGTTATTTTTTAGATTTTAGAGTAACATCTATAATGTTAAACTAGCATTTGAAGATACTAACAGAAAAAAACTGTGGATAATAAACTTTTTCAACATAATACGTTAGTTGTGTACACATACATGCATGTGTGTGTTTTTGAGTGTATGTAGATTCTTCTCACAAGCGCAACCTACTCGCAAAAGCCCAGCATTTTTATGCAGTTTCCAATGATCTTCATCCTTATTTAACTATATAAGGAGAATAAAGATAGGGGTGATGCAATTAACTCTTATTCTCCCCGACAGCTGGCAAAAGTCGTAAGTCGTGAGTCCTCTCTTTACTGTGAATCTCAATCAATCATCATTACTTCATTTCTTCCTGTCAAGTCGCAACTTCCATGCCTTTTCTCCTCGTCATATTCAAACTCCTTTGAATTTCCTTCTACAATTCATTGTGCTCACCTTGAGTCACTATCGCTGCTTCACCAATGTTACAATCTTCTCCCCTCCCACAGGATTATCATCATTATCATCATCTTGGTCTTTGGTGAGCTGTAGCCACTATTGAGACCATTCTTGATTTGTATTCTCTATATTGTTAGGCAAATAGGAGTAGTCCTTTAATATTAATAACATTAACTAATAGATAACTTGAATTAAATGAGAGAATGACTTGTATGAAGCTAATTATTATGTCATCATTTACTTATTTATATTAAGTTAAGAACATTTTAATTTAGGTTTTAACTCAGTATTTTGATCGATAATACTTTATATTAAAACTCTAGATCTATGGTGGAATTTCTAATTATTAGTTATTTTTGTATATTTCTGAAAACTTTGGCAAAAATAACTAATTATTGTAGATAAATATTTGTATGTGCATATGTAATTAATTTTGATATTTTATCTAGTGCTTCAAGTTGGTCCCCATCTTGTGTTATTTCTTTGGAGCTTTAAGGAGTGTTGGATTCAATATTATGCCTCGAAGTATATAATTTTTATTTCTAAAGGGATAAAAGTACTTCTCACTGTTAGGGGTATTCTCCTAAATACTTAATATAGGCTTCACTTGTATATTTATTTTCAATCATACTCTATTTTTTCAGTGCTTATGCTCCTCAAATAGTTATGAATTTGTGTTTAAAATTAAAATTCTGGAATGACTTAGAATAATTAATTTAAAAGATACCTCTTGAAGAAAGAGTTTTTATTGGAGGAGATTTAAATAGACATGTGATGTAGAATGGATATGGGGGGAGGGGTCATTTGAAATTTGAATTTCAAACTAAATGAAAAAGTAAGGGAATGGGTACTTAATTAATTCCTTAAATGGAGTTTCTTTTTTTTTGGAATGAATTAATTAAAATAGGAGAAAAATTGGGGGCCTTAATAGAGAAGCATTAATTAAGTAGAGAGAGAATATAGGATAGATGGGGTGGCGGGTAGAGAGAGAAGAGGGTTTAGGGAAAGAGAATTAAAGTGGGCCTTGATTGGAAACCGAAATTGAGAAAGATTAATTGAAATCAAATACAATCAAAAATTTAATTGAACATAATTTAAACAACTTTCCTAATTTAATTAATTTAAATCAAATCCTAATTTATGAAACAAATTCAAATTCAAATTAAATTGAATTTTGAATTCAAATTCATTACCAAATTATGATGTATAAAATAGAAAGGCTTTGTATACAAGATGAAATTGTGAGAGGCTTCCTAATTAAGGATTATCAAAGAGGAAAGTATTTGAAATTCAAAAGGAGAATTGATTTCAAATAAAGACACTTTCCAAATTGATATGAGCTATTTTAGCAAGGTAATTAAGGGATGTTTGAATTTTGAAATTCAAAATTCATGGAGGGAATTTGGAGGGGGGATGAAGCTGGCGGGATTGAAGAGATGATGGAGATGACGATTAGAAAAAAAAAAAGGATAAATAAAAACAAAATAAACCGCGAGTTTCAGACTCTTCCAAAAACTGACGGGTATTGTGTTGCCCTTCACAAAGGGACTTCAACCACGAGCCCGGACACATACTGCGGCTGATGAGTATTTCATTGCCCTCACATAGAGACTTCCACTCTCCTAAGAACTCTCATTACTCTCAAGAACAAAGTGTATGAACAATTTTTTTATCAATCCATCATACCTAATACAAGAGACAGGGCGTCTATATATAGGCCTCAAAAGAAACTAAAAGATAAATTTGCCCCTTGGGCTTAAATAAGGAAAGACTCTTAAATAAAAGGGTAAAAAGAAAAAATAGCAAAATTAAATCTAGATACAATTAATAAACTAAAATAAAAAGGAGTGATCTCGCCTGTCGATCTTCGACTCTTCCTTTGAATATCGTCCACCGTCGGATGTCCGCATCAACATGTTAGTAGAGAGGCAGAGGATTGTAAAAGTATTCATGGTGGCTACGTGTTTGGAGCGATAATGAAGGTGGTAAGACTATATTAAATTTTGCTCTAGCTTATGATTTTGTAATTGCTAATAATTCATTTAAAAAAAAAGATGAACATCTCATCACTTATAATAATGGATATAGCAAAACTTAGATTGATTATTTTCTTATTAAAAAAATAGATCGTTTAGATTGTAAAGATTGTAAAGTTATTCTGTGTGAAAGTTTATGTACCTAACATTACTTACTAGTTTTGGACTTTAAGATGAATGAGCATAATATGAAAAATATAGCAAAACGTTGTTTTAAGATTAGATAGGAGCATTTAAATAACACTAACATAAATATTTTTTAGGGTAAGATTCGAGATCTTAAGATTTTGTTTGTGCATGAGGAAGTAAATGTTATGTGGGAAAAAGTAGTTAGTAATATTAAGATTGTTACAAAGGATGTGCTAGGAGTTTCAAAAGAAAAAGCTCATAATAATAAAAATAGTTGATAGTGGAATCAGAATGTGCAAGAAAAAAACAAAAATAAAAAGCTTTGTTATAATAATTGGTTTAGATGTAAAAACTCTGAAAATTAGGAAAGATATAAAAAGGCTCGTAAGGTGTCTAAGAAAGCAATCTGCGATGCAAAGATTTTAACTTTTAACAATTTATATGATAGATTAGATTCTAAAGAGGGTGAGAGATATATGTATAATTTAACCAAACAAAGAGATAGGAGTAGTAAGGATTTAGCTCAAGTGAAGTGCATTAAGGATGAAGATCAAAAATTACTTTTATTAGAAAAGAAAATTCAACAAAGATGGATAAGATATTTTGCTAAGTTTTTCAATGAATATTATAAGAATATGATTGACTTTAGTGGCATTAGAAAACTAAATGAAAATAGAGATCTTTATTTTTATCAGCGTATTAGTAAAACTGAAGTTAAAGAGGCGTTAAAAAAATGAAGTGTTAAAAAACTAGTGAACCTGATGATATTTCAATAGAGGTGATGGAAATGCTTAGTAGATGAAAGAATTTCTTAGATTACTAAACTTTTTAATGTTATTTTGAAGACTAAAAAAATGTCAGAATAGCGGAGAATGAGTGTGTTGATTTCTATTTTTAAGAATAAAGGTGGTGCACAAGATTGTGCGAATTATAAAAGAATTAAGTTGATATGTCATATCATGGTTTAAAATTGCACAATATGAGGCTCGCCTTGAGGCCCGTCTTTGCGCAATTCCAGTAAAAAACGCATCGATGCTTACACCTCGAGTTTTTTTTATGAGGCTTGCGCCTCAACTTGGTTGAGGCCCGCCTTGAGGCCCGCCTCGCCTCACTGGCATGAGGCTTACGCCTCATGCTATATATATTACAACTTACATAAATCTTGAAGTAAATGCCCGACATTGGACTCTATAGGAGAGGAGGAACGGGAGAGAGCAATTCATCATAATGATGATTCAAATGAAGAACCCCTTAGTGATGACAGTGCTGATGACTTATGAGTTCTTATGTGATATGTCATTGCTATTTATTTTTAGAAATTGGAATTATATATTAATGAAAAGAATACTGGGATTTGGGAAAGGTAGAATTTTGAGTTGAACTATATTTCATGTTGTCTTATTATTGGGATATTTTAATTTCACTTCATATCTTATATTTTTTATGTTTTATTTTATTCACTCATAAGTAGATAAAAAATTTATCATTTTATGTTTACGCAATCTTTTAATTTTGAAGCTTACGCCTCCAAACGCTTGAGGCTTACGCCTCGCCTCACGAATGAAAAACGCCTCAAATCCGAATACGCAATTTTAAACATTATGTCATACTTTAAAACTTTTAGAGTGTTATGGAACATAGGTTACGATGTGATACTAATGTTTCTCAAAATCAATTTGGATTCATGTCGGGTTGGTCTATTATGAAAGTTATTCATTTATTGAGAGGGTTGCTAGAGAAGTTTAGAGAAAAAAAGGAGGATCTACATATGATATTTATTAATTAAGAAAAAATATATATGATAAAGCTCCAAGATGTGTGTTATTACTTATGGAGAATTCTAGAAAAGAAATGGGTTAATAATGCTTATATTCAAGTCATTAGGGATGTGTATATAAGAGTTGTTACTTATGTTCAAACACAAAATGGTTTGACCAAGTATTTTCCTATTTCAGTTGGATTACATCAAGGATTAGCTTTAAGCCCTCATCTTTTTACTTTAGTCATGGTTGTTCTTACTAGACATTTACAAGAAGATGTACACTGGTGTATGCTTTTTGTTGATGATATTCTTCTTTTTATTAAGGCTAAAGAGGGAGTTGAAAGTAAACTTGAATTATGGAGATCAACCTTAGAGTTTAAAGGTTTTCGTTTGAGTAAATCTAAAATCGAATACATGGAATGTAATTTTAGTAATAATAGATCTAGTGGAGGTTTGTAACTTTGAGCAATCAAGTCATTAATAAGTGTACTCGTTTTAAATATCTTGAGTCTATTGTTCAGAGTGATGGTAAAATAGATCGGGATAGTATTAGTAGAATTAAACTTCGATGGTTAAAGTTGAAGAATGCTTCGGGTTTGTTGTGTGATAGAAAAGTATCACTCAAACTTAAGGAAAATTTTTATAAGATGGTGAGACCATGCTTTATGGCATAGAATGTTGGCCATTAAAAAAGAAGCATAATAATAAGTTAAGTGTGCAGGGATGAGGATGCTCAAGTGGATGAGTAGATTTACTCTTAGAGATAGGACATGTAACGAGCATATCGGTAAAAAGTTTGGAGTAGCTTCAGTGACAAATACGATTAGAGAGAATTAGCTTAAATGGTTTGGTCATATAAAACAGCAGCCTTCTGATGAACCTGTTAGGAGAATAGATGTATTAGATTTGGCCTATGTTAAAAAAAAATAAAGGTAGACCAAAAAATACTTGAATAGAAAATATTAGAAATGTGTTAGACCGGTCCACTGGACCGGTCCAGCCGGTCCAGGCGGGACCGGTTCACGGGCGAATATCGCGAAACAGGCAATTTGTTCGCCTGGGCGAAGGCCGCGCGCACCGCGTGCCTTGCGGGAGCCGAATAGGAAGCTTTTTTGGGGAAATAAAGAGGGGAATTTGAATGTAGGGACTGTTTAGGGATTTCCTTTTGTTTTGTATGCATTAAATAGTAGATTTTCCTAGGGTTTGATCATCTTGAATTTGGCTGAAATTTGAGATCTCTTAGATTTAGGTTTCTTTGGGCTCTTGGCGTTGCCAGAGATTTGGGAGAGAACGATCTTCCTCTCGAATTGAGGATCAATTGTACCTTGCTATTTTATTCATCGACTAGTGGAATACAAGCTTTTCTTTGAGTTTTCTCTCAGATTTCCTTGTCGTTTTGCTGTTTTTCTGCTGTAAACAGCATATTTCTGCTGTGGACAGCAGTTTTCCTTTGGATCATCTTGGTTTTGGTGTGTCCAAGTGTTTCCTATCAAATTGGTATCAGAGCGTCGTTTTTGGGACCTTAGGCGGCTGAAATTCTGATTTTTCAGCGAGCTTTCGGTTTCCGGAAGTGAAATTGTTGAGATCTGTTGGGAAGAAAGATGGCCGGAAAGAAGGTGGAAGTATTGGAAGGTGAGTTCGGACAACTAAAGACAGATCTGGAGGGAAAGTTCCTGGAAATCTCCACCAACAATGACAGGTTGGAAGGGAGGTTCGCGGCGATGAAAGAAATGATGAAGAAACTACTAGAAATGAAGACCCATCCGGCGTCATCGGAAGTAAGAGAGACCACCGACGGCCATGGCGTAGGAGGAAATCCAAATCCGGTCCGGGGGAGGAGGAATACGAAGGTGGAGATCCTTGAGGGGGAAGACGATATGCCTCCTCTAAAACCACTTTCTAGAGAGGAGATGAGTCTGGGGTACGATCGAAGAGGTGCTGATTTTGGCAGTAGAAGAGAGGAATTCCAGCGTCGAGGTGCTGAATTTCAGCGTCGAGGTGCGGAATTTGAAGGCAGGAGAGGGGAATATGAGGGAAGTGCATATTTTGGCAGTAGAAGAGAGGAATTCCAGCGTCGAGGTGCTGAATTTAAGCGTCGAGGTGCGGAATTTGAAGGCAAGAGAGGGGAATATGAGGGAAGTGCATATTTTGGCGAAAGAAGAGAAGAATATCAGCGTCGAGGTGCTGATTTTGAAAGGGGAAGAGGGGAATATGATGACAGATTCGGATACCAACGCCGGAGGGAGGACCGAGACACTTGGGGAGCACTTCCTCTTCGAGGAATGGGAGGTTATGGAGAGTACCGGGGTAACGGAAGGGATCCGAAGGTGAGGAAGTTGAAGATGCCCATCTTTGAGGGTGAAGATGGCCATGGTTGGATATACAAGGTAGAGCGTTACTTTGCAGTCAACGGGTTGACAGATGATGAGAAGCTGACGGCGGCAGGATTTTGTCTGGAAGGGAAGGCGTTGGCATGGTATCAGTGGCGTGACAGGAGGTAGCCCATCCGGAACTGGAGAGAGTTCAAGGATTGCTTATTAGAGTGTTTCCAATCCGACGGGGAATGAGACTTCTATGAGCAATTCTTTGCCTTGACTCAAGAAGGGACTGTGGCAGATTATCGGGATTGGTTTGAGTACTTGGCTAGTAGATTGGATCACATTTCAGAGTCAGCCTTAGAAGGGAACTTCATGAAGGGGCTGAAACCAGAGATCCGAACAGCAGTCAGGGTACTGGAGCCGAGGAACCTGGGAAAGGCTATGGAGTTGGCGCAGTTGATAGAAGATCAGAAGAAAGCATAAAGAGGGGCTCGAGGAAACTGCTCAGGAGGCTCTTACAAGACGACGACCACTCTTCTAGCACCTAAGGGGTCTGCATCAGGCAACAGTAATGAGACCACCCGGGAGAAGCCAGTGGAAGGAGGGAGTGGGGAAAATTTCAAGAGGATGACAGAGAAGGTGATGCAGGATAAGAGGACAAAGGGGTTGTGCTTCAGATGTGATGAGAAGTACATGCCATGGCATAGGTGCAAGGACCGAACTCTGCAGGTTCTCCTTGTCTGTGAAGACGAGGAAGACGAGGAGGGAGGTGGGAGCAGATTTGGAGAGGAGGAGAAGTTGCACCTGGATGTGGCAGAAGTCTCTCTGAACTCTGTAGTGGGATTCACTCCGAGTCACACTATGAAAGTGAAAGGAGAGATAGCTGGCCGTGAGGTGGTGGTGCTAATTGATAGTGGGGCTACCCACAATTTTATTTCCACTCAGGTTGTTGACCAATTGGGAGTGAAGTTGGTGGACACTGGTTGCTATGGAGTGATGATGGGTACAGGGAAGGTGGAGATTGGCCAGGGGATTTGTTAAGGAGTGGTGTTGACCATCCAAGGGATTCAAGTAAGAGAGGACTTTCTTCCACTAAAGTTAGGAAGCACTGATGTCATCCTGGGGATGAAGTGGTTGCAAACCTTGGGGGAAACCAAGGACAATTGGGGAGCACTCACGATGGAGTTAATGGTGGATGGGAGAAGGGTGGTCATAAGGGGAGATGCAGGGCTATCCAAAGCCATCACATCACTTAAGACCATGGTTAGGGACATACAAGAGGTGGGGGAAGATTATGTGGTGGGACTACACAGGGTGGAGGCGATCAGTTTGGAGGAGGGAGAGGATGTTTCTCGTTCTGTGCAGCCCTTGGTTCCGCAATACAGTAAGGATTTTCAGTCACCTCAAGGATGGCCACCTCCACCGGAACACGAGCATATCTCCACCTTGAGGACAAGGTGGATTTTCGGGAGGGGAGTATTGTTAGACCGGTCCACTGGACCGGTCCAGGCAGGACCGGTTCACGGGCGAATATCGCGAAACAGGCGATTTGTTCGCCTGGGCGAAGGCCGCGCGCACCGCGTTCCTTGCGGGAGCCGAATAGGAAGCTTTTTTGGGGAAATTAAGAGGGGAATTTGAATGTAGGGACTGTTTAGGGATTTCCTTTTATTTTGTATGCATTAAATATTAGATTTTCCTAGGGTTTGATCATCTTGAATTTGGCTGAAATTTGAGATCTCTTAGATTTAGGTTTCTTTGGGCTCTTGGCGTTGCCAGAGATTTGGGAGAGAACGATCCTCCTCTCGAATTGAGGATCAATTGTATCTTGCTATTTTATTCATCGACTAGTGGAATACAAGCTTTTCTTTGAGTTTTCTCTCAGATTTCCTTGTCGTTTTGCTGTTTTTCTGCTGTAAACAGCAGATTTCTGCTGTATTTCTGCTGTGGACAGCAGTTTTCCTTTGGATCCTCTTGGTTTTGGTGTGAAACACTTGGAAATCCAAGTGTTTCCTATCAAAATGACATTTCTTTATTAGATTTAAATGAGAATTTGACTCTTAACATGACACAATGAAGAAAAATGATTCATGTAGCCGACCTCACATAGTGGGATAAAAGCTTGATGTTGTTTTTTGACTCTATTTATTCGTAGCAATTTTTATGTTCATGTATTTGATACATCGGCAACCCTTGGGGGACCTAGTAAAACATTAATTCATTATGTAATAAGAGGTAATCTTGTTTGATAGTGGTCGTCCACTTTGACTTTACATTGCATTCATTTTGCTTTAGGCAAACAAAAAATAATAATCACGTGCATTTTTTTTTATCCTCATCCAAACAACTTAAAATATTTTCAAATACACGAAATTCCCTTTACAATGCATTCTTGTTACTCTGCATTTCTTTTTCAACAAACCAACCAAGTAAAATGGTAATCTAAGCACGTCATTGTCTAAGAAATGCAGCAGTATGTATTTGGATATCAATTTCATTTAGCACTATTGGCCAAAAAAATTAAGACAAAGAAGATGATGATGATGATGATATGGCACTATTAGATATACTTTCACCAATATCAAAATCCAACCTAGAGCATTGAATTTTTACAAATTAAATTTTGCTAAAATATCCGGCCTATATAGCTTAAAAAGTTCATTTTTACTATAGATTATTTATTTTGTGTATTTTCATTTGCCTATAGATGCCAGAAGGCGTAGAAAAAGGCATTATAATGCCAACAAGATAAAGCTTTAGTTTTTTCATTTGGTTCTTGCTACTTTTGAACTTGTTCTAAAAGTACTTCATGAATTGGATTTTAGCAAGTGATAAAATTAACTGTAAAATTTCATAATCATCATTAATGATCTTCCAATGATTTGGGTCATTCTCCATTCATTTTTTACTAATGTTGCTTAATCACCATCATCAGCATCCTCTCAGCTAATTGTGCAATTTTAACTTAAAAAATTAAGCACCTGCAAGATATATTTTTTTTTCCTTTCTACACACTCAATTCCATATTACGATTAGTAAAGGAGAAGAAGAAGGCTTGCACCAAACAATCACTTTTATTTTAAAGTTTCCTTGCTCACTTTTAATTAAACAAAGGTACCAATCTGATAGTTCGTTATGCATATCAAAACATAGAATCAAAAAACATAGGAAAAACTGGAGAAGAAACATGAAAGATTTTGGATAGAAGTACATGAATCTGTTTGTGGGAGACCATGAGTTTGACACGAGATGAGGAAATGCTGGAGCATTGTGGGGTCAAAAATAAAAAGAATTCCAGGAGGCTGCATTCCCAAGCTTCCATTCATATTAGCAAAAAGAACGTACAGGAAGTACATTTTTAAAAAAGCAAAATAAGTAACCTGAAAAGAAACTAAATTTCAATTGTGCGTGTCTGTATGTGCATGCAGGCATGCATGTGCAAGTTTAGGGAGATGCAAAGTTGCTAAAAGCTCAAAAACTAAGCCATAAGCAGTGAAATTGTGGTAACTTTAGCTCTGAAAATGAAGCTTTCATTGGGTAGGACCTCAGATTTTGCACATCAAGAGAAGATAAGCAACAAAAACAAGAAAGGCAGTGCGTGAGGTCGCGGGAATGGAGTACGTCACAGGTAAAGTAATGACATAAAGCAAATGGACAAGTTTGGATCACTATGATATATGTTATCAAATCCACTATTAACATCACGCCTGAATCTATGATTTACGAGAAGGAAGTTACTTACTAAAGGATTGATTTTGTTTGAATCACTCCCCAGTTTGTTCATAGCATCACGCATGCATGCAAGATCCACAACAGCTGGAACGCCAGTAAAATCCTGCAAGGAGTTAAGTTACTCTAAGCACAAGAATAGTAGAATTGAGTTCAGTATTAACTATAGCAAAATTTACTGAAGAACCTTCTTAACGGTCCTCTCACACAGCCTCTAATAAGTAAACCAGTTTAATATCGTTACAGAAACATGTATTCCGCCCAAAAAGCAGGCGAGCTAGCTACATGACAAGACAAAAGAAACCACTTCAAATAGAAATCTTGAAGCATGGCTACAAAGGTGATTTACCCAATACGTGATTGCATTAAAAGTTGCAGCCTTCATATTTGCATTACCTATAACTTGTAAGCTTTCATCGTTACATTTCTCTTTTCATTTCAACCTAATCATTACATGTCTCTTTTCATTGAATGGAAAGAATTACCTAAATTGATCAAAATTGGTGTGTATCTTCCTCAAGGGAAGCAGAAAATTAGGTCATTTGCTTGGTATCAACAAGGCAATCCCATATGAAATACTTGGGATGAATATGACTTTGTGGTAATGTCATGGTTATGGTTATGAAATTCTATGATTCCTAAAATAAGTGAAACATTTGTGTTCCTTCCTTCAACAAAGAAAATTTATGATATATTAAATTAAATGTATTTGAAAGTTCTTGATACAAATTAAATATGTGAGATCAAAACAAATATATTGGCCACCAAGCAAGGATGACAATCCATCACATGCTTCTTTAGTTCAACTACAAGGCATTTAGAAAGAGATAAATCATTATAAATGCATCCAAATGAAATGCAATAAAAATGTAGCCCATGTCAAAACACTTGTTAAAAAGGACCAAGTTCAAAATTTTCTTATTGAATTAAATGTTGTGTTTGATGATGTAAATGTACAAATTCTATAAACGAGGATTTCTATTTCCTAAATGAAGTCATTTCCATAATTTGAAGGGGAGTAGGAGAGTTATGATTTCCAATAACCCATAGATGTTTTGGCCCTAAATCCCATATCCTGAATTATTGATTCAGGTGTGAAAAAAAAACAATCTCCATCAATTCCACTTCCATCAATGTTCTACCAAGCTCAATAGTCCATCACCTTTCATATTTACTTCATGTCACCTCAATGATCCATAAAATTAATAGTCATCTCATCAATCTATGGATTATAATAATTAATTTATAATTATTATTCGACCAACTCATCAAAACGTGGACTATTGTAATTATTCTTTCCCAGTTTTTGGTGTTTCCTATTAGATACTCTCCTAGGATTATATAAATACTATACAAATGTTAGAATGAAATATGTAACCAATTCTTATCAGTCCTTGTCACATATTTGTCATGTTTTTGCAAGCCTAGCAAGGGACTATTGGTCCTGTGTTAGCCAACAAGCCCTGTACATAGCAATCATGGGGTCAATCTCAACTCAATCACTAAAAATTAAATCCTTGCTAAACATGCCTGTATATGCACAGCTTCCAGATCACAAGAAGCGCTCTTTGCATAACAATAATTTGTGTAAAGGTACTTAAGACTTAGAGGGGAATGCAACTTGAACTATTACCTGTACTCATTGTCAATCTTATCAAAACAAAATCAAAGTTCTTCAAGGAAGACGCTCATTTGATTTAAGTTTAATGCTCACCACCAATCCCATCAAAACAAAATCAAAGTAATTCACGGAAGACGCTCATTTGACGCTTCAGAGAAGATGAGTATTAAAAGTTTCTGAATAGAGATAATTATAAACAGCAGAACATATAAGATTGATGCTTTTCAGAACCATTTATTTTCCACCCAATATCTTCAAATATGCATAGCATGCATTTTTCATTGTTCTGTAAAACATTCTTATAAACTACCAAAAAAAGTAATAATAATAATTGCTGTCAAAACATCATTGGATCATTAGGCGTAAATCACAATGAATTTAAAAAAGATTTTAGCATAAAAGAATGCACAGTAATTAACGACAGGGATGCATATATTCTCGAAAGAACAGCAACTCGACAAGTTGGGAAAATTTCAGCAAAAGTATAGCAGGAGAAGCAATCCCAAATCAATCAAGCATTTGGACTGTGACGCCAGAAGCCAACCTGAAGAAGAACTCGCGCAGGCTTGAACGGAATCTCCACCTGCTTCGGCGCAGAACTCTCCCACTCGATAATCTTCTCCACATCCTTCTCCGACACCTGAAACTCATCACAGTTCCTAATCGCCGATTCCAACAGAATCCTGATCGAGAATGGCAGTCGATCTGCACGCACCACCACCGTCAACCAAATAGATGAGTAACTACTCCAAGTCACTCCAAAGAAATAAAATATTACATGTATTAAAAAAAGAAGTAAATAATTAAAAATAGTGGCCAAGGCCCAAGATGAAATGAATTTACTTGTGCTAAGCCTAGTAAAAGGACCATTTTCCTATCCAAAAAGCCGAACCTATAACACTCCAAACATCAATACTCCATTGCAGAACTCACCGATCCTTGGATCATTGAGCGCAGGCAGGCTGTAGTACTTCCCAAACTCCCCGCCACCGGGCTTCGCCAGCGGCGTCAGGATGCCCTCGTACGAGTTCTGCGTAGCTGCCGATTAAAAAAATATATCAGATCTCAGATTACGCAGACAAATGACAGAGATGTGGGTTTCACCCGCTGTTGCGAAGCGGCGCTCAAACCGATCGGCGACGGCGGCGGAGGATCGAACGGCGGCACGGTGACTCAGAGGGAATCTCCAATCGTGGAAGTGACGAGCACCGGCCGGAGAAGGGAGACAGGCAGTGAATCCAGCGGTGGGGTTCATGGAAGGGAATAAGGAGATGCAGCTGTAGCGGTTCGATACAGCGGAAAGGGAGGAGGAGAGGCGAGATTGAGATCTCACGAGCGCCGCAGCGATTGGCGCCATGTTTCTTCCCTCCTCCGGGAATAGATTGGTGAAAATCCTGACGAGGCGGTGGAGAGTGCCAGGGAGGAGAGAGGGCAACGAGGACAAGTTGATTGAAGAGACGTAGAAGACAGACGCGTGGAGGGAGCACGCCTTGCGTAATTGAAATCACCTGACTTGCCATGACTTTTTTTTTTTTTTTTTTTTTTTTTTTTTTTGGATATTTAGGCCATTTAAGACAAACTCGGACACACAACGCATACACAAAGACTCAAACCCAAGACCTCTTAGTTGGAAGCATAAGCTCTCAACCAACAGGCCAAGGTGAGCTGTGTCCATGACTTGCCTACATCGATTCAAACAAGATTTGGATGATGTTTGAACAAAGGTTAAATCATATTGCATCGAGTGAAAACTGTCGCATTCAGAGTTTCAAATAATGCAAAATTCTTAATAAACCACAATCATAAATCATATTGTATGATGCATGAGGGTTGGGGTGTCAATTCGGGTCAACGGATCAGTTTCGGGTCGAATTCGGAACTGATCCGGCACTATTCGGGTCAATCCGAATCCGATCCGTTTTTAAAAATGGGTCAGGTTTTTAGACCCGAACCCGACCTGATTCGGGTCCGGGTCAACTCGACCCGACACAAATGATCCGAAGTTGACCTGACATTTCTAATTTTCTGGTCAAAAATCGGGTCAATCTTCAATTTTCGGGTCGAAATTGAGTCAAAATGAGTCAATCTCGAGTTTCCGGATCAAATAGAAGTTTTCATGTCAATTTCGGATCAATTTCGGGTTGTTGGGTCAACCCGAACCCGACCCAATTTTTAAAATGGGTTGATTTGTTAAACCCGAACCCCAACCCGTTTCGGGTCCGGGTTGACCCTAACCAGGATTTCTTCGAGTCGGGTTCGGATCGTGTTTCGGGTCGTGTCAAAAATTGACACTCCTACATAATGGAGACACCTAATTCTCAGTATTATTATTTAAGCATTTTTCTCTTCTTAAAGGAAAAATAAATAATAACATGTCTAGACTGTAGCTTTCGATCCCTTTGCTGCCAAATATTTGACCTTAGGTATAATGAAGTTGGCTTTCTCCCATAAATAAAGATCAGTGACATGTGTGGCATTAAGCATCTTGATATAAGGAATAAAATGCGTCATTTTAGAGAATAGATAGATGACCATCATGATTAAATCATTTTTTTCACTAAGTAAAAGAAAGTTAAACGAAAAAATTCAAGCTAACATAATCCAGGGAGTGTTTGGAATAGGAAGGGGCATATATAATCCTATATTTGACCTTAGGTATAAGTGAGTCGATCAATCTGACACTATTTAACATGGTGACCCACATCTCTTATCAATGGAAAGTAAAAGAACTTTTTTTTGGATAAGTACCAATGTTTTTTTCTCGACCAAAATGCCCGACCAGATCCCCATCTTGACATTCAAATAATATGGTGGCTATAGTGGTACTTTGTCAAGTGCAAAGATTATTAACAACAGAAGATATCCTTCATCCTTACGAAAAAGATGATGAGCTCCCATGCATGTGGCATTTATCCCAAATATGCTAGAAATCAACGTCACTAATATAAAGTTGCTTCAAAATCTCAAAGCCCACCATAAGGGCTTGTAAGGTGTTAAGTTGCTAATGCCACTGGCTAAGGGCATCAACAACGATATTGCACTTTTTCAGAATATAATGGAAGGAAGAATGATATTCAACCCAACTATTGTGCCTTTAGTTTAACTTCTTTTGGCTGTTGATAAATTTTAGCGACTTATGGTCTGAAAATAAAACAAACATATCGTCAAGCATAAAATGACTCCAATGAGGTATCCCAAACCATGGCATGGAATCCATTACCATAGGTAGAATACATTAGCTAGGAATTGAAAAGAATTTTGCTGAAAAATGTGATAGGATGAGCTCGTTAGCTCAACTCCGTGCCAATGCCCACTTTGGAAGCATTGTATTCTACTTCAAATTCCTTGTCAAAATAATGTAAATGCAATAACGGTGGATGTAACTTATTATTTCAGTTTATCAAAATTGGATTGGACATTTTTTTTTTCAATGGAAGCCTTTTGCCTTAAGCAACTCAATTAGTGGATGAACAAGTGAGTTGAAGTTGTTAAGAAAGCAATGATAAAAAAAAAATGATAATCCATGGAAAATCTACATATCCATGAAAGATTATGAAATTGAACACCCCAAAATAGTGTCGACCTTCACCATGTCCATCTTAATTCCTATAGAAAAAATTAAAAATACCAAAAAAAACCTCTTTATTAATCAAGCACGGACTCTTTTTTGTTAGTAAATAATAATTGTATACTGAGCACTTAAAAAATAAGTCAGAGATGCTAAAGATGCTCATCCACAGTACGACTGTACGTGAGAATGTCATCTAAGTAAATCACAACACATTTGTTCCAAAATGCTAAAAAATCTTGGTATCGTACAACGTGAATCGAATCACCATCCACAAGTATAAACCATCACAAGTCATGAATGCCATCTTCCAATCATCTCTAGCTCACATTTAGATTTTATGATATACACTTTATAATAACTCAAACATGTGAAAAAAATTTATTTGAAAAATATAAACATTCTGAAGTAGAGCCCTTTAGTATTGATCGGATGAGCGTTATGATGCTAGGCCATGAATATATGTATATATTCATATATATACCCCACCGACTCACTTGTTTGATTACCTTGGCCAGGAAGAAATTGGAAGAGGAAAGAAGTGAGAGAAGAGAGAAAGGTCTTTGGACATGTTTATTAGTCATTCATGTTACAGATTTTATTCTATTAATTATAAGTGATTAATCTATTACTCTTATTTTCAATGGAATTAAATTTTTGTGAATTTCATCTCTCTTAAATATGTTAAAAATGCACTATCTCTTGATCTCGTAAGTTTTCACTGTTTAACTTATGATATGTTATAAATTTAATCATTTTGAATATTTTGATACGATTTTATTACATTTTAAATGAAATAATGAATGATAACATATACATGATATGATAACTCCAAGTGATACCATATTGATCCATGCGATTCACTGATTGAGAGTTATAAGGATTTGGAGATTGATTGAGATTTATAAAGAGTCGGACGACTAATTCACGTGATTCAACGGGAGTTATAAGAAGTAGATTCATTATTTGTTATAAGAAGGGACTGATTATGAGCAGAAGTGCAGGAGCCAGATATCCTTAAGATACACTCATTGAATATCTAAATATTGATATCAGCATTGCTATGAGCATTGTACTGATTTTATTATTGACACTAATACTATTAATTGTTTTTTAATAATATTTAATATTGTTGATCATGATAATAATATTATTACATGCATTAGTATTGTTAATTGATGATATAATGAATTAAGATGTGTTAAAGTATCAAAGGATAAATTGATACAGTATAGACATTGGTGTATATATTTTCTTTTATAATTTATAGTATATTGTATTCTTTTATTTTGTATTGATTTAAATTGTAAGATTTTAGTTACTTGCTGAGCTATGTGTTATTACATTATTTTATATATTTTCAAAAAAGGATAAGGATCTTATTATATGAGGCTCCGAACGATATGCATAATTTTTCTACCTGCAATTCTAGACAAAATACAATCATGTTTATTTCTGCTATTCATTGGTAAACTCTAGTTAAATAGTTAAAATAAAAGACTGGTGTAATTCTTTCAATATAGATATTCATGTGTGACACTCAATCCTGTAAATGTTATTGAACCATGTAATTGATCGAATAGTTTGTCTACTTAAAGAAAATGAAATTGGTATTTCATTATTACTTTTTTTAAATAGAGATCACAAAAGTATTCATTCCTAGGTTGTATTACTGACAACTTCTTTCTTTAATGGTTATAAGATAATTTAACTTCCTTTATTAACTAAAGAGTAGGTTTATTCCACCCATTATGTATTGTCTATTGGCCCTAGTGTTATTGTTATCCCAGCAAAAATGGCATCCATTCATTGGAACAATTATTAGTCCGGTGATCGGACGTAGCTCTACGTTCGGTCACCACTGAGATCGCGCCATGTGCGTTTACTCTTTACCGCGCGGCCCGATGACTTGACGCGGACCGGAACCCGGGAATGCTATGTTCGCGTATTGCTAGGTATTACTCAGTATTTGCTCGGTATTGCTCGGTATTGCAAGGTATTGCTTGGCAATAACTAGAAATACCGCTCTGTGAAGACTAATACCGAGCAATACCAAGTTACTCGGTATTGCTCGGTATTTGTCTTCACATAACGGTATTTCTCGTTATTGCCGAGCAAAATCGATAAATACCTAGCAATACTGAGCAATACCTAACAATACGTGTTGTCATGGATTTAAAAAACGCACGTGCGACATACCCACTATTCGCAGGGTCGGGTCCGCGATTTTGGGCCTGCTACGTGGCGCAATCTCAGTGGTGACCGTACGTAGAGCTACGTCCGGTCACCGGACCTAATAATTGTTCCCATTCATTGGAACTATGTCACACCAAACTTATTCTTGAAAGTTACAATTAAAAAATTGACTAAATATCATTCGAACATATAAACTCTAGGTCTTTTTAACCAAGACAACTTGAAAGTATAGGGATGTTTTTGATTGATCAATTTCATTTTTTTCCCACCATCGACATGGCCTCCAAATTCTCACAACTTCCACTCTCTACAGTTAGTTGGCATAACATTCCTTGAATTGTGCAATGTGTGTAAAATATAGTATGACACTAATATTTCTCCTTATTGTTACTTAAGATTTGTCTAATGGCCAACAATTCCCCCTCATCAAGCTGTAAGAATTGCTCCCCTCTATAATGTTTATGATTTCAATCCTCTTCTTTTCTTCTCCCTTTAGGCACATCTTTTCTATAGGAAAAGAAATCCTCCTATTTGCATAGTTGGAAATGGTATGGATAAGCCCATTAGATTTATAATATTTCCAAGCAAGTAAGGTTGATGGTGAAGAACCAATACAATTATTAGAAATGAAGCCCAAAGATTGTACTTCTATCCTATTGCTACTTAGAGTATTTCTTGGGGGAACCACTTAAGCAAATGGGCTTTCTTTTACAAATAATCAATTGTGATTGCTATATAATGGACACTACTACTTCTCCACTTTGATTTCTAAGTTGATATTGTTCTAAAGGGACTAATATTTTTGTAATAGGACAATGTTGGCAAAGGCTAGTTGCAACCCTCCATGAAAGCATGCAATGATGCTCCAATTTAGCCAAGCCACATTTGAGCATAAACTATTTGAACTAAGTCACATATAAATTTTTGAATCACTTTGGTGGAGATTGTGAAACTTCAAGAAAACATCTTGTCAACATTGATCTGATTAATACTTTCACTCTAGTTCTTTCTTCAATTTTGTCCAAATGGTTATCTTTCTTTGAGCTTCTCAATTTTACGTCTATTTAAAAATTTTCAGTCATAATGATATTCTCTTCTTTAATTTAATCACTACTAGTTTAACAATGTGCTCTAATGACACTTAAATTCAAGGGCTTGCTCTACCAAGTGTGGCTAGTTAACAAATTCATTTATACACATTCTTCCTTCGAAATCAGATATGTCCACTTTAATACGAAAGTTTGATAAAGATCTTTAAGCCTCCCACCCAAGTGATCATTGGACCAACTATTTGTCACCAGAATCTTCCTAGGTTTATTTCTTCTTCCATCTATGTTGTTTTGATGTTCCACTTGTCCTTGTTTCCCAAACACTTCAAGTCTATAGTTGCCAATTGTTCTACTGTAAATCTTTGGTCATGACTTCTTACATGAGTCACATATTATTTCTTTGGGGTGGCATCTTGCTAGCTTTGATACAATCAAAGTTACACAGAATGCAAAATTCTTGATATATCACCACCCAAAATTGGATTCAATGATACAAAACATGAACAGAATTCTTTCTTAATATTATTATTTAACCATCCTCCTCTTCTTATACTGCAAAAAGTATTCATATTTAGAGCTTAATTCTATATGGATGGCTACCAATGAAACAAAAATGAATAACAACTTCTCCAAAGTTTGTTGCCTTTGGTCCTTGTGATGAAGACCAAATAGATATAATTAGAAAGTGTCGATCAACTGAGGCACAAAGGATTGGGTCCATATTCAATACTTGTTTGAACCTTTCTTTTCAAACAGAATTAATTCAACCATGTTCTAGCAAGATTCGAATATGGTTAAATCATGGATTGAATAGAGGTTTACCAAGTTTTAAACATGGTTCAAATATGAATCGGCATATGCTTGAACATATTTAAAGATTGGTTTGAATCATGATCAAAGTTGGTTCAATTATGATATGACCATCATTCAAAGATTATTTAAATATAATTTAAACATTATTTGATTTTGGATTAAAGATTATCCAATAAACATTCAAATTTAATTCAAACATGGACAACAACACAATAGACTGCAAGGTAGATATAATAAAACAAGTGTAATTAAAATAAATATTAATAATAGATAATATTACAACATCTCACATTACATTTTAACATATCACAACATAATACAAACTTGTATTATTTTAACCATTAGCATCATATTAGATGCATCATAATTTTATTTCTATTAAATGCAATCACAATTGATTATAAGAGAAAATTCTTCTTATATAGGAGATGTCATAAGAAGGAACTTTTATTCTATCCAGTGAACGTACGCAGAGGAATGTTCGGTTTTAGGCAAAAAAACACCTGTACCGAGTTTTTCGCGCATGTACCGAGTTTTTTGAAAAAACTCGATACAGGCGCTTTTTTGCCTAAAACCGAACCTTCCTCTACGTACGTTCACTGGATAGAATAAAAGTTCTTGATAAGAGATAAAAAAAAGATTTAGTAAAATTGAATCAATTAATTTTATCCCAACTCATATATAATCCTAACAAGAAGTCATATCATCCAAGTCAAAGTAAAGTCAAGTCTAACAAAGAATCTGGTTGATCACTCTGCTAAATGAAATACATTTTAATTTGAAGATTAATCACAGTTAAGAACATCTCTAAGAGACACTCTTAATATAAAGGAATATGCTCATGTTTTAATTTTCCCATTTTTAACATCAAATAATAAATTATGATTCAAGGACTTTTCTCCTAGGATAAATGCTTTAAAATAAGTCGATTCATAAGGAAAAAAATAAACCACCATAATCATCTATCTCTCCATATAGAAAACCTTGTGCGATAATAGCCACTCAATTTAAAAAAATCAAAATCAAAATAAGTAGAAAATGCTAAAAAAGTGACTTGTTAGGGTAAATAACCAGGGAAAAAGGTAAAAATAACATAATCAAAATTGTGTGTATAAGTCATCTCTGATTTTCAAGTTCGAAACCATAGCCTTGAAGATAGTTGACCTAACATGACTATGAGATACTCCACTATCAATCATGAAATACGTCATCTAGAGCAAGTCTCATGATCTTAAATCAAGGATAAATAAACAAGTTCCTAGAAAAAAAAAATAGTATGGTAGATCTAGGAATATATGGCTTATGATTCTCAGAGGTATAAGGAATGCCTCTGAAAGAAAGTAAAAGAAATATTTCAATTATATGTATTCAAAAAGCTACTATAGTAGACTTAAAATTCAATTTAGATAAGGATCAACACTAGCTAATGTGTTAGGCATCCACCTACGTCTAATTTAGGCTTCGTTTGTGACCGCTTTTTTATTGCTTTTTGAAACAAATTTTTGTACAAAAATTTAAACTTTCGTTTTAAAAAGCAATAAAAGAGCCGTCCCAAATGAAGCCTTAAAATCATGTCATCAAGTCAAGAGAATATAAAGTTATTTATCTATAGTGTGAGAAAATTTAATTATTTGTATTTTCACTAACTATATTACAAATATGAACCATCAGAGAATTTTAATTGCTGGCAAGCTCAACTATGTACCTCTTAAAATAAAGATAATAATGTTAATTAAAAATTGATCCTGAATCTATTCTTTTGATTTTAAAGAAAACAAATTTCATTAATTAATTTTTAAATTTTAATGCCAATTTATTAAAGCTGATAAGAAAAATTTTCCATATGTGCATAACATATTGTATGATTTCTTAACAAACAACAAATGCCAATATAAAGAAGAAAAATAGCCAACCTCCGAGAAATAATAAAATAGGTCAGGTGCAAATGGGTCTACAAATACCTTGTGAAAAGAAAAAAGGAAAATATGTAAATTATGCTATTTAGTCAATACTTTAGAGTTTGGTCTATATTGGTGGAGGGTTTTTGTATTATTTTTTGATGTTTTGGATTGTCGGTGTAAATGAGTTAAGTATAGTCGAATAGTCACATTATCAGGCCGAGCTCATTTAGCTCACATTGAGCTCAGACTCGACTGATCGTATAAAATTCAAGCTCGAGCTCCTTTAAAAAGCTCAAGCTCGACTCATTTATGAGGCTCAATTTTTTTTATAATTAAATTTTCAAGTTTTTTTTAAACTTGTAATTTAAAACAAAATATATAATTTTAACTGAATTATTAATTTTTTTTAACTTTAAAAAAAGTAAATGAATATCAAAATGAAAGTTAAATATATAAGAAGTGCAATGTAGTACTCTTGTTTATACAAAATTATTACGTGCAGTCATCGGACGTCTTCTGGAGGTCAATCAGGACGTGCCACGTAGCCAATTTACAGTGTACCTGTTAGGAAAGTTGCTATTTGCATATTTTACATTATTGCAACTGTGGACCTCAAGATCTGAATCTCCTTGGATTGGGCGGTAGAAGGCCCGAAAGTTTCGTGGGGCTCGGTTTCACCGGAGTTCTCGCCGCCGGCGACTCGAGCTCGTGGGATCTTGGTTGGGGAAGATGTTGGAAAACTACAGGAACTCTCACAAGAAATTTCAGAGCTTGTGGAGGTCTGGAGAGAGAGCAATGGCAAAAAGATCTTTTCCAAAACCTAATTTTTGGCTATTTAAGGCTCCTCCTCTATCTTGAACGGCCTAGATTCGATCATGATATGATTTGGAGGGAAATATCAGTTATTAGGTCGTGGATTTGAATTCCAAAACGTTTGGAATTGATTAAGGCATTAAATGAGGCTTTAATGGGCTCTAAATAGGTGATTTTCACCTATTTAAGACTTGGTTTGACCAAGTCAACGATTGACTTGGCAAACCAGTCAAGAGAGTCAAGGGGGTGGGGCTCGAGCTCAAGAAACCATGAAAATAAATTTAAAATTGATTTTAGGCCTAAAAGGTCCAAATTGGTCAACACTGGTTGACTTGGTCAACCGGTTTGACCTAGGTCCAAGCTCGGGCTCGACAGACTCGACTCGACCCATTGAACCCAACGGGGAGGGTCATAGGGTCTGGCTTGGTCAATTTGACCAAGTCAACTGTTCGGGCCCAAATCTGGGCAAAATTGAGGTCAACAAACGGACCCCCAACAGGAGTGGCAAACGACTAGTGAACCGCTCGTGTTGGCGTTGACCGACTAAGCCACAGAAGGGTAGAGTGAAAATCATCAGTGAAAGAATATCAAGGAGATGGCGGAAAAAGATGGAGATTCCTCTCCTGGCCTTACCCCGTAGTGGGGGCAGAGCTTAGGAAAGAAAAAAAAAGGGCAGCAGTGCACAAGCCAAAATGTAACCAAAATGGTGAACCAGTAGTGTGGTCTTCTCCCGGCCTAACCCATTGACAAGGGTAGAGCCAAGGATGGAACCAACGGTAAAGATCACCTAAAAAAGGTGAAAACGAGGTAAAGGGATTCTCCTATAGCCTTGCCCTATAGCGAGGGCAGAGCAGAAAAGAGAATCAAAAGTAAAGATCACCTCAAGGGTGAAAAAGGTAAAGGGATTCTCCTCTGGCCTTACCCCGTAGCAGGGGTAGAGCCAAGAGAAGAACCACAAGTAAGGTAGCAAAAGCATACCCCCTATCTGTCTGACTATATCGAATCAGCAGAATAGGAGGTGAAAGGGTCCCATATCCTCCTGCCTATTTCATAGTAGTGGATTGGGGTGACTCAGTATCTATCTGACTAAGTCAAGTCAGTAAAGAGGGGAGTCACAAAACCTGGTGTCTGCCTAATCGGAACCAGACACTCAGAGGAAAAGGATGGCGAGGAGTTCCTGGCAGGTGCTCTGTCAGGCCCTCTCTACCAAGTAAGTCGATGTCCACTCGGCGCATATGCCTACAGTAGGACAAAAGAAAAGAAAACCTCTGCCCGGTGTATGTGCCTGCAGCAGGATTTCTATTTGGCGTATATGCCAAAAAAAAGTGTAACGGAAGAACACTCAACACAATCATCTAGCGCATATGCCAGCAATGATGTGGAGAGAAAAGAGTAACATCTGCTTGGTGTATGTTCCTACAGCAGAGTCCCTACTCGGCGCATATGCCTGTAGTAGGGTAAAGAAAAGCGCTCAACATAATCACCCGGCGCATATGCCTATACTAGAATAAAGACAAAACACTCAACACAATCATCTGGCGCATATGTCAGCAATGATGTGAAGAGGAAAGGGTGGTGAGAAATGCCTCCCAGGGACTCTGTCGGGCTCTCTCAACTAGAAACCTAATATCCATCCGGCGCATATGCCGGCACTAGGATAAAAAGGTAACGAAAGGTCACCTCTGCCCGGTGTATGTGCCGGTGGCAGAGTCTCTACTTGGCGCATATGCCTATAGTAGAATAAAGACAAAACACTCAACACAATCATCTGGCACATATGCCAGCAATGATGTGAAGAGGAAAGGGTGGTGAGGAATGCCTCCCATGGACTCTGTCGAGCTTTCTCAACCAGAAACCTAATATCCATCAGGCGCATATGCCTGCACTAGGATATAAGGAAAAAAAAAGGAAATGTATATGTAAAAATTTTAAGGGTAGAGTTACTTAAGGAATCTCAAGCTAGCGCTCTGGTAACCACATGGTAGAGGACAAATCGTCGTGGCCATGAGTATCCAAATGCCGTCGAGATCTCTTAAAGAGCCCTAACCCTACGCAAAAGGGGAGAAGGACATCAGAACGATGTCCCCCAAACAAAGCTGGAAGAGATACACCCTCAGTGGAGGACGTAAAGGGGTAATCTCATTCCAACGAAGCCAAAGTAACTGAAGTAGCGAGGGGGCGCCTCTACTACAGAAGGTATGACTAAGCCTAGCAAAAACACTCCTCAAAGGAGCTACAGTGGTAAACCCACACTAAGTGATGGGGACCCTGTAAGAAGTAGAAGTGGTATCAAAACATCCAAGGGACTTCTTCGGCAGCTATGAGTGGGGTCTCAATGGGGAAACAAGTGGTAAAAGTATCTGAAAGAGCTGAATCTTATCTAGAGAATTAAAAACTCAAGTAAAATGTGATGGTGGCCGGCATCTAAGGCATGACGCCTCCTATCATCAAGTAAGGCAAAGAGGGCCAGAGTAGTGAGGGAACACCCTCTCTACTGAGGGCAACAACTCTGAGTAAGAAAAACCTCAAAGTGGTAATACCCACACAAACTAGTGGGACCCTGTGGAAAGTGAAAATGGCACTATCACATTCATAGGACTACTCTGACAGTTTAGAGCAGTACATGAATGGGAGGCAGACTGTCAAAAGAGGGCATAAGGGTATTACTCTTTCCTCAGAAAGACCCAAGCCTACAAAGTAATGATGTTAACATCTAGGATATGATGTATCACATCACTAGCAAAGAAAAATATTCAAAATATCAAAGATTTGTAATCAACTAAGTGTCAACTCAACCTTGAAGAAATCATTAAAGTGCTTCAAGGGAGGAAAAAGAAATTTTTTTGGGGATTTTGGGCTCTTAAAGAGTTTTACCGGGTTCCTCCTGTGACAAGGGCAACCGATTTTGCTCTACTAAAAGCTTTCCTCTTTCTATCACATGTATATTTTTTTTAATTTTTTTTAAAGGGGATTGTGATTGGTTTTGATAACCCAGATCATGTTCGCCACATGAACAAAACTGGGGAGCATACTCATATTGAAATAACAAATATCAACATCAAGATAAAGGATCAACACTATCACACCTGACTAGCATAGCATGGTGTGGACCTAATATCCTACCCCCAAAAGAGTCTAAACTAATGACTCCGGCATCCCTGATCACATTCAACCCATATGAGTGGACCGGGGGCTACATCTATCAAATCAAGACTGATAGGAAGAAGAGAATCTCATAGGGATAAATGATCACTATCACCCCACCTAACTAACATAGGTGGATATGGACCCAGTGTCCTCTTTCAAAAGAGTCTAATCTAAAAAGACTACGACATTCTCGATCAAATTCAGCTCATGTGAATAGACTGGGGGCATCAACTATCAGAGTAGGGCTTACAGGAAGAAGCAATTCACTTTCTTATAAAGGATCAACATCACCGATCCTAACAAATACAGGATGGTATGGACCCAGTCAAAAGTGATAAATGAGCACATATCCCAAAGGAGTTTTTAGTATTTAACTCCCTCTAATCTTAAAAAAAACCTCAATTTAAATTTACTAACTCACATCAAGCTCCATACTAGCTAAATCATGACATATCACTTATATGAGTATTTTCCTCTCTTGAATTGAAATCTAATCCAAAAAAGAATTTAAATTAGAAAAAGAAATTTAATTTTCTTCATTTCTTGTATAAGAATAGACTTCCATATCTTATAGGACATCATTGTATAACGATGATTTCAAAAATTATAATTTTCAGACTCGAGTATCAAAAATATCAAAAGGATATAGATTTTCTGAGATTTAGAGATTTACTAGAAAGTGAAGCCATTTACTTATAACTTTTGGGCTCTTTGAGCCACTTTCTCAACTTTCATGTGCTTTGCACAAACTTTAATTATTTGATACACTTTGTGTATCTTTCACTTTTGGCGCTTTGCGCACTTTTCACTTTTGTAACTGGCTTCCTTTTCCAAATCTCTAAAAGCAAACTATTTCTCAGTTGTAAGATCATCTTCCAAATACAAGAGAAGAAGACTTACTTCTCTTGGGTAAGGAAGAATGATCTACAAAATAAATCATATCCTCTGATAAGAATGAACAACTTGATTATAAAAATTATGAAGTTTTATTCATCAATATACTATAGTTATCTATGAGATAGAGAATCACAAGATAATAGAGAAAATTTTTACTTCTAAATCTAATTTCAATTTGAAAAAGATTTTAGTTCAAAAGAAGAAATCTCTCCACCCCTAAGATGAGATAGAGAGATCATACTCTTTCATGAGTCATCACTAGAAAGCTAGTAAAGCTAGAAGAGGTAGAAGAGTCAATCATAATTGCAAATCATCATTTTTATTGATTAATCATCAAAATAAGGGAGAACGGGGTCCTCCAGCCCAAATGCTGGAAGGGGGCCTGTCTTCCCTTTTGAGGTTACAACCATTTTTTTTAACATATTTCTCTAATACAAATAGAAGCAAAAAGGAAAAATGCTCATCTTGCACTACAACAGAAGAAAGACAAGAGAAAAAAAATGCTAACAAAGAAGCTTGAGTGGCAACTGTCAACTTGGCCTTGGGAGACCTTATCTCAACTGCCTCTAAACTCTGTACAGCTTACTCAATCATCTGCTAAGTCTCCTTGGAGAGTGCTAGCTGCCACTCTCCCTCAGAACTGTGGAGTAATCTGCCACTACTGCCATAACTATAACTCTGATTGTCACTATATGTAGAGCTGAAAACCATCTGAACTGTCTGAGGGCCCATGGGCTGCACTAGGTCGTTGTCTTGGAGGTGTATCTGTCCTGTGGCCATTAACCTCTCAACCTTGTTCTTGAACACAAAACAATTCTCTAACACATGTCCAACGCATCTGTGGTAAGGGCAATAGAGTGGGTTCTCAGTTTGACTCTCCTCCTCCACTCTACTGCTGCTGGGAAAGGTAAGTATGTTCTTCTTAGTAAGGAATTTAAATATTTTCTTCACACTCTCCCTTTTAAAGGGGTATTCCTTACTAAGCTTTTCTTGTAAGGACTGCTGACTCTCTGGAGTCCTACGGGAGGTCATGGGCTGTGCTGCTGGCTGACTAGCTGAGTGTGACTGACTAGCTGAGCGTGACTGCTGTGGAGGTGTTGAACTACTTAAGGGCCTCTTACCCTTATCTGCTAGTCCCTGAGTACTGTGTACCTCCCCTCTCCTGGGAGGAGGTGCCCCTAAAAACTCCTGCCACTGAAGTCTGTGCGAAGGCTGACTCTCAGCCTTAGGAGGGACTACATCGGGTATGCTGTCCTATAGGCTGATGACCTTGGTCAGTAGCTTCTGAAAGGTCCGTATGGTGAAACCCTTCAGGTATGGAGCAATGAGACCATCGATGTTCTTCAAAAGGATCTCAACTGTATGCTGCTCCTGGAGCTGTGGCTCACACTGCAAACTGAGGTTACTCCATCTAACTATGTAGTCTGTGAGTGACTCTCTAGGCCTCTGTCTGGTGACTACTAGCTCTCCAACTGTAACTCTGTGCTCAGTGCTAACAAACCTCTGGATAAACAACTGCTCCAGCTCTGCAAAAGTCCTGACTGAGTCGTTGGGGAGGTCAGCGTACCAAGAAAATGCCACCCCCACCAAGCTGCTGACGAACAACCTCAACATCAACGGGTCACTCCCTCCTATATTGCAACATATGGCCCGGTACTGGACCACATGCTGCCTCGAGTTTCCAAATCCGTCGAACACTCTGAACCTAGGAGGGATAAAACCAGGAGGGTAGGGCTCCTGCACATACTCTACCGGGTAAGGCCGCCCTCTACTAACTGACTCTCCAGTCTTCCTGGAGGAAATGACCTGCTCTACCTTCTAGGCAATCAGATCCTGAAGCTGACCCGCTGACAATTGAGCTGGCTGACTCTAAACCACTGAAGGTGCTGTAGGCACTGCTCTCTGGACCCTGTCCACTCTCAGGGGTCCAGTGCAACTGGGGGTACAACGGGGTGATCTCTAGAAGTACTGGCAGCGGCTGCACCTGCCACTTGGAGTACTGCCCCCAAGGCTGTCAACTGTGCTATCATGGCTGCCCTGGCTCTGGCCATCTCTGCCATCCGTGTCTGGAGGTTTAGGACCGTAGCATCTGTGTCGACTGATCTAAGGGATTCACCCACCTCGGGCTCTCCCTGCTCATCCTGGTCCTCGGGCTCTCTCTGCTCATCCGAGTGACCTTGACGGGTAGTCTCACAGACCTGGTGCACTAGTATATCCTCATCTAACTCATCCTCGAATGAGTCATCCTCTGAAAAGATCCGACGAAGTGCCTCTATGTAGGGACTCATAGGGGAAGTGATCCTATGAGTACTGAGAGCTAAAGGTGTCTCAACTCGATCCGGTGACCCAACAGGGGTAACTACTGCATACTCATCACAAGTCATTGGGACTGCTTCGGACCCGGGAGAAACTGCTACATCCATCTGATCTACTGCATCAACCTGCTGCACTGCCTCTGCCAACTGCACTGTCTCATTTGGTCGTGCTGCATCGACTAACTTCACTGACTGTACTGGCTCGACTGGTCGTACTGTCTCCACTGACTGTACTGGCTCTACTAGTCGTACTGTTTCCACTAACTGTACTAGCTCGACTGGTCGTACTATCCCCATTGGCTGTACTGACTCAGCAAGGGTGTCTGCTTGTCGACGTCTCCAAACACGTCTACTGCGATGGGGCTCTACACGGGTAATTGGCTGCTCTGGAGCTACCACTACTGAACTGACCTGAGGCCGGGTAGGCTCCTGCTGCTGTCTCCGTCCTTGATGACGTGGGCGTCGTCCTACCACAGGAGAAACTACTAGCGGCCTAGCAATTGGAACTGTCTGCACTGACTGCTGGGGTGTCTGTCCCCTCTGCCAACTGTAAAGTCTCCTCGCAGTCTGTCGTCTCAACTGGAAGGTAGCCCGAGAAATCTGACGGAGTAAGCCCTCCCAACTGACCGGCCCTTTGCCACGAGCTAAGCAGACGATATTCCGAATCCTCTGGGTGAGGGCTCGGACACCAGCGTTCCTGGGTAACCTAGCTCGGGGTAGAGTAGTGGCGACAAGAGGAGCCGCCGCTATACGGGCAACATCCTCCTCATCTCCACTATGCGTCAATGGGGAGAAGCGTCCTCCCTGAACTGCCTCCAACTCGGGGGCTACCATCACCTCTGGAGTAGGTGCATCAATAACTGGACGTGGTCTCTGCTGCCTGGGAGCCACTCTCCTCTGCCTCTGAACTATCTCATCGTGAACGATGGCATCGGCCATCCGCGGCCTCTCTGCCTCTAACGCAGCTAGACGTAACCTCCTATTCCTATTCCTCCTGGCCCTTCTCCCATGGCCGGAGGTGGAGGTCGAGGGGACATCTGAACCCACTACCAGGGTGGCAGGGGGAACAGGAACTACTGGAAGCGTCGGGGTCTGCCCGGCAGTCTCAGGGTAAGAAAGCCGAGCAAAAATGGAAACCCGGCCAGAAGAGGGCGAAGGCACCTCGGTCTGGGTACCCATCTTCCTAGTGGAAGCGGGAGGGGAAACTCGAACGCGAGGTACTTCCGCCGGAACGACGGGAGTAACAACAGCAGCAGGCTGCCGGCGCTGAGGGGCCGGGGCAGCCTGTGCAATAGGAGCGGCAGGCGCAGGTCGCCTGACCACTGCACAAACAGGTGGAACCGATACAGCAGGCTGCCGGCGTTGAGGGGCCGGGGCAACCTGAGCAGCAGGAGCGGCAGGCGTAGGATGCCTGGCCGCTGCACGAACAACTGGAATAGGCTGTGGCCTAGGCACTGGTCGCCTAGCCACAGCGCGCACTGGCTGCGCGAGTACAGGAACTGGACGAGCAGGTGCCCGGGCTGTCCGCCGAGCAGCTGGTCATCCGAAAGGGCGCATGGCTACGCGTCCTCTCCTTTGAGGAGGAGAGAATGCAGCAGCCTCCGCCGGGGTCGGCCCGCCAAGAGTGACGAAGGCCGAGTCAGTGAAGGAACTAAAAGTGATTCCTCCCACTGGCGGACTAGCGAGCAGGGACTCAGGGAGAGTCACCCGTGCGTCCGAACCAAAAGCAAAGGTAACGGAAGGTACGAAGGAAGCCATGACACTGCTGCCAAGAAAAGAAATTGAAAAGTTAGAAATCAGAAGTGAAAATAAGAAAGGATGAACGATTTGATAGGGATTTGATAAAGATATATAGGAATTGATAAGGGATGGAATAGCCTGCTAGGCTGAAAAGAAGTATAGTAGGGAGGAAATCCTAGCTAAAGGGGAAGAAACCCTAACTAGGAAAGACCCTAACTAAGAGTGGGACGGACCTAATCTAAGGAGTACCAATCCCGGAGTACACACAAGAAAAGATAATATAGAATCCAAAGATGGAGAGAGAAACTGGTCCCACCGTGGTCGCCAGAAACCTGTGGACCTCAAGATCTGAATCTCCTTGGATTGGGCGGTAGAAGGCCCGAAAGTTTCGTGGGGCTCGGTTTCACCTGAGTTCTCGCCGCCGGCAACTCGAGCTCGTGGTATCTTGGTTGGGGAAGATGTTGGGGAACTCCAGGAACTCTCACAAGAAATTTCAGAGCTTGTGGAGGTCTAGAGAGAGAGCAATGGCAAAAATATCCTTTCCAAAACCTAATTTTTGGCTATTTAAGGCTCCTCTTCTATCTTGAACGGCCTAGATTCAATCATGATATGATTTGGAGGAAAATATTAATTATTAGGTCGTGGATTTGAATTCCAAAACGTTTGGAATTGATTAAGGCATTAAATGAGGCTTTAATGGGCTTTAAATATATGATTTTCACCTATTTAAGACTTAGTTTGACCAAGTCAACGATTGACTTGGTCAAACCAGTCAAGAGAGTCAAGGGGGTGGGGCTCGAGCTCAAGAAACCATGAAAATAAATTTAAAATTGATTTTAGGCCTAAAAGGTCCAAATTGGTCAACACTGGTTGACTTGGTCAACCGGGTTGACCTAGGTCCAAGCTCGGGCTCGACAGACTCGACTCGACCCATTGAACCCAACGGGGAGAGCCATAGGGTCTGGCTTGGTCAATTTGACCAAGTCAACTGTTCGGGCCCAAATCTAGGCAAAATCGAGGTCAACAGCAACTTGTATAGTTTTGATGATTCCATATATTATTGTTTTATGTGTTGTTAACTCCTAACATTTTTTTGGAAGATTTATTTTTGCTCTTGTGTGTACTAATATTTCAGGAAAATCGAACCCCAGACTACGAAGACTTCAAATCAGATTCAGCATTAGATACTTTGTGAATTTGAAGCTTGTACTTTTTATTTAAATTTAATTTGAGAGGGAGTGATTGTAATTGAGTGAATAAATTTACACACACTTAAAGGAGATCTTGAAAAAGTTTTTGTACTGATCGTACGGGACGAACATTGTTCGTACGGAACGATCAGATCAGTTATCTCCTTGTAAGAGCAATGGAACGGACAGGAACTGAACTGGAAAATTTTTCTAAGGAATGATCGTCCAGACGAAATCATTTTTCGTCCCAGGACGAGTTTCTCTGTAAAAATTTCATCCAGACGAAGTCCAGTTCGTCCAGGACGATGGAAACCGACTATGGCAGTTTCTGACAACGTTCTGCAGTTTTCGGAACCAACTTTTGATATAACTGTTCGTATCGGACAAAAGTTTTCATCCCGGGACGAACCAATTTCTTCCAGGATGAAATTGGTTCGTACAAATGAACAAATAGTTCGTACGGGACGATCCGGTGCGCAGAAAAACATATTTTTAACAATTTTTGGACGATTTTTCATGTCATTTCTATATAAGGAGTCCAAAAAACTATTACAAATACCTTTGGAGTTATTTTCTCTTGAGAGGGATCATTGAGAGGGAGAAGATACTTGGAGGGGATTTCAAGGGAGTGTGGAGGGGATATTCACACGGTTGCTCCAGCGAAGGCTCTCAAGTAAAGTTCAACAATATTGGTCCGGTTCTCTGCCGAAACTTGGAGAGTGTAAAAGAACGACAAAGTGTATCTTTGATAGCCATTGTGTCTTCGTTCTTTGGGAGAATACTAGAAGAGAGAACTTGAAAGGGAGAGAGGAAAGGGTGGAGTTTGAGAGGGAGAAGATCCTTGGAGGAGATTTCAAGGGAGTGTGGAGGGGATATTCACACGGTTGCTCACGCAAACTTCCACTTCAGTACCATCGGATTCAAGGGTCGTCTTTAGGGAAGTTTTGGCGAGAAGAAGATCTCTTTGGTGTCAAAGAACCCGGCTACTCCGCTGCACCGGGGAAGGTGAAAGTGAGTTTGTACAGGCTTCTCCGTCTTGCTGTGGGGGCAAAAGGAGAGTCACTTTGTGGTATTAGTGCAATACTCGGAGGGTGCCTCCGGGGAGTGGACGTATGTCAAGATTTGACCGAACCACTATAAATCTAGTGTGTTCTTTCTTATTTTTCTTTCGCATTTAATTTCATTGCAAGTTGTTTACTCTGGTTGAAAAGTTTATTTTTTAAACTTTAAATTTAACTTGCATTAATAATTAAAAAGGTTTTCTAAAAATCCAAGAGTTGAAGTATAATTTTTAAATTACCAATTCACCCCCCCTCTTGGTTAGCCTTGGGACATTTAATTAGGCTTAATAACCTAATTATTAGATCCAACAAGTGGTATCAGAGCAAGGTTTCAAAATCATAAGTTTTGATTACTTTTTGAAAAATGAGTATGACTAATTTTAGAAATCGTAAAACATTAGAAGGATATTCGATTATTAGACCACCTTTATTTGAAAATATTTCTTTTGATTTTTAGAAAATTTGAATGTCTACTTTCTTGCAATCAATAGATTATCGAATGTGGCATATGATTCAAAATGGTTATTCTGTACCGTCACGTATTATAGATGGAATAAAAACTGATACACCTTTTTCTGAATGGAGTAGAGTAGAATAAATTTATGCTGAATTAAATGCTAAATGTATGAATTGTTTGTTCTGTGCTTTAAATTTGAAAGATTATATGAGAATCTCTACATGTACTACCGGCAAGGAAATTTGGGATAGTTTATGCATTACATATGAAGGTACTAGTGAAGTCAAGCAATCTAAGTTGAATTTTTTTATGTATGACTATGAACTCTGTAGCATGAAACCTTATGAGACGATCTTAGACATGTATACTAGGTTTATTTAAATTGTAACATCATTGCATGCTTTAGGTAAAGAATTTTCAAACTTTGAAATAGTCAATAAAATTCTACGTTGTTTACTTGACAAGTTTGATGCCAAAGTTGTTGCTATTTGCGAATCAAAAAATTTGAATGAATATTCTATTAATAATTTGATTGGCTCACTTATTGCCTACGAGCAATATTTGGGTCAAAGACTTTTGGATGCAGGTGAAACAATAATGCTAAAAGCGGAAGACATTGAGAAAAGTTGCTTAGTTGGTGATGAAAGCGATGAATTAACAAGCAAATTGAAAAGTCCACTAAAGCACAAGTATAAGCATCAACAAAGTGGAATAAAGGTAAAAATTGTAAGAATGTTCAGATTTCTTCAAGTATTATTTGCTTTGGATGTAAGAAATTTGGACATCTGAAAAGTCAGTGCCCTAATTTGAGAACTCTTCCTGCTAAAGAAAAGGGCAAAGCTAAGCAAATTATAAAATGGAAAAATAATGAAAAGCAAAAATCTCCTGGGTAGATCTAGCTTCTGAATCATCAGTCTAGGAGCAAAATGATGTTTAAACCCTTTGTTTATGTGTTTTTGTGTGCATGTTTTTTATTAGTTGTGTTTTTATTTTTGTTTATTTTATGTGTTTTTCTATTTTTAATTTTTGTGTGTTTTGTATGATTTTGAGATATTTTCATATCGGATTCCATGTTTCTTGTTGTGAGACATTTGGAATGTGATATGAAGATTTTTATAATTTGTGTAATTGTATTTTATTTAGTGTTTTTCTATTCTTTTATTGCTTTAGATTTTTTTTTGATGTTTAAGTGTTTTTGTTCTGTGTTTGAAATGTTCGTTAGCCTATATGAAAAATTCTTAAATTTTTGATCTTACAAGTGCTATACTTTGAACTGCAACATAAAATTGAATTCATTAGAAAATCTAATTTTTCTAAATTTAAGTTATGTTTATAACTTGATATTATTAAGATTGTCAATTTCATGTCTCTTATTTAGACTACATTAATTTTAATATTATTATTATAATTGTGATGTTTTTTTATTTTATATTTCACTTATCAATTAATATTTATGCACTTAAAAAGATTTGAAGTTTTAGATTATTGATTTTGAAAAGAATACAATTACTCTTGAAAATTGTACAAATGTACAAAAATCAAAAGAAATGCGCAAAGATTTGCAATGTGAAAAATATGCACAAAATAAGCCCAACAAGTAAAAAGATGCACAAAAATGTGCCACAAAATTGAAAAAGATGCGCAAAGCGCCACATGTGGTAGTTATTTCTTTCCTTAATTTTTTAATCTCTTAATTCAAATTGATCTTATGTACATTAATATTAGATATTGAAATATAAAATATAAAATTTTTATATCATCATTTTTACAATGATTTTCTCTATCTTAAATGTCTAAATATACTCATGTGTTGATTGATTCTTTTTAGTTTCTATGTTATATCCCTTCTTAAATTCTATGAATTTTATGATTTGGCTAATGTTTTAATTTTATTTGCATACCTTATGTCAATCACTTTAAAGGTTAAATTTTTAAATGATTATCATATGTCTTCTTACATTTCTAGTCTTTTTCTTCTTCACTTTTTGATGTTGTCAAAAAGGGGGAGAAATTGTTTGTTGTGTCTTGTGTATTCGTATCGTTGTGTGTTTGTTTTATTTTATTTTGTATTTCTAAAATTTTTGAAAATATAAATAATTTTAATGCCTCCTTATTTTCATATGTTCATTAATTCATGGGGAGTTTAGGAGATTCTTAGAATTTCAAATTATACAAACAATAATTATTTTGCCATCATCAAAAAGGGGGAGATTGTTAGGAAAGTTGCTATTTGCATGTTTTACATTATTGCAACTTATATAGTTTTGATGATTCCAAATTTTATTGTTTTATGTGTTGTTATCTCCTAACATTTTTTGGAAGATTTGTTTTTGCTCTTGTGTGTACTAATATTTCAGGAAAATCGAACCACAGACTACGAAGACTTCAGTTCAGATTCAGCATTAGATACTTTATGAATTTGAAGCTTGTACTTTTTATTTAAATTAAATTTGAGAGGAAGTGATTGTAATTGAGTGAATAAATTTACACACACTTAAAGGAGATCTTGAAAAATTTTTTGTACTGATCGTACGGGACGATCAGATCAGTTATCTCCTTGTAAGAGCAATGGAACGGACATGAACTGAACTGGAAAATTTTTCTAAGGAATGATCGTCTAGACGAAATCATTTTTCGTCCCAGGACGAGTTTCTCTGTAAAAATTTCGTCCAGACGAAGTCCAGTTCGTCCAGGACGATGGGAACCGACTATGGCAGTTTCTGGCAACGTTCTGCAGTTTTCGGAACCAACTTTTGATATAACTGTTCGTACCGGACAAAATTTTTCGTCCCAGGACGAACCAATTTCGTACAGATAAACAAATGGTTCGTACGGGACGATCCGGTGCGCAGAAAAAAATATATTTTTAGCAGTTTTTTGGACGGTTTTTCATGTCCTTTCTATATAAGGAGTTCTAGAAACTATTACAAGTATCATTGGAGTTATTTTCTCTTGAGAGGGATCATTGAGAGGGAGAAGATCTTTGGCGGGGATTTCAAGGGAGTGTGGAGGGGATATTCACACGGTTGCTCCGGCGAAGGCTCTCAAGTGAAGTTCAACAACATTGGTCCGGTTCTCTGTCGACACTTGGAGAGTGTAAAAGGACGACAAAGTGTATCTTTGATAGCCATTGTGTCTTCGTTCTTTGGGAGAAAACTAGAAGAGAGAACTTGAAAGGGAGAGAGGAAAGGGTGGAGTTTGAGAGGGAGAAGATCCTTGGAGGGGATTTCAAGGGAGTGTGGAGGGGATATTCACACGGTTGCTCCGGCAAACTTGCACTTCAGTACCATCGGATTCAAGGGTCGTCTTGAGGGAAGTTTTGGCGAGAAGAAGATCTCTTTGGTGTCAAAGAACCCGGCTACTCTGCCGCACCGGGGAAGGTGAAAGTGATTTTGTACAGGCTTCTCCGCCTTGCTGTGGGAGCAAAAGGAGAGTCACTTTGTGAAATTAGTGCAATACTCGGAGGGTGCCTCCGGGGAGTGGACGTAGGTCAAGGTTTGACCGAACAACTATAAATCTGGTGTGTTCTTTCTTATTTTTCTTCCGCATTTAATTTCATTGCAAGTTATTTACTCTGGTTGAAAAGTTTATTTTTAAACTTTAAATTTAACTTGCATTAATAATTAAAAAGGTTTTCTAAAAATCCAAGAGAGAAGTATAATTTTTAAATTACCAATTCACCCCCCTCTTGGTTAGCCTTGGGACATTTAGTTAGGCTTAACAACCTAATTACTAGATCCAACAGTACCGCTGTATCGTTTGACATGGCGCATCCTGCTTAACCTCCAGACGATCTGATGACCGCACATAATAATTTCCCCTTGCTTATCCAATGACAGATGGATAATACTTTGATGTAGGACTCTTGCAGTTCATCCTGCAAATGAGTTAGGTGAATCTCAAGTATTATTGTAAAGTAAAATGACCCAAAAAAACAAGAACTGGACAAATAAGTTGAGCAGAATATTAATAGTGGAAATTAGAAGAACCTGATAATCATCAAAATAACGTTCACGCTGAGCAGAATATTACTATCATATTTCACAATCTTCAAAACTAAAAGTCAATGTGCTAACTCTAACAAAGTTTCAAAGTAAAGTCACAACAAAATGTCAATTAAATGATAAAACTCAATATATGTTCATCTATGTAATGTTTCATATTTAACAATCTTCAAAATCTTTCGTCTTTAAAACTAATGAACATTGAAGCAAATTTGAATATTAAGATCAAGCAAATATTTTAGAATATGAAAAGAGTATATTTAAATATTTAAATTTATGTTATATGTCTAACCTCTTTACTTCTCATATAATTGTTAAGGGAATATCATCTTTTTGTCATCTTCTTCTTTCTATAAAAGAAAATAGGATCACATGGTTATATGTTAGTATTTGTTGTTAAAACAAAATGTAATCTATGTAATTACCTTAACAATCCCCTTCAAACCTTTGTAGCAATGAACCCAATTAGAGCCACATAAAAGAGATTGTACAATGTCAAATCCTAATTTTGAGAGATATATATCAACTACTCTTTTTCCTGCACTAAATATGAATCGAGAATGAAGCAACTCTACAAATATGTATGGATAAAATGTCAATAACCACTATTAAAAATACATTATATTTGATTTGATTACTTTTCCACCATGCTATATCACTTCAAACTTTTGCCTCTCACTATAAAGATCTAAGTCAAGTTCCAAGTATTTATCTAAATCAAATTTTATAGGTTTTGTACTTATTTTTGCTGACAAATATGAGATAAAATCATGCCAACCACTATAATTTCTAAAGTCAAAAAGATGGTCTGTAATTTTATTGGAACTGTTTGTGCTACTTGAACCCATTCATGCTCCATGAAACAACCTTCCTCCAAAAAATAACTTCCTTGTTACTCTAAAACTATCTTTTAGAAGTTTCATCATCCTATCGTTGTTTGTTGCATTATCAAATGAGATAGTAAGGACTTTGTTCTCAACACCACAATCACAAAGAGCCTTGTAAAATATATCAACTATCTCATAAACTATATGTGGCAGTGGAAAATGCAAAAAATATAAAACTCACTTTTATACCCTCTAGTTCGAATCAACATAATAAGCTATTACTTTCATATGTAACATTTATTGATTTTTTTTACTTCGATAAATCTAGATCTGTAGTTAAACTTATTTTACTAATACTCTTCAAATCATTCTTTAGCTTTCCCTTGTCCTTCTCATACATTTGTATGACATCGTTGCATATTGTAACCCATGAGTACTTTATGAAAAATGTGAGATAGACTTCAAAAGTAAATTGAATCCAACTTCCTCAACAATTGAAATTGTTTCTCATTAATCAGTATATAGTGAGCTTCATTTCTCTATCATTTTTGTGGTCATATTTGAATGCGGTCAACATTCCTTCATCTTAACTGCTTTGGACAAATGAGTTGTCTGTTTCTGTCGGTTGAAAAAAAAATATATGCTTCTTGAAGGCATGAATCCTAACATCAAAACATTCCATGTGTCTTTTAAATTGAATGGTTGCACTAGTATTTTCTATAGCTAGTTGCTTTATATAATGAAAACATTCTCCCTTCCTTTTGCCCATTAGGAAGAATAACTTTCTTGAACTAATCCCATCTTTTGATGTATTCTTTCTTTTCTTCCTCTCAATTATATTATAATTAGTAGTTTCATTTTCCGCATCCAATTCTTCAACTTCATTTTCTTTATTTACAACATTTTCTCTTTCATCATCATTATCAAGATTGTTACTATCATTAATAATCTCCTTTACAATGGATATGTCATTCACGGGCTCACTAACATCATAAGATTGCAATTCACCATTAGGTCTTACATTCTAAGCATTCATTGGCTCACTAACATCATCATTCACACATCTTGGCATTGACTTTCTTCAAACAAATAAAAAAATATAATATAATCATGCTACAAAGCTTATTGTGAACTTGTGAAGCATACAAGAATAAGATAAAATACATTTTAGAAAAATCTTGATTGATAAAACACATCAAATATGAATAATAATAATAATTGTCATATACATATACAGGCTATTTAGCTTAATAGTATTGGATTTGCTGAAGACATAATAATACTCTATGATGCTTCAATTCCTCTAATATTTTATTTTTTAATATGAAATACTTGCTCCAAGTTACCTGCAATCAAATAGAATATGAAGTAATGTTGGTTGTTTTTCATCTCACAATTTCAAAGTGTCACCCAAGTTTTTGTCAGAATCTTATAAAAAAACCATGCAAAACTACTAGACAATCTTATGATAATATTTCTTGGTGTAAGAGAAGTTTTCTTTTGAAATGAACCTTTGATCACTCTACATGAAAAAAAAATAAAAAAAAAAGGTATGCAGAAAAAAAAAAAAAAAGTTAAGTGCTCAAAGTTGCATGCATGCTTATGAACTCATGGAGTTTAAAAATAGGTTACAAATCTTTTTTTTTTCTTATGAAAGAATTATATCAGGAGTTCTATCTATTATTAGAACATCAAGATATTTGATAAAGAATTAAAAACAATCAAATTTTATTTTAAGGGCAATTATATATAAATATTGACTATTCATAGAGAAAAACATAAAAAAGATTAAAAAAATCACTTAAAATAAGTACGAAATGAGATAACAAGATAACTTCCACTACAAAAAAATCACCTATTATCGGTGGCAATTTCCGGCTATCAAAGAGCTGGCCTAAAACTCTATATAATTGGGAGGGTTGGTTTTAGATAGGTCGATGATGACTAAAACTTGAAGCGATTAAAGAAAAAAGAGAGTAGCTATCAAAGATAAATTTGTTTATTATTTATAAACCCTAAATTCCTCCAAGAGGCCATATAGGGTATATTCAACCTGGTTATGATGGAGGATTTTCCCTGTTATTACTCTCATTACAAGTCTTTGGGGCACTCTAAATCTGAATGCAAAATCCTTCATCCCCATTTAGCTTTAACTCATTATGTTTTAAACAAAGCTGTTTAACCTGTTTTAAATAATGCTAATCTTGTGGATGGTCATGTTGATGGCATTCAGCCTTTAGATTGTGGGGTGATGCCTGAACATGTTTTGAATAAAGAGGCGGTGGATGCTATTAATGTTGTTGGCATTCAGCCTTTCGATTGTGTGGTGGTTCCTGTGGATGTGGTTGATGTTCCTGCAACTGTGGATCGAAGTATTTGGTTCCTCCTTTGGAGGTTTCGGTGGTGGACCCTGCTTCTACAGTTTGTTCCTAGATTTGTGATTACACTATTGTGTTGGTGGGAACTTGTGCGCCTTGTCTCTATTGTTGGTAAGGATTTCACTAGTGATGGTGTTTATGGTGAATTTTTGGTGGATAATGTTAAGGGTCACTGTGGAGTTAATTTGGTGGTGAATTATAAATCCACTGATTTGGAAGGGTCTTCTGATACTTCTCTTGTAACTGTGTTGAGTTCTTCTGTGGGGGCTCTTATGTCTGCTTAATTTGTTGATGTGCCGGTGGCACTTATTTCCAATGATGTTTTGCAAGCTAAATTGGGCAAGGTTAGGGACTGCTCTATGGACCATTCTGATTGGTTGAATGTATCCCTTGTTAGTTTGGATGGGGATCAAGCTGTCTTTGCTGAATCGTCTGGGGGTCTTCGTGAAACTTATATGTCGAAGGTGGGAAATGATTTTTCATTGGCTGGGGGAAATCATCGTCACAGGAAATCCAAATAATCTGTTTGTTTGGATGATGTGGCTGATTTGCACGTTTCTTTGGATTTGGATTTGTGATTCGTTACTGTTGGCTTGGTTGGTGAGGCTGAGAATTTTAGCCCAGTCTATGATGAGGCAAACTTGCTTTTCATCCAGTCGTTTGGCTCGTTGGCAACCATTGTGGCAAGTTCTTGCTGCTCTTCGTGGATGTTTTGGTTGTTTGGTTTTGCTAGCTTATTACTTGCCCTTTGGAGGGCACGGGTCTCCGTTTGGATTATTGCAGTGTTTTGCCAGTACTTAAGCCCGAATTCGGTCATCCCTTCCCTCTTTGTTTTTCTTTTTTTGGTTGTTTGCTCCACTGTAGTATTTTCTTTTCTTTTGCTGATGTTCGTGTTGTCTTCTTTGGTTGGTTGTACCTTTATCTTTTCTTCAATAAAGTATCCTTTCTTTAAAAAAAATGCCTAGCTTTGGGCGAAAAAATAAAAAATAATAATAAATGACCTAGCTTTGGGTGCCTCATTGCTTTCCTAGATTGTCGTGGTGTTGTCCTTGCCTTAGTTCAGTTGTCCCTCTCTTGGGTGACTTTCTTGATAGTTTAAGTTGCTTTTGGTGCATCTATTTCCTTTTGCTTGTTTATTGTAATAGATTGAATCAACGGCTCATATTTTTTGCTTTAAATATTATATTTTAGATAGCTTTTGATTCATTAAGGACTTTTGATCTTTTTTATATTAATGAGTAGGGCCCCTACATGGGTTTTACAAAAAAAAAAAACTTTTAATAACCTATTAAGTAGCCTAATAAATCTAATAATGTATAAACTCAAATGACTTGTCAAATTAGGCTGTTACATTTATTTGCTTCAGTATATAACTTTCTTAATACTTTTAAATGCAGCTTTATAGTACAAAAAATTTAGCTCAAAAAAATTTATACTCTAAAAAATTTTAAACTAGAAAGCTGCTTTAGAAAGCAATAAAAAAGTCATCCCAAATAAAACCTTAATCTACTGGATATGAGACTAACTTTAATACTCTTACATATAATAATAATTATTATTATTATACAAGTTCATAAATGGTATTAAAGCTAAATATTAAAGCACTTATTTAGGGGTGATATCAAGTTAAGTATGAACAAACTTACCTAAACTTGCGATCGAGATTTCAAGTTTGATCAGACCCAAATTCCAAGCCGAGTCAACCGTGATCAATTCCTAATTAATTTAGGAAATTATAATAATTTATGGCATATATTTAATCACTAATCAAATACTTTTCAATCAATTAAATTTGTAGTCATTTGAGAATTTCAACATGTTTTTACTCTAATTTTCTTTCACTGATCAATTCTCATAATTCACCAAACAATGATAAACATACATAATAATGATTCAAATGCTACTACATATAATAATAATTCACCTAATTAGTAAAAATTATATTATTTTTTTTTATCAATATATATATATATATATATATATATATATATATATATATATAATTATATATATATTATATATATATTATATATGTAAATATATGAATATTATAACTTAAAGCCATCATTATATTTTAATTTCTAGTAAAATAAATAATTAAACCTCTGGTATTGCTTTAATTCATAATGGTCAGCATGTTGATTACATTAATAATTATAGTCTCATTTCTTTGTGTAAGTATTTTGTTGCTAAGTTTGCTAGGACCTAGAATTAAACCTCTTAAGCATTTAATTATGCATGCTGCTCAGGCTAGGTTTATCTTTAATAGAATCTCAACTGATAATATTATTGTTGCGGGCTAGAATATACACAGCGATAGAGTTAGAAAATTTTCATCTCAGCATTGTATGGATATTCAGTACACAAACAGAAGAAAAATGTAACACCGATTTTTTACGTGGAAACCCTGGAAAAGGGAAAAACCACAGGGTCATGCCCAGTTGAAAGGATTCCACTAGTGTTTGCTTAGATTACAAGTGACTGACTCATCCCTAAAATTGAGGACAATCATATTACAATAATCAACTCTAAGGTTGAAATTCAGTTACAAACGGAGATCGGAAATCTGATGACGTTTAGTGGTTGGGCAGAAATTCAGCTTCAATTGACGGTCGGTCGGGCAAAAATCCAGTGTCAGTCGGTTGTTGGGTAGAACTCTAGCGTCAGTCTATGGCTTGGCAAAACTCTGGTGTCAGTTGGTGATCGGGCAGAACTTCGACGTCGGTCGACTACCGGGTGAAAGTCTAGCGGTGGTCGAGGATGAGTCTGGTGGCAATAGAGCCCTTTTCCTTCTCTTCTTGCTTCCTTTCTTCCTTCTCTTCTTTTCTGCTTGGGTCCCCTCTCATGAGAAATGAGGGTATATTTATAATTTGTTTAGAGTGGCATGACCAGTAAATAGGAGGAAGATGTATGGAGAAATTGAGAGTAAGTTTAATGGA